>JAPMUY010008931.1:205000-765209 GCA_026901105.3 Galaxias olidus
CCTCTCGCTGTCTCCCCACTGACTCCACCTTCATGGAGGTATCAGGCTGGGGGGCAGGGAGCTAGAGGGAGAAACCACCATTTTTCTCTTTTCTGAAGTGTCAGTTGATGTTGTTGTCCTCCCCTTGGCTGGACTTGAGATGGGGATCGCAGGTCTGATCTCCTTACCTGAGGGGTGATCACTTGAAGTGTCTGCCTTTGAACCAAGTATGCATCTATGTGTTCTGTGGCTCTGTGACGGTGCATGCTATTTGATCTCCTTCCCCCTTTCCTCCCTCAACAGCCCTTTTCACATATGGGAGTGGGCTGTGTGTGTATGCGTGTGTCTGCGTGGCTGTGTGTATTTGTGTGCGTCTGCGTACAGCATGGTGGTGTTTACATGTGGATTGTGAAGAGGTGGTGGAAACGAGGAGCACCAGGGTTTATTTGAGTAATATTAAAGGGTAAGAAGCGGGATTCTGGTAGTTGTAGTCTAGTCCTAGAGGCCAAACAGAAGTGTGGGGTAAATGGATCATGTGAAACTGAACTACATTTACGAGTTAAGAATTAAATTTGACAATGTCTACGATAAGGCATCATAACACCACTGCTGATTCCAGATTAAACATTGGGTTATCATACACATTTCCCTCAAGTCGATCAATTTCTTTGTAATGTTCTGTCATAGTTTTTGATCTACCCTGTTTTCTGATCCTCTCCTTGGATCGTAATGCGATGAACCTCTCTAGTTTCTCAGCAGACCTCTTCCAGTGTGACCCAGGTGTCGCCGTGGCCTGCACGAACGCGATCCTATTTCTCAAACCATGAAGTAACAGTAGTGGAGTGAGGTGAGCATCGTGGGTAAAATGTTACACCCCCCCCCCCCCCCTCCCCCGTACTGTTTAATCAATCACCCCTTAATGTGGAAGCCTACCTTGTTCACCTCTTTCTCTCCAGCAGTCTTTTCCACAGTTTTAGTGCCTGCTTTAATGTCTATCATCTGCATCCAGAGCAGTGGTCTGGTCAGGTCCTACTCTAAGTCTGGTCTTAAGTTAGCTGCCTAGCTTTATCTGGTGACACAAACAAAGCAATCTTATCAGCACTTCCTTAGTGTTGTTCCTTCCTACTGTGATAGGCCGAATCAGCACAGAAGAAAAAGTGCTCGGAAAAGATGCCATTAGTTGAATTTATAATTCATTCAATAATAAATGTTGAATCATTTTGTTGAGTGAGTTTTTTTTTATTATTAATGCCAAATATGAAAAGAATATTCTGACAAAATGTGTTTTTTGCCGTGGGATTTCTTTTTTTCGCCTTTAACGTGTGCCTTCTGCAGTAAATGTGAGAGCCAATATAACATTTCTGGTCTGACAGTTAATGTCCATCTATAGTTACCAAACCATTAGATACACTAGGAATATCTTTGAAAATGTTTAAACTGGCAGCATAATTGTACATCTTCTAAACTACCCTGTCTCTGAGGTATAGATCATTTGTCAGGGACAAATGGATGAAGAGAAATGTTAAAGTTCCACCTACTTTGGCCTCATTTACAATTGGAACTTCTCAGATGATAATGTTCTTTGCAGGTGCCTCAGAAAAATAGGCATTTTGTGATGCTAAAGAACTGCAAAGACTTGTTGGATTTGTTTGAAGTCCAAAGAGAAAATTCCTTATAAATGCACGCGTGCCAACCTTTTTTTAAAACGCAATATAAGTGAGATTTGGAGAGACTGGAAAGGGCCAGGGTCTCATCTCTTTGTATGCTACTGGGCTTTAGTTTTTACAGTATCTTTATTGATCTATCTCACTGCATTGCTTTCAAAGTTAAAAAAACAAAAGACAATACTGCAAGCGAATGCGTTTCTGATCCTTGGCTACATACGCTGAATAGGTAGCTTGGTTCCGGTACTGCTAAAAAATGAAAACAGAATTTAAATGATGGGACGGAAACACCAAACACTGAAATTAAATTGCTCCTACCAAGATTTAACTTCACACATTACATTTGCTGAAGGATGATCAAATGGCAGCTGAAAGCATGGACCAACTCATTTTGATTTAAAAGTGTAAGAATGACAAATGGATCGAAATCTCTACTTCAGATTTAAATGTAAACCTCATTTGGCATCTGCATGCTCACTCTTTGATGTGGATCGCTGTAAATACCTTGTTTTAACATATCATGTAAAAATAAGTATTATTACACATATAATATCTCATTACACCTGTCAACATCAGCTCTGACTGACATATAATGATTTGTGTCTCAGTGTTGAAAAAAAGGTTGTGCGAAGGAAATTGGTCATTCTTGGCATGCAAAGATTTCTCTAGTATATATTGCCATTAAGCAGATACTCAAATATAATGTAAGAAAATGTCCTCATTCACTATACGCATGTTGTCTACTCTGTAGGAATTGAGTAGTACAAATTGAAAACATTTAAATAACATACAGTAAGGGAGCCTATGTTTGTGTTTCCCTGGTCCTGCATGCTGTGTGTGTGCGCTGGGTCAGAGCTGGTGGAGAGTTTAATAAAAGAACATGTCTGGTACCGGGATGCCAGTCCTCCAGCCTGGGGACATCCATGCTGATGGAGCCCAGATGGGAGACACTAGACTGGGCTGGGCTAGAACAGCTTCAGCCCTGGCTGTGAATCCAGCACTAGGGGATTACCTGGTGATCACATTAATAGCACACATTTCGTTGTAAGAAAACCATTTAAATCATTCACAGAACACAGTAGAATTTGCTTTCAAATGCCCCAGAACACACTTTATGAGCGTGTTTGTCGAGTATGAGATACATTTTATTCTGCTGGTCATCAAAAATGAATATTTGATGTGTCCCTGGACGGTGTGTGTTGGGGTGTTTGGTAACCCAGATGATGTTGCTGTTTCCTACTTTGCGAGAAGCCATAGATGTTTGTCATGTTACCTCTCTGATCCTGGATAGACCCTTACGTCACCTCCTCAGCGGCAGGTTGGTTACAGTGGGCCTGGGGAATTCACTTACAGGTCACTGGAGCGGCAGACTAATCCCCAGCCTGAGCAGGGTAACGTCAAGTATTAACACACCATTAATAGTAATACCCACCGATTTAGCATTGTTTTATCCAGTGAGAGGGAATACTAGTCATATTTATTGTGGTTTGCAACAATTCATGAAAATGAAACAACATTCAGGATGAGCAGGGTCTGGCTGAGTAGTTGAATGTTCAATAATTTGGTAGCTTGATAGGTAATTAATTGAAGGGACACACACACACACACACACACACACACACACACACACACACACACACACACACACACACACACACACAGGAACCACATTGAGGACACCATTCTCTAAATTGGCCCAGTGTTCTGTTACTGGTTCCATTACTGCTGACTAACTCCTGCCCTGGCCTGGGTTCAGCAACAGCAGCAGGGCCGCTGTCCCTCCGTGTCGAATTATCTGGGACAGCCAAGCCTGGGAAACCAAGGCCAGCTCAACCTGATCCCATCTCTGGCAGGAAACTGACCTGACCTCTCAGACCAAAGGGGTCAGCGGGCAAACTGAGGGCCAGGGCTGTGGTATTCAGCTGACTTTACGTTCCAACACTCTGAAACTGAAAGGTAAATGGCAGTAGGGTCTGTGTTTTAGTGTGGCTATTACCAATGGGCACTGCAATAATTAGTGCCATGCTACTGAATTGCTCCAACAATATTGCTTGCCAATACATATTTTGTCTTAATAATATTTGTTCCGAATTCAGCAAAATATTCTCCATGGGGATTTGTGGACACACACAGGAATTCAGAACAAATAAAAAGATAAAAAACTTGAAAGAACACCGATTACTTTTGGCTATTCATAGAACGGCTCAGAGAAAACAACAACCTCCTGTTCCCTGGTGTAATGAGCCTGGGGTCTGTGGTTAAACCCGCCTTTTGATATTTCTCTCCACCAACAATACACTCATTTCCTTTCTCTTTCAATGGAGGATTTCCCCACTTACTGATAATTCCCAGTTACGAGTTACGTCAGGACACAACAAACCCCACCACTCAACATTGATAAGTAATAACAACAAACAATGACTCAATTAGGATTGCTGGTTACATTTCGGCAATGCATTTATTCAAGGTAAGATCTTGGCGAACGTTAAGTATTTTTTTCTACAGCAATAGTACCCATATTACATCTACAAAAACACAGTGGCCATCTTTAATGGGGCCGGAGAGGGATGACCTGCAACACCTCGTTCTCATTGGTCAGTAAAAGGGGAAGAGCACCACAGGTCGGACACAACCACACAACAGGTACGTGTTGGATATGTATGTAGTACATCGTTGGCTTCCTGAAACAACTCGTAGGCTAAACAAACTTGTACCCATGACAGTATAAGTGCAAAGCAAGGTCTCACAAAGAACACTCACAAAGAACATAGTGAAACGGTAAAACACCATTGTGTAATACCACCGGGGAACTGTACTTAAATGAGTGTGAAAACGGACTGTAAACCAAACCCCATACAGTTAATGAGGAAACAGATGAGAAGACAGCTAATCAAAAAACAAGCTGTTCACAGGTTGTCCTTGGGAAACCATCATTATCATAAATGTAGTAGAGTTAAGGTGTCTGTATGGAGTTCCCCACCTCGATGAAGGATTAAGGCACACCAATCAGTGCAGCAATAGGAATATTACCAAAACCTCAAAATGGAGACAGACTTTTAGCCTTATTTGGAAGACGTTTGGGTTAGTCCAGGTCTACCCCCTGCTCTGGACTAGGGCTAGGGTGTCATTCCTGACAGGTGGCACAGCACTGCTTCTGGACAGACCGAAGGGAGCAGCGACCCAGGAGCCTCAGCTTTTGACAGAACCGAGGTGACATGCTGTTCTTCTTGCACACTGAACCTGCAGAATCACAAGGCATAGGAATAGAAGCCAATTGTCTTACTTGAAATTCAACAAGCCAATCTGTAAAAAAAAAACTGTAAAATGGCATAGCAGCAAATAATTGATGGCCAAAATCAAAGAAAAAAATATTGATGCAGTTTAGAATATTATTCAATTAGCTAAATTGCAAATCCATCTGCACCCAGTATGACAGGTAGATCTATGTAGAATCACCTGTGTTTCTCGTACACTCCTGGATATTGCACTTCTGGTGAGTCAATGGCATTGTAGACTTCTCACAGAGGTGGTCGTCCTGCACTGTTACAGAATCCTCACTCACACAGGTTACCACACGATGCTGCACACCCCCACCACAACTCAAGGAACACTTACACACACACACACACACACACACACACACACACACACACACAAATATCACCTCCATCTGAATGCTTATTGGTTAAAAACTGTTCAGTGAGTAGTACTCCAAACTTGGCCAAATAGAGCACAAGTGAGCGCTCTTCAAACTATTGAATTAGATTTTTTTAGAAGCATTGCAATCGCTGTTATCAAAGTCAATGGGTGGTCTTTGTGCCATGCTTGCTTTAGTAATGTTTGGTGTTCATAGGCATTTTAAAGTAAAACACACTGTACGAACTGCCGTACTGTTTATGTTGTTTTGATTGACAGACATTGTGGCCATTATACCAGGGCAGTATTGGTTTGTACTAAACTTGATCAAAGCTTTTGGATCAGGCATATCAGACTTAACCGGTCATGAAGATGTCACTTCAACGCCGTGGTAGAGTGCACTACAGCACGTTTACACAGTCGGGCTATTTCAGAGTGGTCATTTCAGGCTTGCTATTTCAGACAGGCTATTTCAGACTGGCTATGTGTCTCTTTGGGTATTTTGTGCAGCATAAACTAGGGCTAAGTCTCTCAGCATGTAGCATTGCACCTGTAAGGACCACGATTGTCAGTTAATGCTAGACAATCTATGAAAATATGTCTGTTTGTGGATGTCATCGTATGTAGAAAAAGATGGGGTCAGTGATTCTTACACACTTTCTGCATTACAGTTGTTTTGCTTGACATGAATTTGTTTATAACACATTTATTTTAGTTGGTAATTCAATATGCATTTATCCCAGGCCTCTCCATAGGATGAATTCAGGCTCTGACAACTTCAATCATGTTGTTATTAGTAGTTCTGCCTTACCTCCTCCCAGTCCTGCGTCTCCCAGTGAGTGCAAGGCGGCAGACTGCATGATTCTGAAGTGTCTGGCCTCCGGGTGGCACTGCAGCGTTTGAATTCAGGACAGAACACCATGCGCTCCCTCATTCCCTCACCACAGCTCCCTGAACACTGGCACAGGAGGACAATATGCCTTTAAATGCAACACTTGAATAATTAAATGGATATGCTATTGAAAGAGAGCATGAAAGGCACATTTTAAAGTAAATTTCTGTTCCCCATCTCTTGTGTGTGTGTGTGTGTGTGTGTGTGTGTGTGTGTGTGTGTGTGTGTGTGTGTGTGTGTGTGTGTGTGTGTGTGTGTGTGTGTGTGTGTGTGTCTTACCGGTCCCCATGGCGAGGTTCTCCAGACCAGGCATGATTTTGACGGGCAGGACAGGCTGCTGAGAGGGGGAGAAGACAGAGCTTGGCAGTGGAACGGTCTCAATGGCCGTTTGGAGGAAGTATCTACACACTGGACATCTCGCTGCCTCCTTCCCACCAACTCACAGCCGTCTGGACACTGCAGACAGATAGACAAAGAAAAAGGAGAGTCCACTTGTATCTTATTCCGTTTTCAAGAAAAAGCTGTGTTTCTTATTCAGTGTTCCTAGATATTATTTAATGTTTTTGAATATGGAACGTATACATATCTGGCATATGTTCTGGCTCACTGACTTTAGTCCAGTTGCTGCTTTTCCAGGTGGCACAGGGGCGTAGGTGGCAGATGCGAGCGGGCTCTGGCCTAGGCAGGCTGGCACAGTCCTCTTCCCGGCTGGTACTGCACGTCACTATCCTCCACACTGCACCCATACCACAGGTTGTAGAGCACTAGAGAGAGGCAGGGGAGAAATCACTCAAATACCAAATGAATGCTTTAAAATGCCTGTACATTACCATTTTGTGTATGTGTTACGCGACACCATGAACATACAAATAATATGTATATAATATGATAATTACAAAGACACCTGCCGACCACAGTACCCACCTCACTCCAGTTGCCCGTCAGCCAGCGTACATGCTTGCTGATTGGCTCTCTAGCCTTCACGTTGTCATAGGTACTGGTAGAGCTGACCACAGGACTTCCTGGTGTTTGGTCCTCGCTCCTGGAGCTTTTGGAGGAGCCTTTAGACGGGGGACCCATGCTTTTAGAGTGAGGGGCACTACTCTTGGCGACAACAGATTTCTTGGCTTTTAAGATCTTTACAGTGGGTTTGAGGGCTGTTGGAGTGGGGATCTTTCTGTGTGTGGTTGGGTAGGAGACTGGTGCCGTGGGGAAGGGGGCTCTTGATGTACCTGATGGGCGTGGGGTGGTGTGGGGGACCCTGGGGGTCCGCTGGGTGTAAGGATTCATGGATGGAGTAGTGTTAGGATTAGACAGAGGGGAGCGACGAGTGGTCTTAGCCCAGTGAACAGGGCTAGTACGTCGGGTGAAGGGAGTGGCTGTAGAAATCACTCTGGTTTTAGTGCGTGCACTATATGGGGTCTTGCGTACAGTTGGATAAACAGGGGTTGTGTGTGGTTGTGTACTGGGATAAGATAATGAGGTAGTCCTAAGAGGAAGTGTTGTGGTAAAACTGTCCAGATCAATAATGCCTTCGTCCTGCGTTGTCCTATCCTCAACCTCATAGGCATAACTCGGAGTAGAAGCCACCACCACATCAGATGCACTCCCTTCCTCTTCCTCCTCCTCTTGCTCCTCCTCCTCGTGCTCCTCCTCCACCTCCCCGTTGGTATTATAGTTTTCATCTTTATCAGTAGGACTTTGTTTAGTCGATTGAGAGTCACCTCCATTCTCTGCCAACTCATAATCATCAGCATCAATTATATATGGTGTTGTGATGGAAGTGGTGGAGGTATGTATGGTCGTTGTAGTTCTCTGCCTAGAGGTTGTTTGCGTTGTGGGTGTAGCATCCGTGCTGGTGCTTCCTGGACCATGGGTGTAGGAGACAGGACGACTAGATGGTTGGCTCTTGGGCGGGTAGACCCGGCTGTATTTAGGGGCCAGACCTGGGCTGATGCGGACACCTGTGTTAGGGCAGCTCTGCAGACCGCATAGAGACTTGGCACGAGGTTTGGTGAGGGGGTCACAGCTCTTCAGGGGTGCAGTTCGGCAGGTGACCGTCCGCAAGCACACACTGCCACCGCACGTCACGGGACACTGAGAGGGAGGGCATACATGGAGAGATGTAAAGGAGTGGAACGGAGATGGAGAGAGGCACTTTGTAAACAGAGGGTGTAAACTACAGTAATAGTTACCTCGCTCCAGGGGCCTACGGCCCACTCCTGGCCACAGGGCACGTCTCTATTACAAGGCACCACGGGTTTAGGTTTGAGGAGATGTTTACACTCAACGGGATGGAGCACCCGCTCCTCTCCTGCTACGGTCCTCACACACAGCACGGTACGCTTCCTCATGCCCTCGGAGCCACACGTGGCTGTGCACTGCTGCCAGCCACCTACCCACCACCTACCGTAGGGACGTAGCAAAGAAAACATAACTGGTGGGGTGACTAAATGACAAGACTGTCTGGTAATGAGCTCCATGGGTAATGAGCTCCACTGTCATTAGCATACTTGCATGCTTACATTATAGTGGTATGTGTAGATTAAGAAATGATACAAGTGAAAAAGCGATAAAATCATAATAAAATAATGTTTAATGTTATCAATGGAAGGAATAACGTGGTATAGTGGAACGTAAGACAGACCTGGCAGGACAATCCATGTTCTTGCACTTGCGGTGCCTGTCCTCCAGGCGGCGCTCTGGGTCACAGAGAGACTCTTCCACCACACCTATGTCAAATTCAAAGCAGCGCACGGGCTGCTGTTGCTCACCTAAGACACACATATGTGCAGACACAAAATGGAGCGTGTTTAGCATAGTGAGGCAGAGAAAGATATAGATGAAGAGAGATAGAGAGAGAGTTAGTTCACTTACCGGCCCCACATGTGGTGCTGCAATCTGTCCACGCCCCGTGTTTCCATTTGTACTCTGGCACGACCACCTCAATCCCATTCATAGTACTTTTCTTGACGGTGTACTCGTACTTTATACCAGGGTTACTTTCCTGGTACAGCAACTGCCGGCCAACAGAAAGACAGTTTGAATGTTTGTGAAAGTAGGTGCACCCAGATCATATTACGGCTGCTGCATGTCTTCAAGGTCATTGTGTTGCAGTTCAAGTGCATATGGTGAGATACCTGGATCATAACGGATCGTTTGGTAGGGCCGGGAGCGGTGAGGTTCTCCAGGTTTCCGCTGCGCTCGTAGTAGAACGTGGTTCCGCCGGCCTCGTATTCGCCGTTCCACTGGATGATGTAATTGCCGTTGAGGTAATAGTCCTCCGACCCCTGACCTCTGAGGGCCAGGAAGTTACCTGCTTCCCCCATTTCCTGCACCAGGATGTCCCGCGCCCCCTCTGGGATCACGCCCACGTCCACATACCCTGAGAGTGGAGGGGAGGGGCAAGAGTCAACATATAGTACAGAGGGGGCCACCATGGCTGCCAAAGACGACCAGACAGACTCTCTCTGATCTTTAATTGAGGGTGCGTCTGTGAGGTGTGTGTGTGTGTGTGTGTGTGTGTGTGTGTGTGTGTGTGTGTGTGTGTGTGTGTGTGTGTGTGTGTGTGTGTGTGTGTGTCGTATCTGTGTGGGAGGCACTGCCCTGTCTGTGTTTTTTATAGCACAGAGATGGGGGTGGACGGGGGAGGCAGAGCATGGCTTGGAATGGGTCTCTGGTGTTTAATGATGTTTGTGGGAAGGTGTGTGTGTGTGTGTGTGTGTGTGTGTGTGTGTGTGTGTGTGTGTGTGTGTGTGTGTGTGTGTGTGTGTGTGTGTGTGTGTGTGTGTGTGTGTGTGTGTGTGTGTGTGTGTGTGTTTCTTTGTTTGTAAAGGAGGGGAAGTAGAGCTCTGGGTATATGCACTTTGAAGTCTTACACATCTGGCCTGGTTATCTGGAGAGCCTGCCGTGACACACACACCCATCAGCCAAACGCAAACACAAACGGCAGACACATAAATACACACTTGTGTACAAGCACACACTCATGGACAAACACATATTCTTAGGGAACCCATTCTTGTGAGTCATCTTTCTAACTCCAGAGAAGTGCAGCATGGTTGCGGTGAGGCGGACTAAAGGCAGCAAGAAATATGTCTAGAAACCAAGACGCATACATCAACATGTACAGAACAAACATTCCACATTCTGTACAGAGACAAAGGCAAACAGACAAGCATATACTGAGCCCATGACAGCAGGACAGCCCTACTCTTTATAAATGAGCAGAGCGCTGGGACCACCAACAAACACAGTGACATAACAGTAAGCTCTCGACCTGTACAGGACAAAGGACAAAAGAAAACATTTATCCGTCTACTGTTTAGTCTACTAGGTAGTCACTGATATATGACACTAGTACCACAAAGTTGATTCATTAAGGAATCATGCCAATTTGTCTCTCCCTTTGTTCGGTCATATCTATCTGACTTACCAAAGTCCGTTCCACCCTCAAAAGTCTGCTGGATAGTTTCGCAAGCAGAGCCGTCTCCCAGACAGATTCCACAGCGATCCTCCAGCGCATTGGAGTTGATGCCATAGTCACAACCGACCTCCTAAAGAACACAGCATGAACATTAGCAGTTCAGCTCCAACACCCAGCCAACAGAAAATGATCTCCTGCTTTCAGCTGTCTCATTCTGATATGTGGATCTGCTTCCGAATGCTAGTCCACCTCTCCCTCTTCGTGTCTCTATTTCTGTCTCCCTCTCTCTCTCTCTCTCCCTCTCTGTCTCTCTTACCCATCCACTCTACCTTGCACACTCCGTTGACACATATGTTCCTGGAGTTGTTGTTCATGAAGCAGGGGGTTCCGTCTGTTACCGCGTCCAGCATTCTCTCAGAGAAATGCTCGTTCACTGGGCGACAGTGCAGCTCACAGGGGGTCGCTGAGGATGAGGGTTTGGTAGAAGATGACTTGTAAGTAGAGGAGACAGTACCGAAAGTTGTGATCTCTCTTCATGCTGGCTGGCACCTCAAAAGGTAATGTGCATGCCGCCCTCTGCTGGCTGATACATATATGTACAGCGCTGATGTTTGCATGCATAAGAATGGTTTGTATGCTTACATGGGCTGGATATTGGAATCCATTTGTATAGTTCATTCTGGTAAGGAACTGTGTCAAACTCGCTACAAAGCATTTCTCTGAAGGTGGGTGTGTTCTTCTGGCATGGTTTGGTGTTGCAGGTCCGATAGCGCTTCCTCTCACCAGTGCAGTACTTGCCACCAAACACCGGTCTGATGATAACAGAATGAAAGTAAACCCAATGGTTATGGCTTTAGGTGAAAAAGGTCATACAGCATATAGATAGCCACAGACGAATTGGGAAAACATGTGACAGATTTGGAGTCAGTATTACTTGGGGTTGTTACACTCTCTCACAGCAGACTGTACTCCTGCTCCACAGGTCCTGGAACAGTGGGACCAGGTACCCCACTGTCCCCAGCCTCCACTGACCGTCTCTGGTAGTTTACCCACAATCACACATTCCCCCGAAATACACCACTGAGAGAGGAGATATGACCATAGTTAAAAAATACATTGTAATGGCAATACTACTTGCAAATATTATCAAATGATCCAAAGAAAACAGTTTCATCATGAAAGTCTGAGATATGATACAGCTACACGTGACACAATGGAGTAAGAAAATGTTCTATTGGCACGGATGATGTCTTAAATGTATTACCTTGGTAGAGTTTATTTGATTTTTTTATTAAGGAATATAACATTTGTGGAAGAAGAGCAAGCAAGCAATAGGTGTCAAATGTAACTTAGCCAAGCAGACGCTTTTGCCATTAGCACATACTGATCACCTACAAAAAAAATTAACTATCACGCTGCACACAAGCCAGTTTACCTTCTCAGGCCCACAGCGAGTGCCATCTACGGGGGAATCCAATTTGGAGCGGCAAGAGTTGTTCACTGAGCACCACAGGATTTGGCAAACGTTCTAAGAGGGAATACAAAAAGCAAACTAAGCGACTGCGTGTGTGTGCATGTGTGAGAGCGTTTTAGTGTCTAGATGTCAGTGTGTCCGTGTGTCAGTGTGTCTGTCTGTGTGTGTTTGTGTGTGTGTGTGTGTGTGTGTGTGTGTGTGTGTGTGTGTTTCACATACATCAATCTCAGGACAGAAGGTAGCGTTTTGACCATACTGAAGCTGGCACTGGTGGTGCGTTGTGTAGCGGACCCCTAGACGTGCCAACGGGGTCGTAAAGTCTCTCTTGGAAGGACGGTCATCCAGACAATTTCCCCAGCCACGACTAGAAGAAAGACAGGAGTGAGATTGAGAGAAAGAAAGAGGATGGGTACCTTTTTTAATCATGTATTTATGAATAGAGAAAAAGCAGGAAACCCTCTTTCTCTAATAAATATAAACCAGGGCAAGAAAAGCATGTGAAAGACTCACTCCAGGAAGCGTGTAATGTATTCCTTAGAGCAGGTGGACCAGGTTAGAGGGGAGCTGTCATAGATCAGCTGTCTGGACATGATGAAGGGGTGCCGGTCTTTAAGCTCGCAGTCGTTCCCCTGGCCATCGTGGTGGATGCCAAAGCTGCATGAACACAGGCATGGGTTAGTGAGAGTAGATACTGCCATCTTCATCGTGTACTGAAAACATGGGTGAGAGCACACCCGTGCACACACTCATACCTATGCCCCATCTCATGGGCAATGGTGAAGGCCACGGGGAGGCCAGTGTCCTCGTTGATGTTGCAGCAGCGGTGTGGTTGGCACAGCCCTGACAGGTGGGACAGACCCAGAGTTTCACAGGGCTGGTTCATGCCGGCACAGAGGTCTGTCCTGGGGAGGCGCGCACACACACGCACACGCACACGCACACATAAATACAGTTTATTTAAATAAAAATCACTTTTCAAGTTTAAACTAAAGCACAACCTCCCGATGCACAGTAAACATATATTGTGTATCATCTACTCAGTCATGAAAAACTCACTAGAATATCATAACATTTCTGTAATGTACATGTACGTGCTAAGCGGTGTGTGTGTGTTAGTGTGTGTGTGTGTGTGTGGGAGGCTTGCCTGGTGACTAGTACAGCGACGTCATGGTGAGCAGGGTGTGTGTCACTTTGTGGGTTCAGATTTTTCTGCCAGGCACAGAAACTGGCCAGCGTGGAGTCTGCATGGTAAACAATCTTCAAATCTTTCTGCAACACAAATTAATATCAAACATTAAAACAACACGCTGAAGGACAGAGAAAATATCTTAAACAAACAGCATTGTTTTACTGTCACTTTATAAACAACATTATTCCTACTGTTAACAAATGAACATGCTTTTTGAGCACTAGTCGAACCCTAGGAATGCATTTTACCTCGTCACCCTGCAGTAGAATGAGGCGAACCAGAACAATGTGTATGGCATTCCCAATGCTGGCATCATGGAATATCCCTGCCACCTGTGAACACATAATGTATCCCTTCTATACATATATGTACTGTACGTCTACATTATGCAGTTGCTTAGTCTGAACGAATAACAAAACCACAGCTGTCAAAGCCATAGTCAAAGCCAAAGCCAACAGAGGGTCCTTACCATGTTCATGATGGTGAAGACGTATGACTCCACATTGTCACTGCCGTGGTACTCAATGAGCTTGGAGTCGGCCACCACCATGGTCTCCACCCATCTCTCCCTGCTAACCGAACGCTTTGAGCGTGGCGGAGCGCCCTCCTTTTGCTGCTCCCGTTCCCATTCCTCCCTCTCCGCCTCGGCTCGCAACAAATCCTCCGGAGAATCTAGAGGGAGGACAGACAGAATGCATCTCCGTCTCCATAGATCATGGGTAACAAATCATTAGAAGAGTGGCTCGCCTCATTAATTAAAAGGGGTAAAACACACGGACCTCTAACACCACAGTTGCTAGGGCCGTACCCCGGCTCAGAACTTCGTCTCTGTCGGTGTGTTTTGTTGGCAACTCTGGGATAGACCAAATGGGGCTGTGGGTTTCCTGGCACGTCACCGGGCGAGCCTTTTGCTGGTTCTATGAAGAAGTGTCCCTCTGGTAGGGTGAAGAGCCCTCTCTACATGGAAACACACAAAGAGACAGCACACTACATTCATGTAATTTGATCAGGTTGTCAGTTAATGAAAAACCAAAGTAGGGAGTCCTTGCGGAGATGTAAAAAGACAAAGCTGTTTCTATTCCCGCTGGCTCTTTTTGCATGTAAAAATTACAAATGATTTGTTGCATCGGCAAAATGTTTTACTGCAATTATCTTCTTACAATTTCCATTAAAACCCTCTCCTCAAAAGGAGCGGCTTGTGTGGAATTCATCATCAGTCAATCATTCCATGCAGAAAAATGGGAGTATCTCTCCTTCCCTGGGGCACATTCTCATCTCCTGCAGACGCATTATGCTGTTTGTTCCGTAAGTATCCCATGCATGTTCCTACCAGCAGAGACTATTCTGTCAAATACACGCAAATGAACACGCAAACGTTTACACACGCACACGCACACACACACACACACAGTAATTTTCTTGCCCCTACTCCCACCTCTCTCTGCAGGTTTTTTTTTGTCAATGTGATTAGGCAGTCATCTACAGAGAAAGTCCCGTGCGCGTCTGTCATGTGGTGTGTATGTCCGAACAAGCCCATACTGCACTGAAAAAGGTCCCGCTCTGCATCCCTAAACCAACATAGAATGCAAATGAGCAGGTAAAAGGGATATAGCACAGTTTTAGTTATGGTTTGACAAGTACTAAACAAGTCCTAGAGGATTCTTTCTACTAGAAAAAGTATACCATGAAGACCCTTAAACTAAATGCTAAGATAGGTGTAGACAGTTATGTGGTGGGGAATGCAGATCTCAAAGGACATTGTCTCCTCTTCACTGAAGTGTGTTGTTTTCCTCTTTTCCATTTCATTCTGTCAAGTTTATTTAAGGCCTTTATCTTCATGAAAAAACAACCCTTTTCCAGCCAGATTTCTTTAGCACTCCCGGGAGTTTAGGGCTAGGTTTCTTGTTTCCACATTCTCAGTTCAGTGAGTGCATGGTATTACAAAATTGTGATGCATAATGTCTGCATATGGAGGTCATAGAGTGCACCTTTGTCCACTCAGCAGGCATGTTTGGACCTTGTTATGCAAAAGCTTCTGGCATTTAAAAAAGCTCCAAGAAGCTGTCGTAGAATGTTTTTGCCTTTTTAATAAGTTGAAAAATAATTATGGTCAAATATCCCGTACTTCTTGAGATCACAAGGCATTTTTAATTAGAATTACCCCCCACCAAATTGCTTCTTTATATGGCTCTGGTTATGTGGTTGTTATCTGACCTGAGACAAAGTGAATGTAATGGGAAATATCTATCCTAAACTGACTCTAGAGTATGGATTTGGGCCAAAAGTCCGAGCTGTGGACTCATTCACAAAGCATGCAGGCTCTCCCTCACGTTAAGTTTATTATTGGAGGCCAAACAGCTTTCCAGGGCAAGACATCGGCTTTTGGCTCTATGCAAATCCTTGTTTTTTTATTGATTTAATAAACAAATATTTGCTTAACAACTACAGATAGACAAATACAAAATAAATATTATAAAAAAATATGTAACTATTTTTCTCTGTAAAAACGTTCTGTTAAACGTTAAATTTGACATTTTTTATCATTATATCATTTTGATTTACTTTTAAGATTAGTTGGATCACCTCTTTTGTACAGGCTTCAGCTCTATGCTCTTGACATGTGAGTTCAACTCAAGAGTCCCAAAAGACAAATCCAGGTGGACGAGAAAAAAAAATCAGGAATGCCAGAGAGAGGCCCTTTTGAACATTCAGTCTATCTGCGAATACAGTCTCGCTATACAACACTGCTGCATGGGTCAATATTATGGGATTACTTGTGATGATCCTTCTAATTACAATCCACATGCTGACTTTGATGTCCATGCTACCCTACAAGTAACAACATACAACATCAAAGTAGTTGCACAAAGCTTCGTTTTTCACTCAAGGGACTTGAGACCACCTTGAGCAAACGCACTCTGTCTTCCAAGGATTCTGTGATGAGTTCCAAGCTACAAACCCCAAATGTTCTGGCTGCTGCTAACAGTGGCGCACACCCCGTGTCACCTACCACCTCCTCTTGCTGCCGCTTTGTAACCTAGAGGACGCGTGTTGGGGGTGTGAGGTACCAGAGCCTGGGGAGGTTATAATAACAAAGGTTTGAGATACAAAAAAAGCAACCATGTGGTACTTCTTTACTTCTGCATCCTGCTTCTGTGGGTTTGGGGAAGCAGGCCAACTGGACCGGGGATAAGCTGCTGTAAAGCGGAGCTCTGTCTTTACACAAAAGGTGGGAGGGGGACACATGGTCCTTGTTACTGTCTGCGTTATAATTAACCAATTCTTCTCCCAAAGATTATTTTATATTTTAGGTCAAGTGTAACTTGAACCAAAAATGCTCATGGACAGGAGGAATTACATCAATCAGGTGAATTACTTTACCCAATGTATCAGTATTTTCCACCACGACAGCATGATGCGAAGGTAATGTGCCAGAATAATGTGACTGAACTTGCATTTACTTGTTCTTTGTACTGCCTTGGGGCTGCCTTACTAGACACTCCATTGAACAAGCCAAGGCAGAGGTTGAAAAAGAAGATTCTCTACAGAAAAAGACGGCTGTCCACTCTGACTGGTAACAGTCTCACAGCAACGTACATATAAATGTAAGGATATCCTCTGCAAATGCAAGTCAAGGAAATGCATCAGCAATAATTTAGGTTGGGTTCTGTACACTGTCTTACACTAATCACTATGAGCACCAAAGGCCTAATTTGTTTGACCAAACTATAGAAATTCTATACAGGAGCTTGCACACAAAATTAACGGTTAAAGGGTGTCAATTTAGTAACAGAAACCACATTGTGGCTTAAGGCATTCCAGAAGTGTGGGTCTGCTCTGTTGCCTGGGTTGACTCCCGTTCCATGCCAGGCTACGCTCCTTCCGCCATTCCAAAGCTCTCTCAGAGCAGACAAATTAGATGGCAGACAAAGGGTATTAAAGTTACGTATTTCCTAGGCAGTAAGCACATTTAATTCTGGTAACCAACAATAAACAGCAGAACAATGTTTCTGACTTAAGATATTAAAAAGCAACATAAAAGCAGCGCCATGATTATACTGGAGAAAGCTTTGTGTCCACGGTCAGTACAATGTTATACATTGGACCAATGTCTCCATCCATGTCCTTGTGGTCACTGACCTCATCAGTGGCTGGCAAAGTTTCCCTCCCACATCTGCCTGGCTCATGTCTTGCTTTTAGCAATCCAACTGTTGTGTTAATGACAGACTTTCCTCTAAGGACAATAACTGCTCAATAGATAGGAATTTTGAGACATGCAGATATGCATAGGATATACATAGTTGTGTTAGTGTTGCCTAGTAACCCTCCAGTACGTTTTACTAAATAAGCGTGTTGTAACCTAGTATTTGTGTTTTATGGGTTGGAAAAAAAGTAGTTCAAACAAAAAAGGGTTTACTCCAAACAGAGCTGCCAGTGCATGATGTCAATTTTGTTACAGCAGGCATGAAATTGGCTAGCAGCATATGAACCACATTTGGACAGTTTTTTAGGCCGAGATGCATTCTTAAAAATAAACATGACTGACAGGTAGGGAGGCAAGACCCTGCAAGACAGGCATTCTTGGTTGGTCAGATTCCCTCAACAATTCATCACAGTTAAACTGACACGCATGATAAGTTTAGAGGGAATATGTCCTCCTCCTCCACATCCCTTTCCGCTTTAGTCATTTCACATTATGACTGTAAATCCTCAATGTCACTATTATCTGCTAAACAGCTGTTTTATTTTTGCTTTGAAGATAAAAAAAACAAGATGCTGTTATTTAAATAGCACAGTGGACTTCCATAATTTCCCAACTTTAACTGCACAAAAACGTTATCCTAAACAAAACATGAAAAAGCCATAAAGCAGAGGAAGAATGAACAAATGAGACACCAACACAGAGGAGAAAGGGGTCTCGCATAGTAACACATCAGGATTCAGATGCAACAGCCATTTTTATGGCTGCTTGAAATCTTTCTGCAAACAATCTCAGGAAGTTTTTTGAGGGGAAAACTAACAGAGGGGGCACTGTCAGTTTGAGAAAAGGTTTGCTCAGTAGACCGTGACCAGCCTGACCACATACCAGTTTCTCCAACTTGAGGTCTCTTATGTCTTATGAAATACATTTCGCCTAAAAAGTAGGTGCAGGGGACAGACTACATTTTATTGTACCTGTATCAATGGTTTTATTCTTACCATGCATCTGTTTCTTTTTTATGCACTTTTTTTTGTAATGCTGGATTACAATGTGGTGGTTAAGCTGTTTCTGACTCCTTTTCAGCCTTTTTTATAAGCCCAGTTCCAGTTCCGCATTTCTAATTTGTATTTTTGTTTATTTAATATTGTTTGATGGCCAAACGATTATACTACAATTTCCCTCGGGATCAATAAAGTATTTTCCATTTCCATTCCATTCCATTCCATTCCATTCCATAACAATAACATCGCCATAGGAGTAGGATTTTCTTCGACACAATTTAATTTATTTGACGTGTAGATTTACAGAAGTAAACCTGTGTATTCACAATTGTGCCGCTAATTGCTTACCAATCCTTTGCAGGTGCTGAGGGCAGCAATTCCGCGCGCACTTGAATCTGTCACTGTGCCGAAAAGATGGCAGGAATTTCCAATACTGGAACGATGCTCTGTAATGTTATGACTCCCATTACGTTTCTCCAGGATAAAGTCATTTGGAATCAAATGATTGTTGACACTTAGGTTGAAAGTCAACTCGCGTCCTTTGTAGTCAACCTTATAGTAAACGTACTCTACATTTCGCTGGTCACGTTTTCTTCGACAGGCCTCAAAGTGCTGAGATACAGAGTGGGAGATGAATTGTCCATCCACGTCCACTTTAGATGGATGGACCACTGACAGATCCGACTCATTCTCGAACGGGTGACCTGGAACAGAAAGGCAACTGATAAATAAGGCAATGTAAAGAATATTGGTATGCTACCTGCATGAAAGTGCAACAATGTAACTCGACGATGCCCAGGTGTTCCATCAACTGAATTTTTGCATGCATGCACCGGCAAACCAAAACTCACTGACCTGGTTCGATGAAGTACTGTCCGCCAGCCAATGAATGGCTGGCTGTAAGAACGATTGTTAAACTTAGCAGAAAAGGAACCCGGCTCTCCCGCAGACATCGCATATTTTATCTAACCAAACCCTGAAGAATTATAAATATCTACAGGCATTTGAGTTCTAAATTGCGTTAGAGGCGGTCAAGAGACCCCTTCGTTCCAGCTGCAGCTAATGTCATGATTAGGTAGTCCTTTCATAAAGAGAAACATGCACCGAAGAAGATCGGAAATCATATAGCATTGTTGAAGTGTGAAAAGGGGGGGAAGCTTGCGTTTGTAAAGGAGGGGAGGAGTGTTTCTGGGCCAGTGTCTTGTTTCTTTCCAGGGGCGAGAAAGGAGCATGACTTGTGCTTGCAGCTGCATCACAGCCTGGGAGACAACTAAACCACGCTCTCCGTCTTATTACCTCCTTTTGAGACATAGCCTATATCTTTATACGTTAATAATACTATACCTTTGCCAGTGATACGCAGCCTGTCATGTTAGATCAAAACGCTACAATGACTTAACTTTGGCTTAACGCAACAAGCATGACTTCACCTGCTTTTTAAACCATGACATTATAATGTAAATAAAACAAACACATACAGATATTACCGATAACATAATACAGCAGAATGTCCATGTTTTTTTCTACAATGACAGCCAACAATCTATCTTTTTAACCACAACCACCTATCTGTTACCAATGGTCTATTATTGTATGTCGACTCCGTGACTTCAAAGGACACCTTACAGTAGATTTTATGCCCCTCACAAGTTGAGCCTGTCTGGAAAAGGTGGGAAAGATGATGCATGGTCAAGAAAGCCTGTGAAAAGCCTGGTGTCTGGTGCAGTGTTTGTGACCTGTATGCTGTTGAGTATTATATCAACCTCTATTTGTTTAGGCAATGGGCACATTACCAAACAGAAACACACACACACACACACACACACACACACACACACAAACAAACAACAGCTACAACTGAACCTCTGCACAGTGTTCCAGCCACCAAAACGAAAAAAAGCAAGCTATCAACTGTAACACTTTTTTAAAGAGACACTATAAACTAAAACTATTTATGTTCTGCTTAATAACACCACACCCTAGCAGCTAGGCCTCAACACAGCATCGTTTGGAAGACCTACTTTTAAGATATAAAATACTAATCGGATGTGGCTGTCTGATGTATTGCTGCTACTGATTTTCTATTTTCTAGTCTATAGTTAGCTCCAACCACAATAATAGCATATTTTTTTAAAAACAAAGGATTGGATTTGTTAGATTGAACGTTAAACAATTAGTTCTTAATGGTCTTAAAAAGCAGACTACGTTTCATGAAACACATCATGGTTGGTATATAATATGACAGTTTGTAGGAAATGCTTTCTTTGTCAGCACTCCAGAATCTGAAATTTGTCTACGTTTCAAACATTCTTGTTGTCTTGCAGTACAGTAACAGTAATGTGCAACATGTCTGATCTTAGAATGATAAGAACCTTCTCTTCCTGTAGGTTAACACAAAGTATCAAGCTTACACAAATGGAGGTCTGCAATACCTCTTAACCCTCATTTTGCCATAGGCATGGTTGGTTATATTGTAATCTTGGCATTGTGTCTAAATTAGACGTTATATGGAAATAAAGCATCTGGATACTTCAACAACAGTGTGATATGGCACTGTCAACATTACATAATACATTTTCTGGTGAGTTTTTTAAGGACCAATATGAATTCTCGAAGAGAGGTAAGGGGCCTACTTTATGCCATTGTGTGCACTACTGCTTCTATCCTTTAGAAGTCGCTGCTGGCCATGACTTTGAACTTTGGTCTAGAATGCTAGAATGGAGTTCCAACAAAAGAAGTAAAGTGCGCGCTTGGCAAAGTATCATTCTTTTCGACGTGTTCAGCAAGTAAGGGCATGGCTGAAGTGTGACAGGTACTGTAAAGTCGACAGCGCATGGTGAAAATTAAAACTAAAATGGTCTAGTTCTCGACGTTAGGAAGGTAAACCAAATTTCGGTTATTGTTGTGTCAGTTGAGTATTTGTTAATCAAGTATTGAACCCACCCTATAAATCAATCACTCTGAACGGAAGCTACGGTGTGTTGTTTTGCGTCTGTTTGAGCCTCTCCATCGGGTTGTTGAAATTAAAGTATGAAATGTTATGGTTTATCGGGGGTAAAGGTCATGTCAAAGATGAACGCTGATATTGTTCGGGTGGTTTATTTTTTTGTTATATATTTTTTTTGTATTTGGTGTATTGAGAACCAACTCGCGTGCTTCTTTCTGTGCCTGTTCTTGGGCAAAGTTATTTTTGATGATTTATTTTACTATTTTAAACTATCACTGTAAGAAAACATCAGAAATGTTATAAATATGGCTGTATTGGAATGACAGAACAGCTGTTTTTCTTTCAGTCATCATGCATTTTTTTCACCTTCTTTTGTTCATCACAGAGTTACCCTGTGCTGCTGTAATGGAGGAATTCTGGGCCTTTGCCCTGTGGGGGCTCAAGATTTGGTTTTACCTCATCGTTGGTCTTATCATGGTGCCAGCAATGTTTGGCTTCTCTTTGGGCATCTCAGAGACCTACATGAGCATCCTCATCAAAACCCTGGAGGTAATCATATATATTGGCCTAGATTATTCTGTCTAGGTTAGTTTGTGGATAATTATGAAAGGCATAGGAGGAATGTAATATTTGTTTAATTCTGCAGTGGGCCACTCTGAGGCTGCAGGTCAGCGCAGAGCAACAGGCACTCAAAGCCTCTCCATCTAATGGTGAGTTGACAAGATCAGGAGGGGATGAGTAGAGTTGGTTGAATTATGATTTCTTCTCCTAACACAGCCTTGTTTTGTCATATCTTGATTGGGAAATATATGGGCTTGGTGTAGAATGTTGCTTGTCTGCCATGCACTTTCAAGTCTGGGCGAGTCAGAAATTGTAACCCTACTTGTTTGCAGGAATCAAAAACACTTGCACGAAATAATTACAACTAATCGCTTAATCGTGTCTTGTTTCTGACAAATGGCTGTTTCTCGTTTTCAGCTTTGCAGGCACTTTTGAGTCTTTTCACTCTGACCTAATTTTAAAGCCCTGTTTATGGTGCGCTTCTGTTCTCTATCTCTTCAGTGGAGCAGTGCCTGTTTTAGCACCACTCAGTGATAGGCTCAGCTGAGTCACCTGATCTGATTTGTAAGGACTGAGAGAGGGACTGCCCTGTAATGAAATGGCCATTACTCCATATCGCTGACATTCAGTTAAATCCTTAGTACTCGATCCACTCCAGTGCATAAATTAATCTTCTTATTGTCAGTAAGGATCTAGGGAAAGTTTTTTTTTTCTATTTTCTCCAGAAACAGACAGTGGTTGGCTATTGTTAAGACAGTTGATTGGAACCTACATGTTCATACTGTCTGTCCATTGTACTTTGTCCTATGTTATCAGATTCAACCCTTCATACCAGGTCTCTTAGACAGGATTACAACTAGCTTGAGGATGTAGACTTGAGCATCTGCTATCTTTTATTATTGTACTGCAATTGGCTCACCTCTTGTTATCTGATGGTCTTTTAGATTGTAAAAATAAAAAGACACAGTTCTGGCTTGGTTTGTTTTCTGTTTGTACCATTTTTGAGTTGCTACTGACAGAAACCATTACACAGTGGTTTAGTCGTGTTTTTATTTTATTTACTACATCATTATCAACAACCTTTTTGTGATGTTACTCAGTTTTCCTTGAAAACATGCATGCTAAGATATTATTTAGTATGGTCTACTAGAAGTTCCATTCAAGATAACTATATCAGCCTTCTGTCTCCAAATGACCCTGCAGATTGAATAAGAGAATTATCCTATCAGATCTCCATTTAGTGAAGTGTAAAAGGACAATTCATCTTATATCATATCATATCTTATCATATCCATATTTTTATGAACTTGGCAATTTTCTAAATTGTAAATCCCAGGTCTTATCCAGAGACTTGGCAGCTCTATGGAGAAGGAACTGGGAGAACTTCGTTGCACTCGCATTAAACCAACAGTTGGTGGGGACTTCAGTCTGTGTGATTGTTTCTACTTCTGCCGACAGGGCATTGAGAGCATTGTGGAAGATGAGGTAAAAGCTACCTCGCAAGTCGTAAGAGTCGGATAGACGTGACAAAGTTCTTTTAAAAATTCAAGTTCTAGTTTAATCTTTGTATCTATCTTTCCCTGAGGCAAGGTGACACAGCGGTTCACATCAGAAGAGCTGGTCTCATGGAACCTGCTGACTCGCTCCAACAACGACTTTCACTATATCAGTCTGAAGCTGACTTTGGTCTGGGGCCTGGGGGTTTTCATACGATACTGCATTCTGGCCCCTCTCAGGTAGTGTTACTTACAGCGCCGCGCATCATACTGGCACACTCACATATTCACCTCTGTACAGGATCTCTTCTGTTTCGGGATTTTAATTTCCTACGTACTTGATTATGATGTTATTTATGATAAAGATTGTAGCACTTGTTTCATTTCAGAATAACTCTGGCAGCCACAGGCCTGCTCTGGTTGGTAATAGGAACCTCTGCTGTGGGACTACTACCCAACTGGAGGTAATGTTAAAATGTTAATGGCCAAAGACATTTTTTTATTCAGTAAATCTGATCAATTTGATACATTTTATAAGTCTTTACCTGTTTCCAGGTTGAAGTACTGGATCAGTGAGTGGGTTCATGTTATGTGCTACCGAATCTGTGCAAGAGGTCTCTCTGCCACCATCCTCTACCATAACAAGTAAGAAGAAGCTGCCAATGCTCTCTCATAACTGAGTGTGCTGTGGATCAGACAGAATTGTGTAAAATGTCTGTGTTGTGCCTACAGGGAAAACAGGCCCAAGAAAGGAGGAATATGTGTGGCCAATCACACCTCCCCAATTGACATTGTCATCCTCTGCAATGATGGATGTTATGCCATGGTAGGGGAGAACTTCATTCATAATAAAAATTTATCTTGGCCATGATTTCTGATGACAAATTGCAAGTCTTGTGTTGTAACCTTTTTGGGACATTTGTTGTGCAGAACTTCCAAATGTAAGGTTTTTGTATTTTGGCTTATGCCAGAGTGTTCTCTGTTGTAGGTAGGCCAAGTGCATGGTGGTCTGATGGGTGTGGTGCAGAGAGCTATGGTGAGGTCCTGTCCTCACATCTGGTTTGAGAGAGCCGAGATGAAAGATCGGCACCTAGTCACCAAGAGGTCAGTCAGCCATGCCCAGAAGTAGTGCAACAGTGCCAAAGCTAAATTGTGGCTGTCATGTTTGGAATATAAATGAATTTAAACACATACTGGGACACTCCCTCTGTTACGTTTGTCTATTTGCATGGAAACAGACTAGTTGATGCATTCCTGTCTTCAAATGGCATTCCATCATCAAACACGTTAACATGCATCTGAAGCGTTCCCTATAAATAATAAATAAATATTATTATTTATAAAAATAAATAATTTAATTGGCCTTCAGATATTTATTCATACTTTTCTAATCTATGCCGGTATTTTTTAATTAATGTTTCAGATCTGAAGGTGCGTGTAGAAAAATATCAACTGTTCCATGTTGGCAGTTGCAGTAGTTATATGTTCTATCTCGATGGTTGGAACTCATTGGTTCCATGTTCATTGACAGTGTTTGTGCTTGTGTTATTTTACAGATTAAAGGATCATGTGAATGACAAGACAAAGCTTCCCATATTGATATTCCCAGAGGGTAAGAGTTAGAAAGGACCAGACTTGACCAGCAGTGTATTTGTGAAACATGAATACAACACCAGGATTGGCTTTGTCAGTTTATGCCTGAAAGCATTTATCCATAACATCTTAGAGGTATGCAAGATTTTTGTTTGGCTCACCCGCTGTGGTCTGATTTTCACCACAGGCACCTGTATCAACAACACATCAGTCATGATGTTTAAAAAGGGAAGTTTTGAAATCGGTGGGACTATATACCCAGTGGCTATCAAAGTAAGCTATCTTCTGTTTTTGTATTTAACATTTAAGTAGTCTTTAAACATGCGTAGTATGCTCATTACTGTCTCTGCCCTCCATCAGTATGACCCCCAATTTGGAGATGCTTTTTGGAACAGTGCCAAGTACAACATGGTCAGTTATCTGCTAAGGATGATGACTAGCTGGGCCATCGTATGTAATGTTTGGTACCTGCCCGCCATGCACCAGCAGGTGTGTATAGCAAGAATGTTTCAAGGAATCACAAAGACACACACACACACACACACACACACACACACACACACACAATACACTTAATTTATTCTTGATTATCTCATACCAGGAAGGGGAAGATGCAGTCCAGTTTGCCAACAGAGTGAAGTCTGCCATTGCACACCAGGGGGGGCTAGTGGATCTGTCATGGTGAGACTGTCAAACTTTATTGCTACTTTTCTTTTGTAACTTTTATTTACTTTTTGCATGTGTTTTGTTCAGTGTCTTGACTTGCACTTCCTCTGACAAAATACCCCATATCTTTGTGATACATATTCGAAATAA
This sequence comes from Galaxias olidus, assembly GCA_026901105.3. NCBI lineage: Eukaryota > Metazoa > Chordata > Actinopteri > Galaxiiformes > Galaxiidae > Galaxias > Galaxias olidus. Next base: position 230,876 of record JAPMUY010008931.1, read on the forward strand.
AGGTAAATAATATGATGCCTGTGTTTATTTCTGCTGTGCCTTTTGAATAAAAGCAATGTTTCATATTGTAAAGTTACCTGTCTTTTTTTTTTTTATAGGGACGGAGGACTGAAGAGGGCCAAGGTGAAAGACACATTTAAGGAGCAGCAGCAGAAACAGTACAGCAATATGGTGGTGGGGGACGACAGCAGCAGCAGCAGCAGTGACTAAATGGACAATCGCTTACCTCTATCGGAAAGTACCAATTGGACATAATCCTCTTTGCTACACAACCAGATGCATTGTGTTTACAGACATCTCAGTGCCCTGACTGGTGAGTCATGCTGTGGGTGTTGACAAAAAGCTAAATCAGAAGAGGAATTTTGCTGCTACAGTTGCTACTGTTTTGACTCTGAATGTTTATGGAAAGCCAGTATAATCCTCTGGGATTTTGGATTGAATTAATAACACTGTGAATGAGTGCTTTAATTATTATATAAATATTCTTGGATAATCTTGTACAATGTTTACTATCATGCTCCATTTTCAACAACAATTCAGCATTTTAACTGTGTCCCTCTCAAAGTTTCTCAATGGAATATACATTTACTGCAATGCTTTTGTGTGTTGTGGTAATTTATGAGAGAAGCAGAAGTCTTGCTAGAAAACAATTATTTTCACTCTAACATTTTGAAAGGTGCATTTTATGTGCCTAAATTGTTTACTGCACAGTTGTTTATAGAATTTGTTCAAAGAACCTTGTTAACACTGATGAGTTTGAGAGATAACAATTTAGGGTTAAATTGTTCAAAAGGCAAAAACATGAATAACTGTAGAAGTAAGGGTTTGGCACATAAGGGATACATCGTGGTATATGGGCCTAGCTATGAAGCAGTGCGTTGTGACAAGGGAAATCATTCCTAGAGAAGAGTACATGTTTTTGACTTTTTCAAACTGTCTTCACTACATTTTCCTGAGGTATCCAAGTCTCCACTCTGGCCATTTTTGTGTTCAACGTCTGTTTGCGTTGTACCTGGAACCAATTGACAAGATTATTCTGAAATTACATGTTTGACATTCATTAATTAGTTGGAGTTAATTAAACCTGCCATTTGCTTTTATCAAATTCTCACCTTCAAACCCAGTGAGATGAAGAGTGGAATCCTGTGCTCCTGGATCCTGACCCTGGTCAAACAATAATCATAAAACCACAAGCAGAAATACCAATACTGTACTGTAAAATAACTGTCACAACTTAACTCAAGTTTCTAAAGAAAGAGAAGGTACTTACAACTATGGGGCATTCGTTGAGCCTTTTCTTCCCCATTTGGTTTATTTCCAGATATCTGTTGGTTACATTGACTGAGTCAAATTCTATTGCAACAAAATGAACGGCGGGAGAAGCTTCACACATCACAACACAGTCTCCCACTGGGAGTCCCAGACTGCAAAGCTGTTACTTTTTATTATTGGCAAAGAACTTACAGATTCGGAGTAAATGGGATAATACAGAAAGAGAACAATAATAAGAACCAGGTGTATATCACACAAGACCAAACATTATAATACACACAGATATTAAGTCATAGGCTTTTTGTTAAACAAATTAGAAAGTAGTTTTACATATTGCTCAACATCCTTCAGGAAAACAACAAAATAAAGTTTTTTATTGCTACATTTATTTTTATGAATTAAACATTTTGCCAACATCATTATCAATTTCTTGGGTATTTGAAGAAACCAAACACCACGTTTTCCCTTAACAATAAAGTAAAAAAAAAAGTAAAATATGATCAATGACAAATTTGCAAGGGTCTTGCCAGAATTTCTTGGCATGAGAACAGTGCCAAAATGGGTGGGAAACTGGATATTCATCACTAAAAGAGCAGTTTGTGTTTGTCTCTTAAATGTCTGCATGTAGTGATTAGTTGGGTAATATTTATTCTTAACTTTATTCACAATTAGTTATTTATGAGGAGCATCCAGATTGTCTTCCATTATTTACAAACTGATTCCAATATGCCGTGACATATGGAATAGAGACATCTCATTGAAATAGTGCGTATAGCTCTATTATTATTTTGGGGATGTGGTGAGAAACAAATCTGGCTTGGGGGGTCATCTGGGTTGGGGAAAGAAACATCTGGTTGCAGGTCTAGCTACATTTCTAAAAAGCATTAAGGATTATAGAAAATTCCATAGGGTTTGGGGTTACTGTGAAATTGTATGTAGATAAGAATTTACTGTAAGTGAACAATAAATCTCTGCTCATTGAACAATTGACTCACCAGAACCTAATTCTTTATGAACCCCAGACTGCGAAGCTATTGCAAACTGCCTTGTGTGTCATTACGTCACAAAATATGGAGACCCGCCCAGGCGCCCACTTGTACTAGCAGCGCGGGGAATGAGTCTACGACTTTATGGATATTGATAATTAACGTTCATAATGTGGTAGTAATGTTTACATTAAGAAGAAAGAAAGATTTAGAAGAACTTAGCCTCGGCCTTCCGCCCTAAGGAGTTGTGCAGGTAATCTTTCTAATTGTTAATTTAAGATAACCTTGTAGTTCCTGTTTATCTCCTCATCACCAAGCATTTTTATTTAGGCCAGTTGTCTTCTGTTTGCACAGGGATCGTCTATCGAGCTTCCAAAGCCAGAAATTATTATCGATTTTTTTTTTTTAACTAGACGACAGTATCACCCAATATGTTTGTCTGCGCATCTATGCCAGTTATGCTGGTTATTGAAATATAATATATTATCACACACATATTCCTCTAGTTTACTCATAAAGTCTGTCCATGTTGTACCACTGCACCAGCAATATCCCTAAATAAAAACATTTACACCTATAAAACATTGGATACTGAGTAGATTATTTAATTTCAGTATTTATTTAACAATGCACAAAGTTTTCTCTCAAATCCCACCAACCTTTTCAGATAGGAATCAAAAGGACCGATAGTTGAAGGTTTAGCCCCCTGACCCTGTTTGACTCCATCTGGTGTCCATGAAATTGATGTATCTATCCCAACATCCACCCTGCCTGTTGCTCCAGATGATATAGGCATGTCTATAAAACAACTACATTTCAAATGTGATTACAGTTATATTCTCGGATTCTGCAATACGTGCAGGTAGCCCCCTAACGTGGTGTTCAAACTCTTGTCTTGCTGTGTACTGAGCCCAGCTAGCGAGCTTCTTATTCTGCTCATAAAGGGGTTTGTTTTCGTGTCCATGGCAACAGAACCCTAACTAGCCAAACAAAGTCTGCACAGCCTCAATGCAGTCAAAGAATATATCTTTATGGACAGGACTGTAATGCAACTGTAGGGAGCCTATAATTGTGGACATGAGAGTGCAACATGAGTACAACAGTATGGTGTTTTTTAAGTTTGTTTTAACTATATCAATGGACTAATGCAATTTATTGTGACACCAGGAAACAGGTTTGTATGGTGAGCACAGTTTATTCTACTCAGGGACTCATTACACTAGAACAGCATTCAATCAATCCTTTGGGTAAACATACATTGTCCCATACAAAAAACACGTAGCCAGAACCCCTAGGATTCTTCCTTCTCATCTCCATGTGTGATGATGTAGCAGAGTGACTTGTAGTCAATGTTTCCAGCCACATCAATGGGAGCTACTGCAAAAGCCTGGTCAACCTGCAGAATGTACTTGTGAAATATATTTGGGGAACATTTTCACAAATTAATTAATAAAGTAAAAAATAAAGAAAGAAACCCACCTCTTCTGCTGTGAATTTATCTGCCTGGTGCATCAATAACCGTCTAAACCTTGAGCAAAAATAGACAGCAAAAATGATTATTGAGAAAATATTATTGACAGTCAATTATTGCATTTTAGAATTTTTTAAGAATGTGGAATGAAAGATGATTCAACCTACTCGTCCTTGTTTACAAAACCTGTTCCGTTTGGATCAAATAGTTTAAAGGCAGCAAGGATGGTGTCCTCGGGGTCAGTGCCTTTAAGGAACGAACAATTACAGTGGGCTACAATCATATTCATCTCACATCAAGCTGCCTTCTGCACAAATAAAATGTTCTTCATAAGTCATGGTACATTTGATAATGGAAAAGCCTGAAGATGCTGTAAATAATATTGTGCATTTAAGTGACTGGAGAAAGTTTCTATTGAAAATGCAGTATAGGGGATGAAGTATCAGCTTAATGGGTAAACTAAGAACCCGTACCATTGAGTTTCTCCCCAAAGAGAGTGAGAAACACAGTAAAGTTGATGGGACCCTTTCCCTCGTTCAACATCTCCTCCAGCTCCTCATCCTTTGTGTTCAGCTTTCCTGAAATTATCACACAAACAGAAATCCTTTTGAAACATTCTCACAGGGATTAAAGTAATATGTTCACATTTATAAATAGACAAATTATAAAAAGTACCTAGTTGACCATAGGTTTCCCTGAGGTCCTGTTTTGAGATTACACCATCTCTGTTCTGATCAATACAGCCAAAAGCCTAAATAAAGGAATGCAAACACAGTTTTCCAAATGAAAACCAACCAAACCATCCATGGGTTTGTATTTTATCTAAGTGGCACAGCAGCAACAAACCCACCTCTTTAAACTCCTGAATCTGAGACTGCTCAAACATAGAGAAGACATTAGAACATGCCTTCTGTGCTCCCCTCTGCCTTTTATTGGCAGCCTTCTTACTAGCCTGAAAAACAAAGAAAAATTACTAACTTGAAGTATGGACCTAACAAAATGTGCTGCCACATCCCATCATCAATCGTGTTAAAATGTTCTGTTTAATCAGCAGGAACACATATTATAATGTTGTTTGGAGATACTGTAGATAAGGAAAGAGACCACAAGGTAAAGGGGAGAGAATATTAAAAAGACAACCTCGCATTGCTTATAGGTACAAAACTGAACTATTCTCAAGCAGGGGTAATGCCATTAGCTGCAGAATCCATAAAGCACTACTTTATGGATTCCTTAAATTTGTTTTATTACGTGTTGTGTTGTGAAACTTTCAAAGTCACTTACTGAATATAACAATATAACAATAATGTATGTTCTTTTTAAATATACATTTAAATGATATCAAGGCAGCAAGTCAATCTTTCCTAGAGCTAACAGATTATTTAATGTTTTTATCTTCATCTTGTGGGCAATTTAACACTATATACTACGTACTATAAAATGCAATTAGTTTCCTTTTTTGGGAAGCATAAAGCTTAGCATAGTATAATCCGTTTCCATGAGGTGATCCTAAGGGAGTAAATTTAACTTTTAGAGAAGTGCTGTACTCACCATGTCTGTGTGCTTGTGTGGTGTAGATATTTGCTCCCAGACTAAGTAAGATGCTGAGGAGGGTTTATGTATCACCTTTGTTATCAGCGGCCTTCCTATTATAAGCCTATAGTGGGCACCATAGTTCCCTACATGGCCATCTCCACTCACTCTCTTTGCAGGGGCCTGATAAAAACAGAAGCCTTTAGATTCCTAGGGGCTGGAAAAGGGAGATAAAAAGGGGGAGGGGGAGAAGGTGGGCAGGGTGCCATGAGATAAAGTGACTGAAAAGGGACACTGGACAGGAGAGGGTGTCTGTTACGTGAGATGGATGGAGTAGCCACATGACATCAATGTAGGCCAATTTAGTTCAGATATGAATTGGTTGAACTGTATGTTTCATGTAGCTACAAGTCATTGATCCACTGCAGTCATGCACAATCAGAAACCGTATTGCATATTACAGCATCTTTATTTACAACATTAAAGCATGTTCACATAAATATTCCATTAGCATTCCCATTAGCAACATAACATAAATTAAATGCTAATACATATTGGTCATTGTGTAAACATTACTTTTATAAATACAATACCAAATAGATATTTCCTTTCTCAAACAGACAAACTACAACTAAACAACAATCCCAATAAGCTGTACAATAAGGAGACTATGTAGAAGTAGCATCTATATGGAGAAGTATCATCATAAGGAAAGCTAATCCACGCGATTTTCACAGGTGTTACATCAGAGAACAAGCTATAAAACATCTGATATTTACAGTACCTGGGTTCTCACTACTTCGCTGCTACCATGTACACATTAGCCTAATGATTTACACCTGGAGTTATGTATGCTTTTGGGTTATATTTAGAATACATGTTAAAAAGTGCATACCATGATCACAACAAAAATAGTCTATTACAAAATGTACTACATGTTGTGGTGTAATAATCTCTCTGGAAATCTTTAAGTGGAGAGAGCCACCATACACACACTGCACCTCTCACCCGATGTTAATTAATGCCATGCCAGCAAATGCCCGGTCATTAAGCAGTAATTTGGCCTTCCAGGAGGAGGAATCCGTCACACATCAGAGTTAAGACAGTTTTGCCTCTATCTCTCCCTACCGGTTGGAAGCTGCTGTGGACACTTCACTGTGTCAGCATGGAAGCTGCCATCTTACAGGCAACTGCTGAGATCAGAGCTGCCCCGCGTCCACTGCCCTCCTCGGATTGGATGAAAGTGATTTCACAGTGAGGCGACAAATCCCTGACGATTTTGTGGAACCTGTCCTGGAAACTGGGGAGGCAAACAGACGTTTTAGAATCGCTCATTGTTCCCTCATTCACTTGCTCCCACAGACCCTCACTCCCACATTGCCTCCCACCTTTTACCCTTTTCCTCACCATGGGTGCAGTTTGTAGACCGACCCATCAACGCCTACAGTGATCTTCAGAGCCTCCTGGCAGCGAGACTCTCTCATTCTGTTGATCACGCCAGCCAGCCCCGCCCCACACATGTGAGCAGAGCGAGTAGACACGCTCTCACAGACCAGGCGCACAATGTCACAGTCCAGCTCTGACGGCAGCACGCCCAGCGTTGACAGGATGTTGTAGATTTGCTTCCTGTCCCCAGAGTCACTAACACACAGAAAGGGAAAGAGATCAGTCAAATAAAAGGCACGGAAAGTAAAAGCTGTACATGATGGCTATGACCTTTGCTGGTCTTACCTCTCTATCTGTGAGACGTAGCGCGTCTCCAAGCTGCCACGAGTCTTTAGAAGGTCGGAGGCTTCGCCGTTAAAAAGCAGGTTCTCATTGACCAACTTCAGCAGCACGAGTCGCACCAACTCTCCCATGTACTTCCCACTGATCAACTTCTCATATCTGCAGGTAGAAACGTAGAGGGGGAGAGGGTAGGAAAGAGAATGAATGAATGAATGAACGAAGGCAAAAAGGGAAGAAAGAGAGAAGTGCGTCACAAAGCATGTGTGCCGACATGATGGGCAAGAGAGAGGCAGGGGAAATGGATATCTGAGCAATAGAGCTAAAAGGGGCTGAGAGAGCGGCTCAGCTCAGCGGTTGCCTGTGTGAGAGGGGTGTCTCTATGAACGGTAAACAGTCATTAGTCCCTGCGAGCACCCGCAAGTGCTGCAGAAAGAGGTAATTAATCTGACCACCCCTCCACCCTCCAACCGACCGCTGACGTATAAAGACTCTGACCACTCAAATACACAGACAGGAGAAACTACTGGTTACTTCGCAACCAAACCAAGCTCGCTGGCGAGAGTCAGCTGAGAGAGGGGCACGTTTTCTTGCTCACCTGCGTGTGACAGGGAATGTACTCTTAACTTTAGTCCAGTGCAAGCTATCAATATATAAACACAACTTCAAAAGAGATGTGCCCTTTCCCCTTCTGCAATGGGAACCTTAACTTCGTAATACATGGTAGAGAACTCACAGCTGCTTTCGCGGGTTGAGGGAGGTCTCATCTACCAGCCTGTCATATTCCAGCCTGAACTCCTCCAGCTCTCCGTTATTCCCAAAGGCCCCCCACTCAGTGTTCACACACATCCTTCCCTCCTCGCCTTCCACCAGCTCCACTGTACACATCTCCTCCATGTAGCATGCATTACAGCCAGTGCCTGGAAACAAAAATATGTATTAAAAAGGTTTTGTGTCGTTCTCTCTATGTGTGTGTGGGCGGGTGGGTGTTTATTGCTTTGTTTTGTCTGTGCGTGTGGTTACTCACCAACAATCATTCCCACTTCACAGCTGCGGTCCTCATAGTAACAGGAGATCATGGTTGCGACTGTATCATTCACCATAGCGACCACATCCATTTCAAAGTCCTGAACATGATTGGGACATCAGGTTAGCATTCGGTCTCTTTATTTTGGGGGTCAAATTGTACTACACAGTACAAAGTCATTATTTATCTAACACATGGGTGTGTCAACACAGATCAGTCAAACATACCCCTCTTCTCTTGATAGCGTCTCTTAGTAGGCCAACAACATTGTTCCCCTCTGCCCCTGAGGCCTTGAAACCTTTGGTCCAGTTTATTAGGATACCCTGCAACACAAATAAAAACTTTTCAGAAAAGTTCATAGAGAGATTGAATGATATGACAACAATCGTGCTGCTGTATACAAGTTGCATCAGTTCATTGTCTTTAATGTTGCAAAAATCACATAATTAGTCCTAAACTATTATCCCAAAGCACCTTGTCAATATCCTCGTGTCGTACAGGGAAGGAGAAGGTAAAGCCCAGAGGAAGCTTCCTGTGTTTGATGTGATGCCTGTCCAGGAAGTCTGAGATACATTCTGAAATGTAGTCAAAAAGCTGCAAAGAGATATTAAGCAAGAGTGGTACAATGTTAAAGCAGTGTTTAGAATGAAATTGTTTTAATGTAGGTTATCTTTGTCAATACTCATAGTAAACCTATGTTCACTATTAGGCACTCACCATTTCAGCAGTTCCAGTCATAGCGTCTTCAGGGATTGAATACATTTGATGCTTTGTCTCAACCTTCCAGCCTCTATTTTCATTATCACCAACCTTCACCAACATCACACGGAAGTTAGTGCCACCAAGGTCCAGGGCCAGGAAATCGCCCACCTCTGACAAAACAAACAGGAATAAGCACTATAGTTGTAAACGAGGCACTTTCCCTAAAACTAATGACACGAAATCGAAGAGAAATTTTCAGTTGAAAAGCAGTTAATAAATTCACTTCATGAGAGAAGGTAATCTCTTCCAGCAGTGGGGATTACTAACCTGATCCTTCTGGGGTGGAGCAGACATAGGTAGGAAGCATTTTGACACTGGCTTGTTCGTGAGTTTCTATACGCAGACCTCTGTCCATCTCTCGCTGCATCCGCTTCATCACTTCATTGAGTTCCTCCTTGTTCAGTCTGAACTCTGACAGGATCTGATCCACCTGAGAGACAGAAGAGTGGAAAAGCTGTCAGACCATACCAAGAGATTATGGTGACATTCGTGTTGCTTGAGGCTGGGATATTGAATATGTGGCATTGTTCATAAGTATTAAATGCTAATCCTGTTTCAATACATTGTCAAGCATATTGTGAAAAGGTAACACTATAATAAAATATTACTAGCAGTGGAGAAGGGGGGCATTGTGAAAACAGACAATTAAAGCAGAACAAAATATGAATAGTTAGATAAAGAAGGTAGCAAGATAAAAGCAAATGTTGTGGTTTATCACTTCATTTATTCTCAGACTCATCAAATTAAAAGGGTCAGACATATAATAGACAAAGCAACAAAACCCCACTCAAGACTAAAAGTTCCCCTCACAAGTTATTGCTTTTAACAAGAGAGGACAACATTGAGATTTAACATCTGAGACATAGCACCTCAGCTAGAACCTCTTCTCACACAACATTCAGAAGTCCTATCCCTTTTGGATAGGATGAAAAGTAACATAATCAAGGCACATGCCTGATGTTAGTAATATCTAATTAGAGAATGAGCAGTGCTCAGTGTGCCTTACCAGGAGGACTCTCTCTACCACAGCGCTGTGTTTGAAAGGCATCTTCAACAACTTGTTCTAGTTAGGAATGAAACACGGAGTCTTCTCGCTCTTTCTAAATGAGCCTGTCTGTGTGTATCTAGGTGTATGGTGAGTGCAGAGCCAGTGAACTGTGAATACCACTGAATGAAGACCGTAACTGTTTTTATGTCCAGTTAATGTGGGATGTCCAAAAATGACGGTGGCCTCTGTAAACACACAAACTCCCATCCTCTCTTAATACTCACCCCATCTGGTCATGGAGGTATACACCCACATAAACAAACATATGCACCTGAACACGAGCTATGGCTTAAGTTCATATGATGCAATTTTGAATTTTTGCAAAACTATTCACACATAACCAAATAAAGAGTGTATAATGCCATATTCACAGATTGGCATTGTACTTTTCAAAGCTGGTCAGTTACATTTTCCTCCTGTATATTGTAATAGTGCTGAGCCCTTTTCAGTCTTTTTGCATGTCACATGACCTGTCACCTTGCAGGACATAGCAATATGTGGCAGATATACATTTTTAGGCAGTATGTGTTCAGTTATTCAACTTCTAATTTAAATAATGGTTCTCTGGTTAACATGTATTTTACTATATGAAAACCTTTGTAGTGTTTTCAGAAGTTTCATTACTTTTTTCTTCTCTGAAAATGACCTCGCTTTATAACTTAAGCAGACTAATCAAAGATGTTTTGAGTCCTTCTGATTTCACATCTGCACAGAAATGTTTTTTAAAGGTTGACGCTGTGAAATGTATTATAAGTAATTTAGTGTATCAAACTGCTTTTAATCATTTGTGTTGCAGTTAAAATTATTTCAATTTGAAGTTTTACAAACTTTGGCGATCTGCCCTCTTGGGGTTGACTGTAACCATCTAATGGTCTGTTTAGGAAGGAAATCATATTTACAGTAGAAATTAACAGATTTCATAACTGAATTAATTCCTTAAATGTAAAAAGGGGAGGGGGGGGGGGGGGCAAGTTAAATCATTAGTTAAATTATCTCTGCCAGACATACCTTTCTAAATTTAGCCCACTCATGGGTGATTGACCCCTGAAATCAATAATGCAATGTTGCAAGTGAAAGTCACCATGCTTTTTTCTATGACTGGCTTATCAGTAGATGTGACCTCTGATTCTATGTTAAGCACAGACGTTCTAAAAATGGCTCTGTGAGCCTCTCCTCTCCCCCAGTGCCCTGACCACAGACAAACAAAGTAAACCAACTTATGACCCTGACCTAAAGAGCACAAAGTAATGCAATCAACATTAGCTTTGGCATAAGTTATTCTACCCACGGCGTTCTACACTTAAAGAGCTGAGTTTAATACATTCACCAGCCTCATGTGCTTGACCCTGACATGTGGAGGCAACAAGTCATCTATGAACTGAATGGCATGGCCTCTATGTAACAGACTGAATAGTGTATGTACAAGTATTAAATAGGCCAAACATAGCAATCACTTTTATTTCACTTCGTTACCCCCCACTGTCTATCTACAGAAGTGTCTATCATTCCTGAGCTAGTGGTTGTCCAGATATATGATTTCTAGTTAAACAATCTCTTGTGAGCTTTCATATTGGGGCTTGATAAAAATCCCTCCCTCAGTATTGCCTCAATTCTTCATAATTCTTCCTTACAGAGATCAGACCATCAAGTGCACAATGCAATTAAACAAATAAAACCCTTTATTTTTGGCCATTTTACTAATAGTCATTCAGAAACCACAGTTTGAAACTATGATTATGTATACTGTACTTACATGTTACATATTGCTTAACTTCAGGTAACAGTGACCAATTTGCAACAATGCTTGAATAAACAGCAATTGCAATCTCTGCAGACACAAATTCACCAACATATATATTATATTCACTTATATATAATCTCTTATCCTACCTTTTTTAATCTGTGAGGATCCATGTTATACATTTCCCGGCAAGCATGGGTGCTTTTTTCCAAGAAAACGTTAGAGTCAAAGAGTCGAAGTAGCTTGGTGTTTTTTCTCTTTATAATTCTACATGGTGCTCTTCATCAGTAGCCAGGTAAAACCGGGCTTGTGTAGAAAGGATGTTTTATTCCTTATTCACACAGAGTATCAGTGATCGTAAGTAATGCAGCCTATTTAACCTATCCAATAAACTGGTTGTCCAGACATCTTGGCTGAGCACGGATGCGTTAACTCCTAATGTCAACAGGTTGGTTACTTGTTATTTTGAAGAATAACAGGATCAGGGTAAAATCCACTCAAGGTTCTTCACTCTTGTAAATCCATGAAGCAAACAGTTCACATTACCCAAGGTATACTCTACATAAAGGCTTTTTGAGATACTGTATGCAATGGAAATCAGATTCAACAGTTATACCTATCTATAATATGAAATAAATCGTAGAGATTGGTTAAATGTAATAATCTATCTGCATAAAGACAGCAGCATGCAACACAGTCTCAGCCTAATTTGTTTTCTCAACATCAGTGGTAACTAAGGCTTGATTTCTAGGAAAAAAATTTAACATTTATAGTCCTGCCACAGCCAGTCAACAGTCACAGTCAACAGGTGCGCCCTGAAGCCTCTTTAAGCCTTTGCATGTCAAATCCGTTGCCTTGGAAATTAATTCATCTGAACACTTCTGGTATGGAAAACACTTAGCACTAAGGTAAGTGGCCAGGAGGATTTGTTAAATGGAGCAAAATTACTTAGGCCAACATCGAATAATGGTGGCATATATGTGATGATAATTAGGGCATGCTGCATGCTCCAACCAGAGTGGGTCAAAACAGACTTTATAATAACATACATTTTTGGCGCTGAGTGAAGTCAATAAGCTGAGGTGGCGTCACACTATAACTAGCTAGGTGTTAGTAAACTAGGCATCATCTCAGTATTACATAATGTCAACATTCTGAATACATTCCAATGACAAATGCCTTTTGCTTCACTTCTTTTTTATTACACACTTTATTTTACATCAGTTATCCTTAACTTCCCATGGCTAAAATCCCCTGTCGTTTGCTTATTATAATTATTTTACCTGTTGCAAAGAAGACATGCAGAATGCTCGTGATCACTGCATGTTGCTAACAAGATCAACGACTATACTCTCATGCTGCGTCTCAATATACTACCATGAAAGCCAGAAAAAATATTTTGTATGTAACAATACATAGTCGTGCAATAGGCTATGCCAAAATGCATGCAACAGTCCATACTTTGCAAGTGCACCTGATACCTACTAAAAGAAAAAAAGTAGTAGTATGCGATTTGAGAAATAGCGAGCATATGATTTTCTCCTCCCGATTTAGTGAGGCACTTTCCTGCTGTGCCATAAAGCAATTCGTTTTCGCAGATTGTAACCTGTGACAGACATAATGTGTGCTAAAGAGATTTCAAGAAGACTGATCTGAACGGCGATTTTTTTCATTCTCCCATAAATATTACAATGTGCAAACTGTATAAAGGTACTGATGTATTTATATAAAAAAAAGTGCATTTATAGTCGCTGGGACACAGTCAGGGATAGAAATTAGAATTTAGCGACACCTTACTATTCAAACTCCAGTTCAGTAGGTGGCGGTAATGCTCCAGAAGTTGGTTGCCAACTGCCAACAAAATTTCAAAGAAGTTTATGTTTCAACCGGAAATGTCATTTTATCGCACCTTTCATTAGTCGTGACGTGGGCGTTGTTTCTTGCTAGCTTGTTTGATTATTTTAAGGCTCTCTGTCATGAACTAAATAAACCCTTCTATCTTGGAACAAGTATCAGATATTTTGGTGCGGTGTAAAGTGAACCCTAACTAAGTTTACTTGGCGTGCAGGTAAGCTAACCTTTGCTTTGCTAACTGGTCAGCTAACGTTCGGTCGGCTTTCTCTGTCATCATCTTCAATTTGCTAAAGACTTTAGTAAATGTTAGCCTCAGTCTGACTCTTAGCTTGCTCGTGTGAACCATGCCAACGATATATCTTGCTGATAACGTTACTTAGAATAACACAACTAGTTACCAAATTATTGGCGCAAATTTGCTAGCAGGCTATAGTATCTGGACGTTTTATCTTCACTTTGTGCCACACACGGGCACTGCACTTGCAAATGACTGAGCATGTCTGGAGAAAGCGGAGTGCGTTTTTTGTATACGATACTTTATTTTCAATGGTCGGAGCCAGGGCGTTTATTTGTTTGTGTTTGTGTCCGTCCGTTTCAGCCATTCTAAGCATCCTTCATCGGGCGTGGTGGTGGTGCGATTTAGAGGTTGTGATTTCGACGGTACTGGTGGTGAAACAAATACTGCACAAATGAATTGACGAACACGATGGGCGCAGACATAATCTACATTAATTTTAATAATATGTAATAATAATAATCCCCCGAAATCTTAGTATTGTTGACATGTTTGCCCGCCACATTGTATGCAATACAGATGGCAGTGTGGCTCAACGAGTCATACACATACTACCTTTTTGTGAGTGACTGACATTGCGAGGTCGTGTTATTCTCAACCTGTGGTGGTAGCTAGCTTTGTCTCATAATATGTGTGTAATATTTTCCAGATCTGTCAAGCTAACTGCCCACAGTGACTCCAGAGTTTTGTCACGATGAAGCTTTACAGCCTCAGCATCCTTAACAAAGGAGCAACGAAAGCTAATCTCCTTAAAGCAGCATATGACCTCTCATCTTTCAGCTTCTTTCAGCGTTCCAGGTTAGTAAACCAGTATTTTAAAGTCCAATTCTTAATTTTTTGATGACATGATTTTAAGGTGATGGTATAGCTAATCTGGAAAGAAGTGTAGGATAAAACTACTTGTTTAAACAATTTTAGATCAAATCATTGACTTATTATTATTATTACTGTGGTATGTAGTAGCCTAACTGTATTTTGCTAATTTAGTCACACCTAATGTAAACCCCACCACATAGCTGGCATTATTGCGTACTTGTTTTATAGTGGTTGAGTGTTGTTTTCACAGTGTCCAAGAGTTTATGACATTTACCAGCTCCTTGATTGTAGAGCGAACCGCACATGGAAGCCGAGCTTCTGTGAAAGAACAGGGTATGGTGTTTCTTTATTAACTCATATATAAAATGTTGATGGACATCATTCTGCGCCTCTGTTTAAAGATTTCCCTGTTGCTTTCCCTACTTTCAGAGTACCTATGCCATGTATATGTGAGGAACGACAACTTGGGTGCAGTGGTAATAGCAGATAATGAATACCCACAGAGAGTTGCTTTTACACTACTAGACAAGGTAAGGGGTATAAGTGTATTGTCTAATAGCATGTTTGACTTATGATTCACATAATGTTTTTCAGCAAGACTGTATGTGTTTAAAGTGTGGGTAAATAAAGTGGTTGTTTGATTCTCCAGGTATTAGAAGAGTTCTCAAGGCAAGTGGATAGTATAGACTGGCCCTCCGGTAGCCCAGAAACCATTAACTACAAAGCCTTGGATATTCACCTCGCCAAATACCAGGTATTCTGTATTGGGTGTTCACATACCAAGTGAATTAAAAGTGGTATACCTAAAAGAAGTACAGTACTGTGTAAAAGTTTTAGGCAGGGGATGCTGTTTCGAAGGCGAATGGTGGTCACACCAAATGTTGATTTGATGCAGCTTTGCTTTTCCCTCACTTTGTATTTTATGAATTGATAAAAAAAAAAAAAAATGGACATTTCTATTTTTCTTTATATTTTTTTTCTAACTTTAAAGACTTCACACCTGCCTAAAACATTTACACAGTAGTGTATATATTGAAAGCAAACTGAATTTCCATCTTTATTTGGAATAGATTGTTTCTGCTAGGTTTGATATATTGTGTCTGACAGCCTCTCTGTTTCTGCTCAGAATCCCAAAGAGGCAGATGCTATGACCAAAGTGCAGGCTGAGCTGGACGAGACTAAAATCATTCTGGTGAGACGTTTGCTTATATAATGGAATGATTCTCCCAGGATGCTTTAACTGGTTTTATAACTTCATATCAGGGAGCCACCTTGGCATTGTGATAGTCAACGACTTGATATTTAAACAAATGTAAATTTGGTTGTGCATCCGTTCTGAAAACGTTTGCTCCACAGCACAACACTATGGAGAGTTTGTTGGAGAGAGGGGAAAAGCTGGATGATCTGGTGGCTAAATCTGAACACTTAGGGAACCAGTCCAAAGCCTTCTATAAGACTGTAAGTATTGAGCTCTAAACACTAATTTCATGTAACAGACATGTGACATTGCTAAACGAGTAATGGGTGTTTAATGGTTGGGTCCTTTTTTATCCCATGCAGGCAAGGAAGCAGAACTCCTGCTGTGAGATTATGTGATACTCTCACATTGGACGCTTCTCTTGGCCTTCCTTCTCTTACTACTACTAACATCATGCATCAGCCTCCAGGTCTCAGCTCTGAGGACAGAATGGATTCCATGCTCGTTCCAGGATTTGGCATCAGGAAAGAACCGAATGACAAGGGTGGGGGTTTATGGGTGGGATTATGATTGCTGAAATGTATGCATTCTCACTAATGGAAGCTGCAGGTTGAAAAAAATGACTTGCTAGGCATTGTTTTAAAGGCTACAATTATTTGAGATGGTTCAATACCAGCTATGGACATTCTATGGTGATGTATCGGATGGTTTTTTGTCAACATGTTAAAAAACACATTTTCTGGTAAGATTGTATGGATTCCTTTCCATTACTTTGACTTTCTGGAAATGTTACAAAATGAAAGATGGTTATTGTGTTTTTGCTCATGTCTCCTCTGTATCTACTGACCTGAAGATGACATGCCCGGAAGTCAGGCACTTGCTGTTGTTTAAAGTTCTATTTGCTCCAGACCATTAGATGGTTCTTATCATCATGTAGCATATCAAAGCCTTTCGGGAGTATTGAAGTAGTGATTGAAGGTACTGTCATGCAAGCAGTGAAAGCTAATCAGTTGCTGTTAGTTGTATGGACCTGTGGCTAAATCAATGTTACTTAATCCTTTTCCATACAATTTGTTTGGATTAGGACACATTTTTACATTTTTGGCATTTTGAGTGGTGTGAACAATTGAAAACATTCCGAGTTTGAACATAATTATTGTTTAATAGTGTGACACAAGCTGCCAAGCTTTGATCATCTTTTGTTGGGAAATTGAGTTGTGATTCTTGGGCAAAAATATATTTATTAGATCAAGCCTTATTGCTGTATAGCTTTCTCCTTTTTTATGTAGACTAACCCGGGGAGAAACATGTAGTTCAAGTGATAGGTCTGTTATAATCAATGCCACCTCTTCTGATGATTAGAAAACCATGGACTCTGGCTTCCCCAACTATTTTTGATTATCACGTTCACTTAGTTTTTGTATGGTATGGTGTTCTGGTCTACATTTCAGGTATTTTTTTTTTGGGATCATGTCAAAGGTCACATTCTGCATGACACTCCTATTATCCTGTTATTATAAACTGCTTAGTTGTCTTACATTGGACACCAGCTGATTTCGTGTGAACAGGTGACTACAGTGTTCCCAATCAATACTAGAAGAAAAAGGTTGATCCATTTACGATATGCCTTTGGTATAGTATTTTAGATGTATTGCTGCTTTTGTTTTGGCTGAGTGATTGAGTTTTGCGTGTGGTGATTTGTGTGTGAACTGACATGTTGCTCTTATTGCTCCACTGCACAAACGTCTGTGCAATAGTTATCAGATTATGTCTCAGCTGTGTTAATAGTGGACACCATTACCTTCTGTGTAAAGGTATCATTGTCAAATATGAAAACTATGTTCATTCTGAGCAAGTGTCGATGCGAAGCAATGATCACGAGTGGTGAGCAGTTGTCTGAAATGTATACGTTGGAATTACTAATGTAAAACTTTGCAATGTTGTGCTGAATTTAAAGTCACTTGAATATTTAGAAATTGTTCTGTATCTTTACAATTCCTTCAATCTTACATCCCCACTTAACTGCCACCAATGTAATGCAGTAACATTTGGTTTTAAACGTTGTCGCTGAAACACGAACTGTTTACACACCTATGTTTACATATGTAATCTTGCCTAGACAAATGAATGACGTGTATCGTCAACTAGAATTCAGTTTGTAGTAATTTATTAAGGTATAGTCACAACCGCTAGAAAAGACAGCTGTGCAATGATTGAAGCCCTGTAGTGCAAAGACAAAGTAGCACGCGCGCATAAATAAATCCTGGGTTGGTCCCTCTCTCTCCGCCCCCAAAAAACTGGAAAAGTCAGCTGGTGGAAATATCTAAGATAGAGATGTTTACACGAGCTGTGGTAGTTCGTTGTAGCACGAGAACCTGCACGTTCCAGCCCTGCCGTGTTCGATCTGAATGCCTGAATTGAGTTAACAGACGATTTTCTACGCTGGTCAAGCGATGGGAACGGATCGAAGGTAAGGCAAAACAAATGGGTTTTGTTGCATGATATACTCACCGGCAAAAGGTCGGACTATCGAAGTGGTTACCCCCAAAAAGATAGACTTTAGGGCTGCATGGCCCGATCGCACCTGAAGCTGATATATAGTCACCAATAAAAGTAGGCCCACAGTTCTTGCATTAAGTTAACGGACCTTTTTTCAAAGTATTTGTTAACTCAGGCTTATTTATTACTTGTGTCCAAGCAGCGTCACTTGCAACTAGGCTCTAGTTGTTTTTGTCTTTAGATGGCTGTCCCAGAGCAAGATGGGCACATATTTACAACTAATCAAAGTAATGGTAAGTGTTTGGTATATGGATTGCATTGTCAGTGCACAAACACACACTGCCCTACCCAAATTCAATTCTCCCTCTGCCGATGAATATATGATTTTTTAATATGTCACACTTCCTCAAACAGCACAGCAAATAAATGTGTGCTTTTGTTTAAGGTTCCCTTTCTGCTACCCCACCCCACACAGAAGACTTCCCCAGCAACGGGATCATTCCTGGTGAGCAGCACTTACAATGCAGGAAATGTATTTGTAAATTTTCACACTCAAAAATCTACATGCTGTACCTTCTCTCTGCAAAGATTGTTGTGTGGGTTATCGAGATTACATCTGTTTGTATTTCTAGGTGCCATTGCAGCTGCAGTGTTTATCAGTTTTTTACTGGCTCTCTATGCAGGCTTGTGGAGGTGCATGGTCTCACCACCCAAAAGGTAAGAATCTGACACTTATCAAGAGGTTTAAGACATGCTATAAAGCCAAGTTTGAGAAACGCTTGAATAGTCTATAGTATCATGTAAATATAATAACACAGACCAACTAGCTACACTGGTTTGTATGTCTTAGAAGTCACAAGATACTCGTTGAATAATCAATGTCTGTTGAAATGCTCTTAGTTGAATCCTCAGATGATCAAAAGTGAAAGACTGGTCTGTCATAATCAGCAGTCTTACTCTGTATTTTTGACATATTTATTATTAAAAAAACATTTGCATTGTTACTTTTGCTTTGAATTCCTTATGAATGTTCCTATGACTGATATGTTTTTATTGTTTTAGGAAAAAGAGAAGAGTGAGGGTTCATGAACAGAGGACGACTGTCTGAGGTATCCCAATGCCTACTAGATCTGTTTTAAGATATTGGATTGCATTAGGGGATGCTTTATTTCTAGCGAGTGTTCACCAGCACAAGGAAGAGGATTTTCCAAAACTGATTCAAACGATGCAGACATTAAATGGAGAGATCCTTTGTAGCTTAACAGGGAAAGGTTAATCGAAAACTATCTTGTGTCTGTAATTCGTAGCAAAGTAGCCGGTGACGCGGTTGCCCGGTTGGACCACTGTTTTCTGTCCCCGTCTATGATTAGATTAGATCCAACTATGAAGTCTACTACTGAGAGATGAGACAGTTGTGTAGTCTCTGGGTTTTTATAAGTCTGCGCTGTGGTAACGTACTATGTACCATATATATTCTGTCATAATTTATGTCCAGAATATAAAAATGGTTGTGATTGTTGTCTAAATAAACATTATGCTCTTGGCTTTGACACGTACAGCCTTCGTGGCTTTGGTAAGCTTTGATTTAATGGGTAGTAGGAGAACTAAGAAGTGAACATATGGACAACCAAAGCTGTATCAGCCTGCTACCAACATGGGGAGCAGTTCAACAAAGGCAACTTTAAAAATCTAGTAATTTGTTACCACCACGATCATCTCAATGTTATCTTCACAGGTTTTTATGTCACTTGAAAATATCAGCTCCTGCTCAAAATCTGAATGTTCACAATGCATTGAACCAATATTTTACTCACAGAAAATCATTATTAATTAAACCCTGTATTGCATGTTAGACTGTAAAGTATACATAAAGTTGTATATACAGTAAGTTGTATATACACAGACCCTAATGGCTTTAATTTACAAATCTTAATTTGAGATCAATGCTAAAAGGAAGTTGGAGAAAATGTATGCGACTGTTGCAATTTTGCAACCTCAGAGTTTGTGGTTAGAATCAGAGGAAGAAGAGAGATGTAGTGGAAAAACCAAAAGAAGAAATACATGACCCCACCAACCAAACTGTTCAAAATAGTGTTGACATGATACCCAAACACTGATAGAGAATATGGACTAATTTACATTGCATGCATCATCCCATTGATTTTCTGATAAAACATGAAAAATGGCAAGTGCTCGGGGACAAAATAATACCTCAGATTTTGAAAGCAAACGACCTCACTCAATCGAACACCTGTTTACTTGAGACAGTTCGTGTTGATGTAGCATTATGGCTTTTTCCATGACGTGTTAAAGTGAACACTCATCTCTGGACAATGCCCTAGCCTTGAGAGTGGTCAGTAGTCTTTGTGTGATGTGATGGGCAAATACAAGGTGGAGGAGTGAGAATGAGACGAAGATGGAGTTGAAAAGGAAATACCGGGGTGTATTAGGGTGGTCTCTGGCACACTGGCTTTGGCATTTAGAATCTCAATGTCACAGCAGGGGCATTCCTCGAGCTGCAGTGACCCCAGCCTGTCACTTGTCTACCCAAGGCCATAGGCGTAATAAGACATTGTTAGAGAAAAATACATATCTCACTCTTTCTTTTGAATAATAATGGTTATCACAATCAAATGGAGGTCATGGAAACAAAATTTGATCCTTTATGTTTTTTTTTAATCTTCTTACCTCATATAAGTAACGGTCCAATTCAATAGTTTTGAGGTTAATGCCCGGTGGGTAACTAACAATGCTCACCAGTCTAGCACTCAGCCTGGACAAGGTTAGGTTGAATAAACAGAACAAGGTCATCATTAGCATAAAGAAAAGTGAACGATGCTGACCGTACAGAATCAATGCATATGCCACTATTTCGACATGTACTGTAGTTAGTAACTCACAACTTCCACTGTGGCCACAGGAGAATGGTACAACCCAGCAGCAGCAACAAGGGGGTTAGGAAAAATATTTTAGCCAGGTAGGCAGAATCTGTCAGATAAGACGGCAAAGAGTTTTACAACTACTGCAGCAGATCCTCACGTTATTTAAATGCTTTTTTTTAAAAGTTCAAATATTTCGTTTTTTTAAAACATAAGATAGTATATAATTTGGTCATGTCTAAAAATGCCTGCTGTGTTTTGCTGTAACTCACAGTTTGAAGGGATTGTGATGGTGATGGAGGTTGCTGGACCGCTGCCTTTAGCCGTGAGGGCACACAAATTGAAGTAGTATCTTTTACCTTCATGCAGCCCTTGAATAGTCACAGACTTATTCTTAGGGTCCCCCACAGAAATATTCACAAGACCTGCCCTCAAAAGACACAAACAACTTACTTTTACCGAAAATAGATTGCCTCGCCAGCCACATATGGCATTTCCTACGTTATAGGATAGAATTTAGCCACATGCCAATACGTACGAGGTTGGGTCTCACAGATAAAAATATCATAAAAAAACAGTATAATTATTTTTATTTATAACTTGCCTTGCATATGAGCCAGTGTATTTTCCAACCCGGCCTCGTGCACAACAACCAAGTAGCCAGTGATAAAACCAGAATGACTAGAATCCTGTTCATTGTAAGTCCACTCCAGTGTCACAGAGGAGGAATCCATTTTAAGAGGTTCAACCAGATGTGGAGCTTGTAAAGGAACTAAGAGAGACTCACAATAAATATTGACAGAAGAAGAAATATTTGTTTGACCCTATTTAAACCCTGCTTCAAATATGTTTTATTCTAATTAACAAGTGTTCTTGATCCTCATTTAAACAGTATCTCAACAAAAGATTCTTACTAAGCTCCTGTGAATAGCCAGTTTGTATCTCCAGTAGTCTGTGCCCCCTTTGAGAGCATCCATAGATTTTGAATGTGTACTGAATACCTGCTTTAAAACCACCTGTAAAGTACGGACATAACCAGCTTATATTGGCATTTATAGAAATGTTAAAAGGAACTGTGCATCCACTATATTCACTATTTACCTGCTGGTAGGAGTAGTGAGTTATTTCCTGTCGGCACTTTCGTCCATTGCACAACACAAGGAACTGCAGTACCTAAAGTGCACCATTCCACAGTGTAACCACAGGTAACGTCCTCGTGCTTTGTCCAGCAAAGATGGAACTCTCCTGTGGAGCTGCCTTTCACCCGCAGCTCCTTCAGAAGATACTCTGCTCACGCACAAGACACGACGATCAATCGAGTCTCATTTACATACTCCTGAATCCAATACATGGACAACTAAAGATATGCGTACCAGCTCTGCAAATGCATCTGAATATGATGCAATAAAGGTGGACTAGAGCTTAACGGAAAGTTAAAAGGTGTATTCAATCTGATAATATAGAGTAAGTCACCCACCTCTGCCCTGGGTCTGAGGAATGACGATGTGGGATGGCTGGGAGGAACCCGTCTGAAGGAAAGCTTGAACAGTGATGTCACACTGCTCTGAACCAATGGATATCTCTGCCTGGGTGTCACCGCTGTTCCTCCACAGGGTTCCATTCCCACCACCCTGCACCCACTGCACCCTGTAGCCAGTTATTTGTACATTTGCCTCTGAGCCGCTGAAAACCTTTAGATAAATATTTTATTGTGGAAGAAGAAATATTTTATAAGGCACATCAAATGTATTACTTTCTGAATATGGTCAATAACAAGATATCTTTATTAAAAAAAGGATCTAAAAAGAAACAATGTCCATTGGTTCTTAAAGTCTCACCGGGTGCCAAAACAGGGTTACATTACGGTGGTTGGACTGCTCTCTCAGCCTCCTCCACACAGCCAAGCTCACTGAAGGGTCTAAGGGAGAATAAAACACACTCCTTAACATTAAACGATGCTGTAATCCCACTAGGACCTACAAACAGCACCTTATAGAATGTTGGTTTCCCACTCACAGGTAGTGAAGTTGGTGGGACGCATCCACTCCCCCCAGAGCTTGCCTCTCACAGCACAGCGTACCCTGATGGAGTAGCGGGTGTTGGGGAGTATCTGCTCGAGCCTGACTCCACAACGACTGTCCGAGCCTTTACAACCCACATCCTATAGAAAAACAGCCACCGTAAAGTCAGCATTGTTTTGTCTATTCTTCACACAAGTGGAAAACCTCATGTTATCTTTATGGCAACTTTAGATTCTTGCAGTGAAATGTGTGTCATGGTTAAGGTTGCACTCACCATAGGTCTGAGGCCCGGATGTGCGCTGACCTGACAGAGGAAATCCGAGCCAGAAAGGTTACCCTGTATCAACCAGGTTACGTTAGCGTCCATCACACCTGGGCTTACTCTGACGCCCTGGACGACTGGAAATACTAAACAGGCAGGAAACACAGATGCATTAACGGATTGCCGAATTTAGGGTTTTTGATGCAGTTACAAGGGCCAATAAACCCAACAACAGCCCGCCTCTGTTACAGATTCTGGCTCTTTTCTCACCTATGTTGGAGATGTTGAAGGCGTGGCTCTCTGTTTCTTCTCCTAGCTGATTTCTCACCAGCACAGACACATGGTACTCCTCTAGCCCCGGGACAGCCTGGAAACTACAGGAGGAGGCCTTGCTGCAACTAATGGAATCCTGATTGGAGTTTCTGTCCAGTCAAAAATACAAAACAATAATGAGAAAAAAAAAAGAATGCCTTTATTGCATCTATTGTACCATAACTGCAAATAACAAAAACAGGTTAATATGTTATATAATTTTGGTCTAAGAGCACAATACAAACTTACTTTATGCTGAGTGTGTATGTACGTTTTAATTTCTTCATTTTCAGGTTAGCTTCTCTGCCAGGATTCCAGGTGCAGTTGATAGTTCTCAGATCGGTAGTCCCACAACTTAGGTTCATTGGCTTCTGGGGAGGAACTGGAAAGCATGCACACTTTTGCCTTACAGAAAATACTCAACCAAAAAATTCAAAATGATCTAAATCTGTAGTATATTCTACTCACAGCTGACATAGTTATGGCAGTAGTGAGGTTTAGTATTGTCCACACACTGAAATAACACCCCCATTCGGTTTGTCTTTGTGATGTTAAGGTTGATAACGGTGATGGCTTGGACTCGGTCTCCGATACTGACCATGGAGTGGGTGCTGCCGTTGAAGGCCATATTGGTGATGCGGACTCCTCTAGGGGGGACACAACAAAGCATGATGGTGGAACCCTCTCCCAGAACCCGCTGGTAGGGAAACATTTTGGTCTTATTCACAGAACCCTGGACTCCTAGAAAGAATGGGAACAGCAGAGCAGAAGTAAATGATAGGAGAGAACTTCATTAGAGGGACAGCAAAACAAGATGTGCAATCTAAATGCTGTCAAATAATGTGTTGTGCAACTGTGATGAAACGGATAAGGGAAATTATGAAGGGCCTTGCAAAAAAAAAAAAAAAAAAAAGTATATCTTTGCGAAAAAGTGTAATGATTAAAAACCTTTTTAATATATTTTTTACATTTCTATTGAGGCGTAATCAACAAGGATTTTGGCACAAACCAATACTGGTCTTCCATTGGCTCCAGGAACTCAAACCCGAGTGGTTGTTGAAGTGTCGAATTCTGACTGAATGGTCGGCACATTCCAAAGGCAGGGACGATGTCCATGTCCATGTAAACACACCATCTTTATCAACAGGATGTGCACTCACATTGCTCTGAGTGACATTAAGAGTAGATGGGTTATGTGCATGGGAAACAGAACCCAAATAACTACAGAATTTTTTTTTGTTAGATTAAACACTTTCATGTAATTATAATACAAACCTATAATGCAAATCTACTCACACTGTGAATGATTGTTCGGTTTTCGGTGCGTCCAACCTGGACTTGGTAGGTTTCTATCTCTCCTGGTAAACCACTGTGTTTCGCCAGCCACCTCACAACAAGACTCTGCCTCTCCTTAACAGACAGCATTTCACTGATGTTTGGTCTAGGAGGGTTCCAACCTGCATGCCAGCATACACATAAGCTCGTTCTGACCACCACTTAAACAGTCCATTGCACTTACGTTCATCACATCTAAAACAAAAATGTTGACACTTGACTTTAATTACCTACTGCAAAGATGTGTCCAGTCTTGTTCTCATTGACTATTAAAAATAGCTGAAGAACATGCAAAAACAATGCTTTACAGTTCATATTTCTAATCAATTACATTAAAAACAGCACATAATGTAAACATTTGATCACTTATGGCTAACTAAATTACTGGCACTAGTTTAAAGATCTCTAGCATCCGCTCCATATCGATGGCTTAATTTTAGTGTGCGTTCCTTTATAAACAGGGAGGAGTAAAGGGTTACAGGAAGTCATTGGCTTAAAACAGCAGAATCATCCTTCTGGTGTTGCTCAATGCTGTGCTACTGAAAGTCCTAGATGTATCCTGTATAAAGAAGCTCATGTTTTTAAGAGGGTCACTTTGAATTGTACGAAATGAATACTTCACAAAAATGTTCAAGCATCATATTTATATAGCATAATCAATATGGATCTAGGGGTAGGTTTAACTCAATTATCCTGCGATTACAAAGGCATTGAGTACACACAGTACTTTATACAAAATATTGTATACACAGTGCATGGACCAAAACATTCAAAAATAAATAACAAACAGAAGGGAAGCGTTACATTTTGAGGATATACTCTCTCTACATAGAAATTACATTGGATAATGTTTATGATATTACATTTGGCACAGATTAAATCAATACATATTTATACAAACTTAAACATCCGTCTGATATTTTAGTGTCACTTGGTAGCCCTTTTCCAAATCACATATTACATACAATTGGAACATCTCTTCCAATACAATTTTACACAATATTCATTGTTTTTCTACATTTGAAGATAACTGTAGTTGAAGAATATATTGGCGCTGAGACAGCTCTACATTCTCAAGCTTATTTTGAAAGGGAGATGCTGGTTAGTAAGGTGTGCATCTACAAGTGCTTATGGGAAAGTCTAATTTGAAGACTTTGTGTGTAACAACTCAGTTTACATTAAGACCATTTTCCAAACAGTAACAAGGACCTGACTCAGTGCTAGAGATTCTGAATCTTAGGTACAAAGGCACAATGGTTCTGGTTCTTAATAAAGAGAAAAGTAATTAGTAACCTACAGTAATAGATCAATGAAGGCACATGGTAAAACAAATCTTAACTTCTCTGAACTTTCATTTAATTACAAAGACTTCCAAAAATGTTGACATTTGAACCACATAATACCCATATAATAGATACACTAGAGCAAAATGTAACACGGCTTGGATATATGGCCACCCTCCAACAACCTACGCCTGCCCAATCAACCACTCTCAGCTAACTCTGGCCAAGTGCCTCTACAGGTACACAATGTTCTCCTCTCCTCCGTCCTCCCTGTTCTGTCCATCTAGGGCGAGGTAGGCCTGGCGGGTCAGCAGGGGGCTGAGAGAGGCGGAGGTGTCGTACTCATACTGCCCCAGGCCTGGTGGCCCGGCCCTCAGAGAGCCCAGGGAGAGTCTGTCCAGTGGGGGGCTGATATCTGACAGAAACAAAGCACAAGGTATTAGGGCCCAAGGATCCTGATGAAAGGATCAAAGGCAAATGCAAGACAATTTACACACTTGGGAGAATAGAACTGAAAAATTGTTTCCAAAAGTGTGCGCTCTTACTGTTGTTGATTCCTTCGTGTCTTGTAGGGAAGCTACTGCTGAATGGGTTGTCAGGGCGATTGGTGGGGCCGGGCTGACTGTGGCTGTGGTACTGTGTGTGTGCCAGTGGGTCCGGGACTGGTTTGACATGGGCCTGGCTAAGCAGGGTGTTCAGGCTGTTGTAGAGGCTGGGGCTGAGGCTAAGGCTTGACATCTGGCTGGGGCTGTGGACGGAGCTGTCCTGGCTGATCCTGAAGCCAGCCTGGAGACCTTGGTGCTGGTTGTTGTGTGGACGAAGGTGGTTCTTTTGGAGGGAGTGGAGCAGAGCTTCTTCGTTCACATACATTGAGCCGTTCCCATCCAGGCTGCCTGATCGACTATGGCTGGACACCTGACACGAAAAGAGCAAAGAGTGGCACCTTTTCCTCCTTTAAGTTCATACAGTTTATCTCCAACTCTTCCCCTCGTCTCTCTCTCCCCTACCTGGTATCCGTCCAGCGGTATCATAACGGGAAGGCTTCTTTGGCGGTTGTGTCTCCAGCTGGCCAGCAGCCTGTGTTGGGCTTCGATCTTCTCCCGCTCCCTCTCCACGGTCCTCTGGCCCTCCCTCAGTCGGTCCAGGCTCTGCTGGTACTCCAGCAGCTGGGCCTCCAGCTCCTCGCGCTCGCAGCGCAGCCTCTCGGCCTCCAGGTGGCACTGCTGCTCACGATGCTCCAGCAGACTTTCCAGCTCACCCTGCAAGTGGAAAGGGGGGACAGTGAGGTGCGGTACAAATACCAGACTAGCTAGTAACTTATAGGGTTCCCCTGTTTTTGGGACCTCGCCCGTTATATCGTATATGTGGTTCCTGAGTGTATGGAACCAAACAAATATTGCTAAAAGTGAGTGTAGGTTACCTGTTGTTTCTGCCTGGCCTGACACTCCCTGTCCCAGCGCTGCTGCTCCTGTTTCAGCTTCGCTTGCAGCTTCTGGATCTCCACCACCTCCTCCTTCCGCTTCTCCACACTCTTCTTCTCCAATTCCTCTCTCTTTCTGCTGAGACATCTCTGCTTCTCCTGTTCCTATGCAACAATAGCCCCAATGTTTACAGCATTGCTGATTATACAATTTCGGCTTAGTAGGGGCTCCTTTAAACTCACAAATATGAATTGGATGGTGTAGAAATTATATTAGCATATAATAGCATTTGGACTCTTACTGAGTTGGAGGAGCGGGGCAGCGGCTGCTCTCCCTCTTGGAGGAGCAGTTTCTGAACCTCAAAGCAGCTGTCCTGGAGGCTCACTGCAGCCTGAACACACCAGGAGGCCAAATTGGGTCACATAGATACCTACGCCCTCCACATTTTATATTAGAAAATATCTAACAACTGACCACATTCACAAGGATCAATTCTGCAGTTTCATTACATGCCCGGGTTTGTCGCCTTACCTGTAAACTGTAGAGAAGCTGAGTCAGACTCTGGACGCTCTCTGCTATCTGCAGAAACAATTGTGTTTAATACAAGAGACAAACAGAAATAGTCTCTCCTACATTTCCACAAGTATGGTAGGCCTCCTCCAATTATACCTTTAGCTGTGTCCCATTACAGTCCCCTCTTCTCAACTCAGTGGAGGACTGCCACACAAGAGCGTCTGGCCACTCGCTTTCCGACACCAGAGAGCTGGAGCTGACACTAAGCGTACTTAGATAGTCTGCTACATAAAAAGAAAAGCAGATAAACATGTTTATATTATTTATCAAAAAAAGCTATTTAGGACCACATTAGTGAAGAGATGAGCCTTAGTTTATTAAAGATCCATATTGACAGTGTGTTTCCCTCACGTTCAGAGGGGGACTCCTGGATGCTTCCATGGCTGTTGTAGCTGAAGCATTCTGGTCCCCTAACAGGAGAGCTGTCGCTGGGCAAATAGAAAGCCTCCTGGGCCTGGAGGGTGGAAATCAGCTTCTCCGCTACACAGAAAGCAAGCAGTGGCCAATGCTTTCCTCACAAAAAGTCGACTCGTATGAAGACTAATATGAGCAAGATTCTAACTTAAGCGTGAGCTTTTAGCCCTAACCAAACTCCTCACCTTCTCTGAGTGCGGCTGTGAGTAGTGAAGTAGCCTGCGGGGTTGTCTCGGCGTCACTGTCTGGGTGAACCAGGAGGCGGCGCTGTGGCAGAGGCTCCGGTGAGTGAAAGGTGAGCTCTGTGAGTTCAGCGTACATCTGCAACTTCTCCTCCAGACTGCTGCAGATGTGCTGGTCCTGACCCAACAAGGTCTCTGGTAACACACAAAGCAACATAAACAAAACCTAGAAGACAATCGCACACGATAACATGTTGCTGTTATTATCTACACATCTCCCACCTTGGTATTTGTTGATCTTCTGAACTCTAGCCTCTGCTGCCCGTCGGACCTCTTCAGACTCGGCACTCCTGTCTTCCTCCTCCTCTTCTTCAGGGCAACTGCCGCAAAGAAAACCTTGTTATGTACGTGCATGCGGTCCAATTTCACAGAGGCTTGATGACAGAGCCAGGGGGCCTCACCTCTCGACCGCCTGCCGTATGTGTCTCATCCACGCGTTCCGCTCCTCTCTGGTGGCCGTGTGCACCTCGTACATCTCTGGCCCCGCTGAGGAAGCAGAGATGAGGAACATCCCTCTCTCCTCGTTGGCTACCTCCCTCACGATCAGCTTCTGTAAGGGGATCACTGGGGGTTTTTGGTCCTAAGAGCGAGGAAAATATGAGGAAGACAGTCAAAATACGTTGTCCGGCTAACTAGAGTGATATGTTTGAAATTGCATAGATGCTGTCCACATAGAGGCGTACCACAGCAGCAAATATGAAGCGCTGGTCTTTCTCCTGCAGGAACACCAGCATGTCAGTGAGCAGGAGAGCCAGGGTGTCTGAGTGCAGAGAACAAGAGGATGGAGTCAGGGGAGTTCTGTCAGTCCTCTACACATATAATACTCTTAATACTAAATACTCTATGGACTATCTAAAACCACAGTACACAGAATCGTTTGAAACCTTTTAGTCTGCCTGTAGCCGTCTTCCAGTACACCAGGCCCTTGTGTTGTAGCGTCCTGTGGTGGCTGTGCAGGTCCTGTTTGCGAAATACCTTGCCGTTCTTCCTCTTAGCCAGACTCTTGTTTTCCAGGCGGGACAGAACCTCCTGCAGTTCCTGGTCTTTCTCATACTCTCTGACGCTCAGATCCACCGCGGCGATGATGTCCCGGATCTGAGCCAAAGCCTGGGACAGCTCAGTGTGCTCGTCGCTGCCCTCTGTTGGGGGGGGGGGGGGGGGGGGGGGGGGATTGGATTGGAACATGTACAGTAAAGATCTCTTTCTTCAAAGTCAAAACAAATGGTAGGAAATGTACAATGATGGTGGCTAAGAGTGGACTGACCAGGAGTGTATTGTAATATCCTCTCCAGCAGCACGGGGTACTTGGTGATGCGTTGGGTCACCAGCAAAATAAACTCCGGTACCTCCCTCCTCCGGACCAGAGTCTTAATACTCTGTTGCTGTGACGAGAGAACGGACACGTGCTCGATCAAATGTCAATAATATGAGTCACATGATCAATATATTAAAACTCCAAACACAGACACATTTTTGCCCAGTTGCCACTTGAATGTAGCAGTAAAAAAACAACTAAAGCACAGTTTAGTGAAAATGCTTACTTTGACAAAGACTTGGAACTTTTTGTTTTGCTGCTGGAGCTCTTTGAAGACGTTTACAGCCTCGGTATGGTGACTGCAGAACTCCCCGTAAACCTGCTTCATCTTCACGGCGTTCTCAGCGGAGAACTGCAAACACAACCAGTCAGTTTTCCATGTGTGGTGGTGTTCATTTTAGACGACATTTACATGAATATGATCTGTGTTGTTCCGTGTGTGTATCATCCCCAACCTGCTGCAGCAGTATGTCCCCGATTCGATGGAGGAGGTAATTCCGGTGGTTGCCTGGCTGGGCTGAGGCGTGTCGCCGCTCCTGTAGCGCTCCGAAGAGGCTCCTGTGGAAGAGCAGGAGGGGATCCAGGCAGGGGAAGATGCGGGCCACACAGTCCAAGTCCAACTGCAGCTCCTCCAGCATGCCTCTCCGGAACACCTCGGACATGACCGTCAGCGTCTGGATGTGGTGCAGCTCTGTCTGCATCAGCTCTGCACGGAGGTAAACAAGGCTTCCATCAAATACCAACAACAACAACAACCACCGCACACACAAAGCAGACCAACGTGCAGCGCAATCAAATAAAAGGTCTACAAACAAGATGCGGAACAAAGAAAAAGCGAGCCGAGCGACCAAGCTGAAATGTGTGACCCCCCCTCACCATATATCACATCCTGTCGCTTTATGGTGCGTTTGTCGTGTCGTCTGCAAAACTCTGGGGTGATCACCAAACTCCAAGACTCCGCCTCAAACCCCAGATGTTCGGCTGACAGGTCACTCAGCAAGGGTGCGTCCGCTGGCTCTGCTGACACAAGTAGACCACAACACCTCAATTACACGTAGTGGAATAAAGAAATAATCTAGCTACAGAACCATCGTGTTTTTAGGGACGGTGTGTGGTAAGAGTGGGAGAATATGCGGGTCTATAGGTTTACCTTCTGTGTTGGGAGGGTCAGTGGATTGAGGAGTTGGAGGGATCGGGTTCCCCTCTTCCGTCACACAGCCGGTGCCCAGCGCACTCGGACTGGCTTCACCGTCCATCCCCACCACGTCACTGAGCCGCCTGGGGTAGAACACCACAGGTTACAACACAAAAACAGGTCACGCTAAGACAACTCTGTG
Source organism: Galaxias olidus (assembly GCA_026901105.3). Classification (NCBI taxonomy): domain Eukaryota; kingdom Metazoa; phylum Chordata; class Actinopteri; order Galaxiiformes; family Galaxiidae; genus Galaxias; species Galaxias olidus. The sequence continues at coordinate 262,497 of JAPMUY010008931.1, forward strand.
TGTGTGTGTGTGTGTGTGTGTGTGTGTGTGTGTGTGTGTGTGTGTGTGTTTGTGTGCACCCTGCCAGACACACCTGTCTGTAGTGACAGAGGGGCTCTTGGAGAGGGGAACTGCTGTGTCTCTCCTGTCTCTGAGCACGATGAGGTGGGAGGAGGAGGTGGACGATGGGGAGGAGAGAGAGGTAGGAGAGGCCTCTCGCAATACAGTGTCTGGGGGAGAGGGGTGGATTGAGTCAGAACAGGAAGAACCGCTCCGCCTGTCAGGAATGCATTATGTGCTAACAATCTTTTTAATTTGTCTTTGAAACGCTGAAAAATACAAATAGAGTTATTGCACTATTAAGTCATGTGGAACCTTCATAGTGGTTTTTAGACAAATATCTGTACTTACTATGCAAATTATAAATTAACCCAACGCCTTTAATCTAGGGTCACAGACATTACACAGGAGGATGGAATACCATCAAGAAATTACCCTTCCGTGTCATGAGAACCACTCAACCGTTTTAATGCGAAACAGCAGATTAGTATGTGTGTGTTACATTTCCCATATAAGCAATAGTTTGCAGAAGATCATCATGCCTGGAATTCCATAGATGACTCAAAGCATCATTCCCCTACCTTAAATGTTATCTGGTCAAAGTGTGAAATGGGCAAGTCGACTTCTAGAAAACATGTGCAACACACATGCAAACCCCGGTCCCTTACTGAGGAGGGTTAAAGTGTAACATTGAAAAATGAAAGTGGCGGGGGAGATGGGGAGGGGAGGCTGAATAGCTAACTTACTCTAGAACACGGAGAAAAGGTTTAGAGAAAGACAAATCACACGGAAAGGGAGAGAGAGGCAGGAGGAGGCGGGAGGTGGGAGGTGAGGCAGGGAGACTAAACTCTTAACTCACTCTGTGGGAGAGATGAAGACTTGCTCTTTATCGTCACAAGATTCTTTTCTGGGGGCTTCTAAGGACACACAATAACAGATCAATGGCAACATATCTTTAAACAACTATATCAGATTTGGCACTTAAGTAGGTTAAAGTAATTATGTTTGACAGTGTGTGGATAGGATGACTTTTTATTTTACCTTTCCACAGGCCGCCGCAGAGTCTCGACACCCCTTATGGACACTCAGAGAACAGTCTGTGAAGAAAAGGTAACAATCAATAAACAGCATGTAATGGCAGACAGTGAACAGGCACCAAAACACACATTAAAATGAAATGTATTCCCATCCTGGCAGTGGCACCACCTGAACGTAAACAGCTTACAGGAGAAACATAACACTGACGCCACTGGTTTTTCAAAGCGAAAACACAACATGAACAGAGCAACAGGACAATATACTCACTGGAGCATTGCAACAGCTCCTTCCCTGAAATAGGCTTATCGCAGGCCACACAGGCAGAAGGACCAGATGGAGAGACCGGCAAAAACTGATGTCCGTTGGTAGATCCCGTCTTCTCCTTAACGTCTTTCACCTCTTTGCCCTTCACCTACAGAGTAATCAACAATCCTATGTGATACTCACATTAACTGTTTTTGACGCTTATCAAGGCAGAAACTTCTGGAAGTGAACCTGACTCATCAAAGGTACACAAAAGAGCATGTGGCTAAGTCCGTGTGGTGCACTTGCTAGATAGACATGGTGTGGATAAGAAGGCCACGGGGAGTCTGCCGTATGTGCATGTACTCGAAAAGGCCTCAGGGAACACAGCTGTTACAAGGGTCATATCTTTAGGGTAGAGGTTAAGGGGTTCCTCCTTTGTGTGTTTGTGTGTGGCGGTGGGCTTGGGGGCTTGTTTGTTTTCTTATCTAGTTTTACTAGGAAGTCTAATTGAATTTCTGCGAGCTTGTGTTTTTGAGGGAGTGTTATGTAAGTGTGTGAAAAAAAAAGACACTGTACACAGGAATGTATCTATGTTCCCCATGCTGTGTTAAGGGTCTGTGTTATGTAAGGGGATATGCTCACTGTGTCCTGTTGCTAAGAGCCGGGAAAAGAAATGTCTCTCTCCCAAATAAAGGCACTAAGCTCAGACAATGGCTTGCCTGCACAGGGGTCTCACCGTCTGAGGGGCAACGTTTTACTACAGTAGTTTAAGTCAGTGGGGCTTTTATTTAGGGTGTTTGGAAGTACAGGCGGTGCACAGTGGGGCTTTTATTTAGGGTGTTTGGAAGTACAGGCGGTGCACAGTGGGGCTTTTATTTAGGGTGTTTGGAAGTACAGGCGGTGCACAGTGGGGCTTTTATTTAGGGTGTTTGGAAGTACAGGCGGTGCACAGGTTCTTTCTACCGTCTCACCTTGGTCTTGTTGCGTGTACTGGACATCCTGCTCTTGAGGAAGCTGAAGGTTCGGCTGACTTTGTACTTCTCCGGCTCCACCTTAGAAGGGATTATGTACTTATCCCACTCCTCGTCCTCAATCCTGTTTCAAAGGACACACGTTGAAGTGAGCGGTCACGGGAGTAGAAACCAAACCGTGACCTGTGGAAGGCCGCCGTGCTCCAGCCCAGCACCCACAACCTGACACAAAGTCATCAACTCATCTTGGGCTATAATCTGCCCAGGCCCAGAAATAGCTGAGCGACCCGGTCTGTTGGTGCTGCGCTGGAACAAAGGAATTTACCAAGGGCAGCCTTCCAGGACCCCCCGTTCTCCAGACCATTACTCTTAAGAACATGCTTGGCATGCTTGGAGGTTTTGAATGAAATAACAATCACTAAGCCTCTAGTCCGGGCTATTTATGGGATGCCCTTGACAAAACGCAATTCAAAATCTGTCAGCTATTCACAGCAACTACACCACTGGCATTCAAGGAGAAAGAATATGATTAAACGGTATTGTTGCTGACATTGAGTAGTAGTAGAATTGAATACATGCAGCACGGTGTCTTTAAGACAAACCTGAAGAGGCATGGCCTCATCTGGCCTTAGAAAAACACTGATAGGGAAGTTCCAAGGAGTTAGAGTAATGAATAGCCACAGAGCATAGGCGCATGAGCAGTAGTTAAACCCAGAGGGAAAAAAGTCAACAAAGCATGTTGTTACTGGATGAGTTCAGTGACTGTTTATGTTTTTGCCACATGTTAGCATGTTCATGTTCTGCACATGCGAGGAATGGAAGACATGCTGGTGAATGACAACCTACTCTTTGAGGAACTCTGAGAGGGTGAGGTGTTGGAGGGGTGGGCTGCCTTCCTCCTCGGCTGACTGGGCCCGCTTACGGAAACCCAGAACCCTGGATGATACAGCGACACACCTTAGAACTGGTGCTAGGACTCACCGTGGCCTACATGTGGCTACACTAATGAGTAATTAGCTGTGTATGGACGAAGGGTTGAAGAAAAGTGGATGAATGACAGAGTGGGTCTCCCTGACCAAGCAGAGAGAGGCCTTTGATCAGGAGGGTTGGTAATGTTGGTAGTGTTCTGATACCTTTACCACACACACATGATGTGGAATTGAAAAGCCTACAATAAAAACAACTGTAAATATGGACATAGATTTCCTAGTGTATGAAGTTGTCTCCAAGGTCAGTGTTAGCCATTTATGAGATATGGTTTGGATCTAAGATGTAGGCATCTTTGATCTGTTAACAACGCATTTCAGCAAATGATTGTATTAGAGATTCACGAATCAGTTAGTTAGGATGAACCAAAGCTGGAATTGAATTAATCATAAATTATTGACTATATTATACCAATGACAGGTAAAATACTTGATTCTGATTGGCTGGAACCCGAGCATTATTCCAGAATATATCAAATTTTATACATATATACATACAGTATTATACATATAATTATCACAATTTAGTCGAGAGGATCAGAAAACGAGCAATAAAACATATCGTTGTAGCTTCTAATAAAGAATTTTATATTCCGTTAAATTCTGCATGCTGTCTCAGTGGGCTGGTGTCCGGGAAAGCCCTGGGTCTGTATTTACTCAGGGTTATTTTGAGGTTGCAATCAGGGGATATTCTAACTGAAACGTCTTTTAACAGGAAGTGTGTCACATCCTGCCCAGCCAGACCCCAACCACAGGACAACACAAGGGACTACTATACACACACATACAAACAAACATTTAGAGAACCATGTACAGCCCCACAAACAAAAAAGAGATTGGTGCCCACCATACCTAAAAAGAACCCCAAAATGAATTAAATAGGTGTTCATACCTTTTCTCTCTGGGGGTCTCAGTAAAGTTTAAGGATCTCTGCTCTGCAAAAAAATAAAAATAAAAACACAGAAAGGGACAGTTACAAACATTGTTTAAGTTTAGGATTAATTCAACATTAGATATTGATTTCTGGAATTGCATGGTTTTAAAGAACTGTAAACTAATCCAAACTCCATGTGATCTGTGGAGAAGGGCATTTATAAATTAGGAAGCGTATTGATAATGGAAAGGCTCTAGGTCCACCTGTTCCCTACATAAAGAGAGAAAGCTCAGAACAGAGATGCTAGGAAAAACAAGATAAGAACAGGACAGGAGAAGAAAAACAGCAAACACTATGTAACCTTATTCTAAAATAGAAACAAAACAATAACTTGGGAAAAGATCCACGGCTTCAACTGGATAAATTGTGTTTTCTGTAAATGCCCTGGCCTCAGGGAACAACGTAAAATTTTTGCAAAAAAAATATGAAAATTTGAACTTTTACCATCGGAATATAACCCTAACATGTTCATCCATACAAATGTGACAAAAACTGTACCTAAATCTAAACCTTGCCTAAGCTTTGCTTCAACTAAAATGTATGGCAGTCTACAGACCCTACACCACATACAGTATGCACCAATATCACATGGTCCCATAAGGCTTGAGTCAGACCAGAAATTGCTTTCTGAGGACAATGGCCAGCTTAAAAAATATCAAAACAGCTGAGAAACACACTGGAACCAATGGCTCTGTTCACTGCATCATGTGTTTCTGGGACACTGTTTGATGCTGTACTTACTAACTTGGTTGAGACGAGAAAGGTGTTTAGAGACAGATATAGCCAGAATGAGAGAACGTTGGTTGCTGTGGGTTGCACCTACAGGACAAGGGATGTCTCACTGAGTGGTTTCGATGTGCACATGAAAACGCTCTGACAGCGTGCATAGTTACACACACACACACACACACACACACACACACACACACACACACACACACACACACACACACACACACACACACACACACACACACACACACACACACACACACACACACACACACACACACACACACACACACACACACACACACATTTATCACCCACTTAAAGCGCTAGTAACCAGTTTAGAAAAGGTTAATTTGATACATCTAAGCATTCTGCAAACTGCGTTGATTTATGGCACCTGTCGAAACATTTCTTCTCTAGACATGTGCCACATGTTTTCTTTCCCAGCCAGTCCCTGGAGAGAGAAAGGTCAGAGAGCACTGAGGTCATAGTTCACTGACCTTCTGACAGGTCAGAGACGGCTGCGTCTCGGTTTAACAGGGGCCGGCCCTTGTTAGGCGAGGTGTAGGAGTAGGAGCGCAGTCGCACCTCAGCCTCCTCTGGTCCCTGGATGAGGAGGAGCAGACGAGGGTCAAACACAGCGTGCTACACCTTAAAGCAATGAGGTGGTAGACACCTCCATACGAGAGACTGTGGACCCAGTTTGCATGCCGCTGTGGTACCTTGGTCGATGGGTGCGTGCTATCAGAGTGTGTGCGGTTGAAGTCCGGTGAGGCGTCGAAGGAGTCCCTCTCCTCCCCTGACCCCAAGCTGTACTGGGGCACGGGCCGTTTGTATGGAGACGAGGAATGATACACGGGGTAAGAGTGGCCCAATATGTCGTCCTCTCCACTGTCACACTCCCCTGCTTCCAGACTAGGACTTTGGACAAACAAACACACACGCACTGTAAGTGAATTGGAACATGAAATACAACTAAAGCAACCTACTTCATCGCTACAAAACACATGGGTTACAGTAGACATTTTGTATCGTAGAACAGGGCACTAAACAGGAGGAATTGCTGGCTTATATTGAAATGCCACTTCCTAACCCACAAACCTCTTGAACAATGGAACAGCTCCATTGTATTCAAACTTCCTGAAACTTTCACCCCCATTAAATCAGTGTACTCATAATTGTGCTTACAACGAGCCTACATTGATTTACACATGGTGGCTTATTTAGAATTAATTTAGACATTTTGAAACAAGCTATATAGCTCTACACATGCTATATTTCTGCATTGAATAAGTAAAAAAAGAAAAAATCTATACGACAGTGTACAGACGATTTAGAAGAGAGAGAACTCTCATTTTGGAACACCTTAGTTCTTAGTTTGCAGCAGCTGTATCCAATTTGCATTTGAGCTTTTGCCATGACAACAGATCCCGTCTCTTACCTCAGTGTGCAGGTCTCCTCGGGCAGACTGCTTCCTCTGTGACTGAAACAAGGCGAGCGACAGAGGCGTGTCTGGGCCAGGCGCCTCAGCCCACCCTCTGTGGAACGGAAAGGGGAGGCCGGAGGTGAGGAAGGAGAGCCAGAGGAAGGGGAAGCCTGCGAAGACCGTTGTCTTTGATGTCCAACGTTAGAGCCCAGAGTCCCCCTCTCTCCGTTCGAAGGATGGGATCGCCGTGAGTCCTGGAGATAGTCGTCAGAGTCAGTGGGACTCCCAGGAAACGAGTCCCACTGTGGGTTGCTCATCTGGGGCACGGAGTGCTCCTCCTCCTCCTCTTCCTTCGGAGAATGGTATTTTATATCCGAATCATTAACCTATAGGTAAGAGGACAGACAACAGGAGATCTTTATTATTTACCAAAGTATAAGTCTGCTTGGCAAATGTGTCGATATCAAACAGGCAATATACGTACAATACTTTATCCCTTTACCAATCATGAATAAAAAATAATTTAGCTCTTAGGAATCAGAAATAGAATATGTTTCCGATAACAGTGGCGGTGTGTAGCCTCACCTGGTCCACCAGCATGGCGTTGGCATAAACACGGTCCTTGCCATGGATCATGGCTGACAGTCGGGAGGCTGCAGCCTGAGTAGTAGACGGAGCCTTGCTTCCTCTCATCGACTGGCTTTTCTCTGAACACAGACAGAGAGAGAGAGAGAGAGGAGGGGGGGGGGGGGGGGGGGGGGGGGGGGCAGAGGAGAGTTTTCAGTCTAATGCCATGTACCTTTTTACAAACACGGGAAGTGACATAAACATCCTGGGCTGTAACACGTTCATTGTTTAGGACCAGGAGGCAACACCCCCTATTACTGGATGGCAAGGCTGCAGGGAAGGCATGGTGGGTGTGTGAAGCCTGCATTTGCATGTGCTTGCATGGCTCAGTGTGTTTCTTAACCCCACGTCTCTATGTGCGTTGTCCGAAAGTCAAAAAAAGAAAAACAGCCTCTATTGAGCACAAAGCAGTATTCAGAGTAACATATACCGCACAGTAGCTTCACTGTTGCCAGTGGAGGTGCAAGGGAGGTTTTACAGAGGAAAACAGCCAGGCTCTCAACACACGGAGGTCCCTCTGGGGTTCTACACGCCATGCACAAAACGCAGCCTTTTTCACATGAGTGTTTCTGTGGAGGTGCATTGAGTAAAAGAGCACAACGCCATACAGGCCAAAGAGCCACCAGTCAAACCACTCACCACAATATGCTTTAGAAAATAAACTTATACATTTTGGTACTACTTTATATATAATAGTAATATAGTTGTAGGAGAGCGGTGGGACCGGTTCCTGTGAGCGATGATGGGTGCAGTAGTCCTGACGGCTGTCATGCTATCACCAGAAGCCTCTATGGGGCAGTCTGCCATATATTGCTGAACCACCCAGAAGAACGTCAGAGCAAGCTCTCCAGAGGAGACAGCTTTAGGAGTTTAACTACACAATGTTTCTAACAGCAGTGTAACCTGGCTGGGCCTTGGAACAAGGACACCAACAGCACAGAAAACCTGTCTTTGACATTGTTATTGTCTACCTAAGCCATCAAATTGCCTTTTAAGGCAAGACTCCACAGTATTTTTCGGGAAGGGGTCTATGGTTTATCTCAGCCCCCCCCCCCCCCCCCCTCTCTCTGCCAACGCCATAGAGAAGGGGAGTCGAAGCTGGTGGAGGATAAATCAGACAGCCAATTGGCTGTGCTTCCTGTAGGCCGTGTGTCCCATAAATCGGAGAGGCAAACTGGGAGTCACTGACACTGACGAGTCCACCAGGCGGTCGCCATCGCTCCACAGAGCCAGGGGAGCGGGCCAGTCCGTGGGGAGTTACCGCAGGACTAACAGACCTCTTTCACGTCAGCCCCGCCTCAAGTCCCCCATCCTTCAAAGCACTCATTATGTCACAGACTGCATTGCTTTACATCTGCTTCACACTGTACGTTTTGAAAGGAAAACCGCTGAATGTATGAATAATAGCGTGGTATCAAAACCGTTTCCATGGTTTACCGACTATGAAGGGAAAAACAAACCTTCAGTTATGGAGCTGAAAGTCATCATCATGAAAATCTAAATGATTTAGACATCCTCTATTTAATGCCTCGGCCTCAGTTCGGGATCGCGGACATCAGATCCACAATAGTAGCAAAAGTTGGATCTCGATCAAAACCCCAGAATGCAAAGAAACACAGTTCCACGTAAAAAAAACACCTTAAGAACTTAGGATGTTATGTCCTGGATCTGGGTCAGACCCAGACCCAGACCCAGACCCAAACCCAAACCAACAGATTTCCTCGGTGGGCCCTATCATTCACACACACACACTATGACCCATAAACACAGTCTCAGTGAACACTGCCTTTAAAACCACCAGATCTGTGTTTAACATCAGTTAACTGGGAGAATAACAGTGGGACAGACAGCTCATATTACCGCCAAACAGCGCCTGAATTAATTGACTGACGTTTTTCTCTTGCCAGCCCTACCAAAGAGTCAGACCTCTCTAGTTTCTCAATTCAAACGCTAGCTTTCGGAACAAATAATTATTTTATGGTTGTTTTGTATCCGATTATTCCCTGTGGGATTGTAGGGTTGCATGCAATATTCCGAGCACGTCCTGAGCGTGGGGCAAGGCTCTACAATAGCACTGCCTGGAAGCAAAGAGCAGAGGGGAGACAGAGCTCCAGAGAGTCCCAGACAAAGACAGCAGTCAGTGCCAGGTTTCCAGACCAGGGCAGTTAAAGACAGAGCATGACCCGCCAAACAGCTCCTAGACCCCAGGGAGGGAGAGGGGGAGAGAGAGAGAGAGAGAGAGAGAGAGAGAGAGAGAGAGAGAGAGAGAGAGAGGAGGGAGGCAGGGGGCGGGGCTTGGCTGTCACAAGAGTCTCTCTCAAGGTTCTTGGTTTGGAAGCTGTCATGTTTAGTTAAAAAACACTCAAAAAAATAAAACAGTAACTGAAAAGCAGATTGACAGTAAAACATCAAACCTCGTCTACTTTTCGTTTACACTTTGTTTCATCACATGCAATAGCAGAGTTATCGTGCCATAGATAATCAACACACTCCAGCTCACAATTGCACCCAAAGCGCCATTAATCATTTTGTCTTCATAAACACATTCCATAATATAACAAGATCTTGGCAAAATAGTTACCAACTTAAATCATTAAACAATTATCTACCATAAATCCACAAACCCATTGTGAGTGATGACACCGGCGGCCTAACAAGTGTGATTATGTTATGTGCTTATTGTGTTTACATTTTAGCATATTATTCATTCAGCCAAGTGGATAATGGCCAAATCATTCACTCAGAATGAACAAATAAACTACCCATCAGAACACCTGAAACCACATTTTCCAAGTTCACAGGTGTAGAAGAGTAAATAGAAAAAAAACATACTCCAATGTACAGGCAATTGTTGCAAGTTAGGAGAACGAATTTGAACATTTATTTACCAAATTCTAACAATTCTAGCAATTAAGATTTGGTTTGCAAGTTAAGTGTAGTGGTGTTCAAGAAGGCAAGAGCAATTGACTGAAATGATGCCATGACACACAGCAGATATTATAGCAACTTCATCACTTTAAATATACAGACACAAACATGCATGTGCACACGCACACGCACGCGCACGCGCACGCGCACACACACACACACACACACACACACACACACACACACACACACACACACACACACACACACACACACACACACACACTCATTAATGACACATCTACAGCCTTTGACGCGTTGGTCCAAGGCTTGCCGTAAACAATCCAAAGTTTCTGGTTTAAAGCACATGTAAAGTACTCAGATTCTATTGTTTGCGGTCCAGCTAATCAAGAATGTAGTAATGTTATTTTGGGAACACAGTAACCTCGGAGGACAAAATGCTGGACCTTGAGAGAGAAGACTGAAGGATTATTTCATTTCAGAGGATACTACGCCAAACTCTGTTCATGTGAACAACAACCCAGGCTCCCTACTGATGTATGTTTGGAACAGGTGTATTGTTTGTTTGTGAGATTTAACAGTGTATTCAAGAATACTCATTGGAACCCAATACGCACATAGAGGGCAACATGTCTGCCTGTTCAGTCTACGTCTGCTCAGAAGGAAAGTGTGCGCTCTAGGATTGTGGACGGCTCAGACGTGCTCAGTGACCCTAGATTGGGAGTCTGACATTCCCCAACAGGCTGTCAGATATCAGGTTACATCATTAGCAAACACACCCTGATCTCATTTTGAACCTGTCCTTACTACGGGGACGAATGAATATGTATAGGTAACGGCAACAGTCAACTGACTTTATAGTCTCTGAATAAACTGGGACCTGATCAGAGCACAGTGGCTGTGTGTCAAGTGTTCCAGTATATGAAAGGTCACTCTGAGCTCATTTGAACTGGATCCAGATGGTGGGTCCTCGGGAACATGACAGAGTGAGACAACAGATATATACCAGCTATTAAGTGAGCGATTTTCATTATTTTCACTGCAATCAAACACTCAGCTAACGTATGCTGCCTAGTAAAGATGCAGTACACTATTACAGCTTGTGTTGGTCCACAGAGAGCCTGTTACCGGTATCCATTGTGAAATATGAAAAAAATATAAAACTAAAAACATTGACGCACACATTATTTTTATGACTTGCTAAAAAAATGCATCAAACAAAGTTAGTTCTCCTAACTACAATATAGAGCTATCGCTTTCTAAATGTTATCATTATTACCTTGTTTGTTTGTTTTCCGGCGTATCCTCATTTTGGGAAAGGAAGGCCAGGAGTAATTAAAGGGGGAGTCCGAGTCTGAATCCATGATCACTTCTCCTCAGCCAAACACACCAAATCCCAACCAAAGCACCTCGGCTCCTTTTACAGTATCTTCATTGCCCTTTCCCCCCAGAGTGTCTGAATACCCTCTGCAGGTTCACGCGCTTTTGTAAAAGTTCTCTCATAGGTTGACTGGAGGCAGTGTTCGCTTCCCTCACTCCAGATCCTCTGAGAAGTGGAGCCACACTGACACTTCAGCAGTGCGCCAGCATGTCCCCCTGTCTGCCCCCTCCCCCTCACAGCCTCCCCCTCCCCCACTGTCTGCTCCACGTTCTGAGCCCACTGTCCAACAGAACCAAAGCCTCACTCACTCAGTCCTTTACTCCATGCTTTACCGCCATATGATTCCCCCCCCCCTCTTTTTTCTCCTCTCCCTTTTTCTGTCTTACTCCGTACTCCTCTTCCTCATGCTGCATGCCATGTGCCCACCCTGTGTATGTCTCTCCGTCTCTAACACGTACCCACCACATTCATAGAGAGAGAGAGAGCGAGAGAGAGCAGCACATGCTGACCAGAGGGGTAGTAGTCATGACGCAGGGAAAGAATAGCTGAAGGAGAGAGAGAGAGAGACCAGCAGCCTCAGAGGAATAAGAACAATCATTAACTCATGAGCTTAGCCGAGTCGACACTCACACAATACTGTAATTATACGTTCACACACTCGTCGTTTCTCCCCCTGTTCTTCCACTTCTATATGTTTCTCTTCTCTCCTTTTCGCCCTCACGTGAAAGGGAGCCTAAAGAGACGGATGGGGTGTTGAGGCAAAGTGCCAGGTCAGCAACTTCACCATGGAGACGACAGTGGGTTCTGCTGCTGCTGTTGTTCTCTCTGGTCTCAGACATTTTTAACATGCTCCCTCTCCGCACACTCATCCGCTTGGAAAAGTCCAATATCACATTAGCAAGCACAGACGCAGGAGGATAGTGTAACGAACATGGGGTTGTTCATTAAGGACGGTGCTGGTGATGTACACAAAATAAAGTCTTTAGAGAGTTTCTGGGAGCCCTTATCTGTGTGTTCCATTCTCTAGTTACACCGAGGACACAAATAAACAAACGCAATTTTGGGATGTCGACTACATTGGAGCAAAGTGATAGTTTGACCTTTCAATCAGCACAAAGTTTCTCTCCATATATGTCTCTCCACGCTCCACTCGATATACTCTCCTTTTGTGACTGACGCACAGAAAACAGAACAGCTCTCCCAGAGCAACAAAACATGCGGTTGGAAATCTGCATTCACAAAAAAAGCTTTGGCAACCCCCATTCAGTATGCTCCAAACCCCCGTCCAGCTCTTCACCCCTCCTCTCTTCTCTCCCAAGAGTTCTCTATTGCTCTAACATACACACACACACACACACACACACACCCACACACACACACACACACACACACACACGCACGCACGCACACACACACACACACACAGAGAGCTCTTTTCTTTATCCATAAAGCGTAAAGCCTCCCAGCATACAGTGGCCTTTACTGTTTGTTCACTAAACTCACGTTGAAATGTTGACCTGAATGGTGGAGACCAGGCGGAAGGGAAAGGGGGGTGTCCGAGTGAACGTGTGTTGGGGGTATTTGAGCACGGGTATGAGGGGCAAGGAGAGGGCAGTTGCAGGAAAAGGGGGAGCAGGTGAGAGGGCGAAGCAAAGGCTGGAGCGTCTAGGGGTAGAGAGTGGGAAATGACAGAGGGAGGCTAGGGGGAGCAAACTGGCTTACGTCAAGACGACAGGGGGAACATGACAACTGCACTCCAGATTCCTCAGCCATCAATGAAGTCCGTCCACTGGAAGTATGTTTGTCTAATAGTCATCAAATGAACTGAAGTCAAATGGCCATATTTCATGAAACAAATTCACTTATTGAATGCCTGCCGTGCATCATAGTTGTTTTTATTTTAATTATGGCTGGCATCTGACAGGCTTCAGAGCGTGACAAACATTATTTAAAACAGCAGCATGCATAAAGAATGGGTCGTGTATTTGTTTGCTTTAATTCAAACCTCATTTTGCGGAAAGATCTGACAAACTGGGCGAAGCATTTCAACTACTACTGGCTGATCGAGGTTGCAGGCAACGAATTCAAAGACATATGGGAGACTGCTAAAACCCTTAGCACCAAAATCTAGTTTGCACACACACACATGATCCCTAACACACACACAAAGCACGAAATGACTAAACCGTACAGGGCGAAAGCAAAACCAGCCACAGGAAGTGAAAATTACAGCTGTCCAGTGCCAAGTGTTACAGGCTGATTCCTGAGCGTGTAACCACAGCATTCTTAAACTAAAGCATCTAACTGCTCTGCTACCATACCAGCCAATCATTTACCCACAGGATGTTCCGACCGTCAAAACCTTCCCCATCCAAAGGGGTCAGCAGAGATTAGAATATGGTTACCCTCTGACACTGATCTGTAGTCTGTTCCTAAATTGTTATTGGCTGCGATTTGAGTTGGAGTCTGACGGACAGGACCTGTATCTGGGGTTATAAGCATTCTCTGTCCATGAAAATCTGAAGAATGCAATCTCTAATTCTGTGCGATGCTGGTTTATAATTCTATTAGAAATGTCATGTTCTAGACTTCTAGTCTGAATTAGTTAAAATGACTCTTTTCCAGGAAAAATCTGTTGCATGCATTGGTACACATTAATTAGCAGACGTTTCCTGTGAACATTAATGACCGTTCTTAATAACTTTGCAATATGGCAAAACATAACCATCTAAATTAAAAACATTTAAGAATGTTACATTAACCATAGGTTGGGCTTCTTCCAAATAACTCATGTATAGTTGTAATTTTTACCAGTGTTTGAAAGTTCCTCTTCGTCCCACTCATCTTCATTCAAACAAAACATCAACGGTTCTTCTGGGTCCTGAATGAAGAAATGAACAGAGAAAGCATTCACCACTCAACACACATGCTCTACACCATGGCTTTTCTTCACACTCGAAACATACGCAGTGAAACCAAACCAATTTTGTTTTATAATAATGGTGGGAAATGGCTGTGTGCTCAATTAGTTGACCACCTGCTTCAAATAAAACAGTCCTTAAGGACATACTTGTGTGAACATGATCACACACATGCGCCACACCTCTCAAAACATATGTACACCCAACGTCTCACAAAACATCATATTCATTAAGTTTGATGCAACCTTCAACACCTGAAAAATACATGAGTTGAACAATGTTGGGTATTGAGTGGCAGTGGCTTAGAGAACATACAATATAAACTACCATTCTACGCTGTGAGGAAAAATTATTATAAAAATAGTTTTTATGTACTCACATTGTCTTTCCCAGCATAGCTCACTGCAGCCGTTGTGGGATACAAACCTTGACAGAGAAAATGAGAGAAAGCACAATGGAAGCAGGTCCTACAGCAACCCTATTACAAACATTCTTCAAAGGTGACTGCAACAAGCACAGTCGCTGGTGATCGACTTTAATGATGTATGCTTTGTATGTGCCACAGTTGGCTAATGTGAGGATCCTCTGGGAATCTGTACCATGTGGCCTCGATCTCTAATTCATTTAAGGAGTTTGTGCCTCACAGATCAAAAGAGCGTGGAGTATGATTAGATGCATCCAAGCAAAATGAGTGTGTGGGAGATGTGGTAGCCGGAACCCTGGCATCAAAAGTAAGTAGGTATAGGTCGTGGAAAATACAGAGCAGTGGGTCATTAATAGGCAGAAAATGCATTTGAGACATTCAGAAACCAAAGTACAGTATAACGAGACACACCAAAAAAAAAATGTATGGAGGGCCAATTGGGCGGTATCTGTCAAAGGTGTTTGTGGGTCTGTGCATGTTGCCATAAAACATGCCCATTGAGGGGGCCTCACAGTATACTGCCACCTGGCACTGCTCTTACACCCTGGTGAGAGATGGAAAACTGCTTTAGCATACTGCTACAGACAGAGGGGACGGAGGGGGGGGGGGGGGGTGAGTCTGACTCTGCAGACAGCTTTCCCTTTCTGGGATCGGTGGACATGTATATATATTGTTTTTGGCATATTCTTGTGTTTTGTGGTCTTATTAAGATACCGGCGTTGAAATCAATGCATCACTTTAGCAAAGGTTTCATTTTGCTATCATCTTAATGTCCTAGCATTTACCGTTTATCTATAGACTGCCTTCTCCTTCATCACTCCCATACTTCACAGTAGATAGCATAGCAAAGTGAACTAATATTTGGAGTTACAAGGAAATTGTCTGGGAGAAAAAGGCATTCTCTTGATTGCACTACCTTTACATTCCAGAGGAGGGCAGCAAAAGCAAATGAACAAAAAAAAAGCATGGGCAATTCCAGATTGCAGCAGGATTACAGTGATCTCAACTCCAGAAAAAGAAACCGCAGCAGAGACTACTAGTACATTTAAGAAATAATACGGACGTTGTAGCTAAAATTAAAGTAAAAGGCAGGGATCAAACATACCATTCTCAACATGCACCTCCACTTGTCCATCTTTCTCTACAACAGCCTGTGAGCGCCCTCTCCTGAGAAATTTGATCTGAGAGACAGGAGGAGAAAGAGAAGCATTCTCTTGAGATGTGACAGAAATGGCCCAGTTTGTAGATCAAAAACATTATCAAAAATTATATGCAGGTAGTGTTGGTATGGGTAAAATCCATTATTTGTAGGGTGGAGTCAGTAGTCTATGTGAGGTAGATCATTAACAGCACCACTGACCTCTCTGAGGAAGTCTTTGTCTCGGAGCCTCTCTCTCAGCAGCAGAATGTCAGGGTGCCTCCTCTCTGGGTTCCACTGCGGGTTCCACCGTGACCTCTGTCGGACGGTGAGGGTCAGATTCGCCGAGTCATGACAGAACCGCAGTAATCGGGAGGGGTCGATCCACACCTGTGACAGACCTGCCGGAGGCGTGGCCAAGGGGTTGGGTGGGCTGCAAGAGACCAGGTGAGTTAACGAGACGTAACGAGTTTCTCTAGTCAAACTGTGTATAATCCTTTTCTGGACCCACAAGTGGTAAATCATGTTGTGAGGTTAACAGGTTATTAGACATGTCTGAGCATGTTCCGCAGAAAAAAAAAACAACAACTTGTAAACCCTTGCTTTGTACAACACTGCACAGATATTTGGGGAAAGTAAATGTTGTTTTTATTTCAGTTATATACTCATAGTTCTACTGTATATCAACAAAATACATGCAGTACTTCAACTTAAAGTGTATCTCCTTGAGTGTTGTAGACGGGGCATCTTACTGTGCGAGCAGGTCGAGTAGCTCCGAGTGGCCATCTCTCTGCGCCAGCTGCAGGGGGCTGAGGCCCTCCTCATTGGGCAGGGTGACAGCCATGAGCCCCCCAGGTTGGCACAGCAGCAGCTCTGCCAGACGACACAGACCCCAGCGCACAGCCAGGTGGAGGGGACACTCTTTTGGGCTGTACTCTGAACCACAAAGAAGGAAAGAGAGAACGTCAATGTACAAAGGATATTTTGAAAAGATATCGATTGATAAAGAAGCTTTATATAGAAGACCCACATTTCAGCACAGCCTGTCCCCATTTTCTTGCCTCTTCCATACTGGATACCTTTGCTCCACTGACACACTTTACTTGAATC
Source organism: Galaxias olidus (assembly GCA_026901105.3). Classification (NCBI taxonomy): domain Eukaryota; kingdom Metazoa; phylum Chordata; class Actinopteri; order Galaxiiformes; family Galaxiidae; genus Galaxias; species Galaxias olidus. The sequence goes on from JAPMUY010008931.1 coordinate 279,359, forward strand.
CAGGCTCACTAACAAGCCACTGGCAGCATCTTATTCCTCAGCCTGCCACTCACTGTATGAAAAGCTCCATTTACAGCATGTAAAAAAAATAAGAAATGCACTATACTGTGTATTTATGTATATGCCTCAAATCTTGTGAGTTTACATAAATACACAATACCTGCAAGTATAACCTTCTTCATTATTTCTTCCACAAGGGATTTTCTTTCTTAACTCACATTGTGAGGACTGGCCAGAGGCACTATGGGTTTGATATTGAATAGACTAGCAAGTAGAGTGACGTCATAGGACATGTTATCAAATTAAATCACTTAGTTGTGGACGTTTATTGAGAGACATTTGCGTCGTTTTGCCATGAAACAGACTGCCATAACTACATTAACGCCAAATCTGATTTATTATTTACGTTAGGGGCCTAAACAACTATGCCGCACAAACACACAGTCCACAACCAAACCAATTAACGTATTGTGGATACCAGTAGCAAATGGAAACAAACTCCAAACACTGACAGACAAAACCACTCAAATGAACACCCTTTAAATTACAGTCCCGAAAGTGTGTGTTGCACACAATGGTGCAAAACCTGCGAACGCACGCATGCACGCACGCACACATTTATTTAACTCTGCCTATACCCCTGGGCTACAGTACTTCCAGTTGGATAGGCTCTACTAATCAAATTACACCCAAGTTAATTGGCACTGACAAATTTAGCAGAAGCCCACATGCCATGTAGCCATGGTCACTTCCAACCGCAGTCCACCAAGCATGCCAAATGAGAATGACAGAGGAAAGAAAAGGAGGCGAAAGTAATACATGGGGTATTCAAGAGATAAGTTGAAAAGTTAATTTTCTTTTGACACCACTGAGCCAAATTGCTCATGCTGACGCTACCAAATATATAACAGCCTTTTCAGTCCATCACTTATCATCAGTTATTCTTAAGCTCTAAACTTCTTTTGCTTCTTTTCTTAAGCTCTTAACATTTTCCTGTTATTCATGGGGCATCAGCTTACCCTGACAAGACAGAATCTCTATCCTCAAAGAAAGAATAATTTCACACTGAATACTAAACATGGCCCTGTGATAGACTGGCGACCTGTCCAGGGTGTACCCCGCCTCTCGCCCTGTGTTGGCTGGGATAGGCTCCAGCCCCCCCGCGACCCTGCATAGGATAAGCGGTATAGCTAATGGATGGATGGATGGATGGATGAATACTAAACATCTTTATTTCTGTATTGTTTTTTATTTTTCCTCTTTCTTATTGAAATGTCCCTCACCCACACCACAGGGGCTGCCTAGCACATTCCAGGTGTGGGGGATGTCCAGGTTGGCCATGGCCAGGGTGACACGGCGGTCCATAGCAAGGCGAGAGCTCTTCTGACCCAGGCAAAAGAGGCTGCTCAATTCCCTGTGATCCCTGGAGCTCAGACGGTGACCATGGGTTACCAAGTGCTCTGCCAAGTCCTGGAGGAATTGAGTGAATCAAATTTAATGACAGGAAATTACCCTGGAGTACCATACAACAGTAAGCACCGCATGTGTGTGCTCATTTGGACCTTTTATCATGCATGACGTGTACTAATCTACAATGGTGTGTACTAATCCTACCTGTGCATCATCCTGGGTGTACTGCAGGCTAGCCCCTCCAAGCCAGGTGAGGTGTGCAGTCTGGGAGCAGAGGTAGGCCTGGACAGAAACTACCTCCGCCAGGTTGTGACCTGCAGACCGGAGACACTGGAGGTCAGCAAAGTGTCTATCCAGTCGTATCCAAACATCCTATGTTCCTATAGCCTTATTTGTATCCTTTTGGTGCACCACTTCATATTAAACTGCATTTGCCAAGATATAATCCGGGCCCTTGAGACAAAATGGTTAAAAGAAAAGGATTAGAAGTCATCTCTCTCACTGTTAATTAAGTCTCAAAAATAACCACGTCGCATTCAGTTTGATGATTGATCAAAGTGAGTGGCTTTGCGGAGTCTGGAGTGGAAGGGAGTGGAAGGAGGGTTGTGAGCTAGCGGATCTCGTCCAGCCTCAGCAGAGCAGGGTGGGGTACTGTTAGTGTTTGGACTGTTAGTGTTGTTTATGGGGTGCTGACGGCTTCCCTTCTGAGAGGAAACTGATAAGATCCAAAGTCCTTCTAGACCGCCGACTCAGACATAACACAGTGCGTGTGCGTGTGCTTGTATGCTCGCATGGGTTTACACAGGTCAAAGGGTTTACTTGAGAGGGGCAAGGTGCGAAAAAACAAACAACCCAAACCCAGTACACAAAGGGGGAAACATATTGAGTGTTTTGTGGAGGTAGACTCCTGTTGCTGTAAATTTAACACACATTATTTATTACAAAGGTCGGTTGGACAGCTGGATAAGAAGTGTGTGACACGATACGTATTTGATAGATATATCGATGTACACTGACCGGGCACAATGAAGCAGAGCATGACGTCGCTCTGAGCTCTGATAATGTGGGCCAACGAAGAACCTTCTAGAACAATGAAGACTTCGGCATCCTCGGGTACCGGCTCTGGCCTCTGCAACAATGCAAACACCTTTGCCTGACCCTGAGAAAGTGGAAGTTTAAATGAGTTGGATAGCAGAAGATCAGAGACTGTTCTAATACAAACTGTTCTACTGAGCAACAGTTGTCTACGTTATGTTCTGGTCACAGGAGTATTATATATATATAAAAAAAAAGATTCTGGCTCTAGATATAAACCATTATTTACAGGGTCTTTACAGGCCTTTATCAGGGTCAAGATACATCATTCAAAGATCTACAAGTCTAATCGATTTGTACAACAAATCCCTTATTTCTTATAAAGGGCACAATAGGATGCTCCCGCCACAACTCAATAAAAACAGGAATGCATTTTATTCTGCTAAAACCATCTCTGATCCTAACAGACAAGAACCCTTTAGATCACTGATCTTAGAGAGAAGAGAATAAACAACCGTCTGTTTGAAATCAGAAACATCTAAAGTAGGTCTGTGTGCTGGAAAAAGACGATGCAACAGTGAGTGTACTCACCCTAACCAAGCATAGAGGTGCAAAATTAAACACTTTTCAGAACATCCTCAGTTGAGAAGCCCATATCAAGAGACTAACTTTAGACTGTTACATTACTCATTACTATCCACAATGGTTGTGTGTACACATGTTGGGCTAAGTGCACACACCCTGATCAGTAAGTATAGTTCACATCACAGCATTGTGATAAGTGTCCATATAGGCAAGTCAAATTGCACAAATAGGAAGGCTGCGCAAAGCTCTACTGTTCAAGGCCTGTGGTATTCTTCATACTGAGGCTAGAATTCACAAGCAATAGGGCATTACTCAGTGAGTACAAGTCCCTCATCCTCATCATATCAGGGCTTTCTTTACAACCTAAGAGCGAAAAATTTGCTTTAATTTAAAAAGCGTATTCATCTCTTTTTTTTTCTTCTTCTTTGTGCTCTTGTGGGAATTTGGTTATTAGCCTCACAATCAACTCAAGAGCTGACCTGGTTTGGTTTCTTGCCACTGTTAAAGTTGACTCATTATGTGCGTTTTCATACAATCACCACAGACATGCAGCCATTTTGTTAAATGTATTTACTACTACCTTTTCAATTCAATGACATGATATGATGTGAGATGTTTTATCTATATGGCCTGACAACTAGACACTAACTGAATTCAACGCAAACTACTACTATTTGAATAAAGCTTGAGCTGGCAAAATACCAGAATAGAACTGAACCAATACAAGTATTTGTCAGGGACAAATTAGCATAGTAGTACTAAATGTATTTATTACTCTGTTTCATAGACTATATTGTTACTTTTGTACCAGAGTCTTGCTAATTAAGTTCTTCAGAGTACGTTTTCATTGGGCGCAGAAATGGGTACAGAATTGTCATACTTTTAAACACACACATACACAAAACACTATGTAGGTTAAAAACTAATTTAAAAAGGAAAATCCAATATAGGCCCATATTTGGCATCAATTGTATACTTTTGAACAGTGATGACAAAATAAGACTCATTTGCCCTGTATTGATGTAAAGTAGCTTAATTAAGTTGAAAATAAAAATACTAGCACCTGAATTAAGTTTCAGAAACGACATTCTCTATTTATGTAACGGTGAGAGAATGATTAGACTGCGGGTAACTTGTTACTACATTGCAACTTCAAAATGTTTTAAGTGCAAAAGTCTTTCATAGAAGTTATTTTAATATATCATACAAAACCTTTGTGTGTTGTAAATAGGTTGCATTATTGTAAACTATATTAACCACATTTTGCAATACAAGCGATATAACTTACTCACTGATTGGCTGTGCAGTGTTGGGTCTCCAATGTTAAACATTATCCAAGAAATGGTAAACATTTATTTATATACTGGAGGCCTCATTTAGAACACGCTTTTTTTTTTGACAAAAATTGTTACATGTTAGGCTGTAAACTGTACTTACATATAGTGGCACCTCTCTCCTACTCAACTCCATGTGTACAGAACTGAAGGGACACAAAAACACACATTAATGATAATGTTCCAAATCAACATGTTTTGTATACACAAATTATTGTCACTTGAAGGCAGCTGCAGAATATTTTACAAGTTGTATACAGTGGTATCTGATTTGCTTAAATTAATTGGGTGGTGACTAATGACTATGATACAGCTGAAACAACCATGGAGTTTTTAATGCCAAAAAGGTTTTTGTTCGGGATAGGCCAAATCAATCACGAAACCTCAATTCAATTGACAAGAATTGAGGGGAAATTCCAGCAGAGAACACAATTGAAGAAAACAAGCATTTAGTTATATATTGATCAAACACTTAAAGCAGTCAGCAATTGCTTTAGACTTGCAACTAGGCCTACATATGAAATGACAGGACTTTATGTAGGTTAGTGTCTGTTGGGCCCCTAAATTTAAGGAACATTTATAAATGACAAGATACAATTCCAAGTAGGATATGTAAATCAACAACACATAATTAAGTTAGTTGGCACTGTAATCCGTTAGTTTGACTCAGGAGCCCCAATAACAAAACGTGTATTATCCAAATACCTAGGGAATTACGTTTATTTTTGTGGGAGCACAGACGATTTCAATGTTTTAAAAAAGGTAATACAATTTATGAAAGCAGCTAAGTAGCCTAGTTTTTATTTTAAGCTAAAAAGTAAGGGAAGTTCATTGAAACTACCTATACAGCCAAATTTGCATGTTCACACCGGCTTAACGGAACTAATTTTATTGGGTTTAGTAGGACACATTTTTTTTATCTTTCTTAAAATTACCTGGAGAGCGGCAATTCCCGGTCTTCGAAGCGCGTCCGCTCGGGGGAAGTCACAAGCAAATATGGATTTAGGCCGGAGAAATTTTTTTTTGTTAATGAAGTAACGTTGGGTCCAGCCTGCTTAATACTAAATTGTACTCTTAGTTGAACAACTTGCTGTCGCTAATCCTGCATGTCTCAGTCGTTACATTCGCAGCACAAGTGAAAAGACAACACTTCTATGGCTTTTTATAACCTTGTTCATATTCTCACTAAAGATGCACGCACTGACCTCTGCTGGACAATGATTGCACTGCAGCCGAAAATATCTTGATATCACTCATTGCAATTGCCAATATCAATATAAAGGCCAAATAGAAAGAGTTCAATATACGGTACATGTTTGTTTTTTTATTGATGGCGGTTTTTTACAAAAACATTTCTATGCAATATTATAAAACTGCAAATAAAACTGGTTTAAGGCATCTTCGACACATACTTACACACAATGGAAAACAAAGGAACAAGATTTATAAACCTTTACTCTCAGTGAATTAAATTACAATTATTTTCTAGTTCAGTTGCTTGTCTCAACCTACCCCAGAAGGATCCCAGCTATTGTACTAGCTTTGAAATATCTCATGAAATTATGGCGGATCTGTCTGGTTTTCACATTAGCCATATTTGTACATAGCTGGTCTGGATTTTTTCCTGAACAACAAAAGGAGGAGGAGTCTATTTTTCAGGTCATTCACGCAGCTTGAAGCTGTGGCACCGATGCCCCCACATCTCCTTGTGATAGGCCATTGGGTCGACTGCCTGGGCACAGGACCTCTTTCCTGGGGAGGGATGTGGCAAAGAGAGTGTCCAACATTCCCAGCACCTCCAGGAGTTCCTGTTGGTAGTCTATCTCGCGCTCCAACAGTTCTTGCAGTCGCACAAATTGTCTGTCCACTACTGGCGACTGCCCAACCACTGACTGGTAGATATCCAAGATCATGTCAGCTACGGTCACCAGGACAGAGGTAAACCTGGTATCGACCACATTCCTGAGAAAGAAATAGAAAAGAACAGCAGAACACTTAGACAAAATAGATTTCTGTTGTATTTGTATGACTGTATGGTGTTGAACTACGGACTATTACCCTATTAGAAAGTGAAGCAACTGGGAAAGCTTCTGTTCATCCCTTCCAGCCAAGGCATTCTTTAATGTTCCTCGTCGATCCAGTTCCTTAATTACAGCTACTGTGATCTCTGGCTTTCTATATTTTGTCCAAGACTTGGACAAAAACACAGACACAAAGAGACACAGTAAGTAAACAGATACTGCCTTTGCAAATACATTTCACGTCAGGAAGAAATAATAAAGGATGTAGTCACTAGTCAGTATTTTGAGATCATCATTGAAATAATCAGTCGATGGATCACAACATATCATCACTTATACCACTATACCAGGAGAATCACACATAAAAATTATATTTTCAAGTGAGACGTGGGAAGGTCATACTCTACCTCGAGGGCTGTATCCAAGGCTTTAGATACATTGAACCTCTTGAGATGCACGTCATATTTGGCCAAATGTTGCTTTACTGGCTTACTGACCAAATAGTCATCCTGATAAAAAAAGGGCATGCGAGATAAATTAACAGAATATTCTTTGCCAACAGCGAGCATGTGAGATTAATTAGCAGAATATTCTTAGCCAACAGCCAGGGACAGAACTTCCAAACAATTTTGTCTGTCTTTTGATGTAGTGAGTTGAGTTGAACTATTTAGAAGTTACTTCGACATAATCTACTGGGGAGTGGTGACGTCCAGTTGTCTGTCTAGTTGCACAAAACTTAAGTGTTTCCTTTTCAGTCCATATGAACAGTTTGCTTTGTTAGCATCAGTTACAATTAATTCCCCAAACGTTTTAAGTTTCTACAATAAGAGGCCTTATCACAAATTAAATGAATGGCATACCAAAAGAAAATTGTATCCAGTAGAATAAATAGTTTGTATACAGCAGAATCAGGAGTGCAAGTGGAGTGTCTTGCCTGCTTAGGTACATAATTCTTTCCTTTGACAAAGACACGGTATGTCGGTTGCCTACGCCGTTGACCAGAGCCTTCTTGTTTCTCCTCAGGAGCCTTTCTGTGCTTGACGCTTAAAACGCTATTAGTCATCCCCACCACAATCGACTCGTCATCAGGCTGAATAAAAGAGCGCTCCAGTTAAATCAAATTATTCTACATACAGCATGCAGAGAAACATAATTCATGATGAATTTCCTGGAGAAAATAGTTCTCACCGCCATGCCAAGACTGAGAATGGAGGCTGAATAGTCAAAGTTGTGAACAACTCTGTAATTTGTGGTGTTGTAAACCTTCACATGCCTGCAAACATTAGAACAGTTATATTAAATTGCATGTTATTTTACCAGAATAAACAAAAAGCAAGTAGATCTGCAACTGATGACTATTAAAAAACACACCTGTCCAGCGATCCTGAAAGCAGTCTTTGTCCATTGCTGCTAAGACATAGACATGTGACAGTTTTGTGGTGGTTCTTCAGTGACACAAGAGGTTGCCCTCCCTTCAATAAGTCCCACACTTTGACATAGCGATCCCCTGAATAGTATAGAAGTATAGCAGAGTGAGTACAAGATTATTCCTGGTTGTAAGAATAATTAACATCATTGAGTTTGTCAATGTGTCCTCAAGGAATTAATCAACTTGACAAAACATGAAGCCTGAAGCCATCTTCAAACACTATTTGCTAGGAAGAAAATCGCTTTTCCATAAACAGGTTTATCTACTTGGACAACAGCAGAGGTTTGCTGAATGACCATGGTCTAACCAAATGGAACCAATCCATTCTTGACTTCACTGTTGGCTTATTTCATCCTCTTAATTCACAGTAACTAACCTCTAAATCTTTACCCGCTTTTATGCAGAGGCGTGTACGTAGATTAAGGAGTACTAACTGCAGTGTGGTTGCCCTACACATTTACCACCAACACAATATTTGTGAGTTCATCACCTGCTGATACCAGAAGTCCTTCGGAGGGGTAGAGGAGAACGCTTTCCACTGGATGGCCATGGTCCATGGTCATCACGCTCTTATCCACTCTTCCATCAAACACTTTCAGAGTATGGTCATATGAACCTGGTAGAGATGGACCAAAAGTTACACTTTGAATTATTAATTGTATTTAGATCAAGCATTCCCGCTCCCACACAACGGTTCTCTTTCATGCTAATATACTTTTGTTTATAAAGAACAAGAATACATAAGTCAACTCACCTGTAATGAAAATATCCCTGTTAAGTTTGCTTGCTATGCCACACCGAATGTAGTCTGTGTGTTCCTTAAAAAGGGAAAGCTCTATGGCGTTTGGAATGTCCCAGAGTCGACAGGAGTAGTCATCCGACCCTGTGAGGATCTGATACCGGTCTGCTGTGAAGTCCGTGACGTGCACTGCCCTGAGGAGAGATTGACCGAGCAGACAGATAAATTGTCATTAATAAGAAAATGTTGTCTGTCCATGAGAACACAGGACAGGGTTTGTGGTCTTTATAATATTCAGCAAATGGATCCACAGCAGAATAATCCATCACTCAATCTGTGCTTAATTACATACTGACTCGTAGTTATCATGATGGAATATTTGGGATGGGTAACTTAATTTCATCTTTAAAGGAGTATGAATATCTAAACAGACATGTATGCAAGAAAAACTATGAGGTCATTGTGACATACTTGCTGTGTCCTTTGAACATCCTGAGGGCAACTTTCCCACTGACATCAAACAGCCGCACGACAGAGTCCTCACAACCAGCCACCAACAACTGTCCATCTGATCGGAATCTTCCACTGTATGCAGTCTCTTTAAACCTTGAAAAGGTTTTCACTGGCTCCTGAGAAAAAGGCCCATATATGTGGATCTTTAAAAAAAGAAAAAAGATGTTAAAATAATTGGAAAACTATCTATAATGGCAATTGAGTAGGATGCTCAAAGATTGTCAGAATAGTTGGGATCATCATAAAATTCAGTCGATGGATCACTCAAAAAATCATCATTCAAACTGCTTTTATACTGACAATTTTGTGTTTCCACTGATGCAACATACCCTTGTATATGCCGTAACTGCATAATTGTGTGGGGCCAATGGAGAGAAGTTGATGTTTGTAACAGCCCCAAATTCCTTGATCTGTATAGGAGCCTGACAACATGAAAGCAAGAGAATACAATGATTGGCAATTTCACTTAGACTTAATCAGACACGCACTCTTGGAATTGTTAAGTTGCCTAAAAATAGTTTCTTAGATAATGCACTGCTCAAGCAAGATGGGTACGTCAGAATAATTATTTTCATCTGAATACAATTCATAGTGCTTAAAATTTAAAAAATTTACATTCGACTGTGGGGGCCTGAATAATAAGTCTGTCTAGTGTCGTGCTTAATATAATAGCCTATGTACCTTCCCTTATATAGTTATTACTCTAAAGTTTAACTACTGGCATGTGCAGCAAAGACTGAGTTTTCTGGTGGAGCATCGTGGTGGGAAATATTGTGCTTTTGTCATTTCGTTTTTAGACTTAAATGTCAAAGAAAGCCACTGGTTGATCATAAGAGTCGGGAAGTACCAAATAAAAGCACTTTTTATGCAAACTCTCTGCCTAAGGCAATGCCAGAGGAGCATAATGGATAGCCCCCCTACTGGAGGGAGTATTTGGCTTGACAGTATTTGATCAACTGATTTATGTGTGAATTGCTAGCCTGGCAGCAGTAAGCACATATGCAGCTGCACTTTTATGGTTTATTTCAGGCTCGGAAAAATTACACAAATCAATTCAAAACATAAATACAATTGTTTTGAAATATTGAAATTCGAACTCAAAATGACTTTGGGGAATTGTACAGCACTAATGTGGGGCTCGTGTTAGGTACATCCATGTGAGCAGGGTACAAATTACAAAGTTCAGATCAGGGTATGTTAAAAAATAACCCACTAAATATTAGTGCGGAAACACGGAATAAAATATACAGTTAGCTCCAATCTTTTCCAATAATTTCATTAGAGTTTACCTACAGATTTTTATTTTCATCAGCAACGAACTGCTCATATATTCCAGAAAATCGCTGTTGCTATCAAATAAATTCAGTAGACATATGACTGCTTTGATCTGATTGGTCAGGGAAATCCTGTAGAGAAAAAGGAGTTAAGCCTGGAGAATAAAATCTTCAGAGTTCCTACCTTATAATTTTTCCAATATAATGTGTCCTGGGTGACTTTTTCTCCCAATTTTGGGTATACTTGGATTTTAGTGGGTTTGAATGAAGCCATGACTGTACACTGATGAAGAATCTGTACCTAAATACGTCATACAAAGAGAACATTTTGCCGGCAAAAGTTAGACACTTGTGATTTCCTTTCCGATAATACTGAAACAATATAGCCACATTTTACATTTAACCGCTTTTCTACTTCCAAGTTGTCTACTTCCACAATTTCCACTAAATTATCAGCTAACTGGGCTAGTCATAGGAATTCTACAATTCAAACTGCATTTGCCCAACCTGTGTTAGGTTTACGTTAGCATTATTAATAGATTAAATACAGTTACAACCATGAACAATTACATTATCATTGGTTGTAACGTTAACTTGCTGGTAGCACAGGCGATTCAACGTGGTCACGTCAAACGCAGATGAAAGTTACTTAATCAATGCTATGCGTTCTCACCTTCGAATGTGAAAGGTAATCCAATATGTTAAAAATAAATCCTGTAAGGTTTACTTTAACGTTAAGTGTGATAGCTAGACTATTAGCTACGTAAAATCATCTTTTATGATTTTCTATGAGCGATCACGTTGCCTCTCAGTTTTAAGGAGGCAGCCATGTTTGTGAAGTAGAACAGTGCTTCCGCAAGAACGGTTTATTCATTCCGGGTCTCTGCCGAACTTATTTAAAATGTACGTTAAAATGTAGAGGTATAAACTATTGTATGTGTGGTTTGAGAGTCCAGTCATATTAAATGTTTAAATATGACGAAAGTAAAAAATACATCCACACATCTGAGAGTCCTGCTAATTTTAGGTAGAAAATATATAGTGCTGAACTGATCATTTCAGTAAGAGCAAATAAGTGAACGCTAAACACCTATACCAGGAAAACGCATACGTAAATAGTTATACAGCTTTATAGGTTAAAATTTGAGACAATAACTTACAACGTCCTTTAAACAAAAATAAACTAAACGTTTTTGAATGCGAGTGAGTGATCTCATCGAACGCAACTGGTAGTGTCGTGAGCTATCTGACTGCGTCATATCCTCAATGAGTTCCTTTCTTTAAACTCCGTAGACTGGGTGATCCGCGTGTTGTCGCACTCCCAGGTAGGTGCGTAGGCTAACAGTCAAAACTGTTTATTTTCGTGTTATTTCCTGGCGTATGAGTAAAGTAGGTTTTTATTCGACCATGCAAGTCTAATTGTAAGCGGGTAAATTGCGTTATCCCCACGATTGTCGAGGTTAGTTGACCAGCTAACGTTAGCTAAGTTAAAAATGGCTGAACATGATACGGTACTACTAGCTAGAAATTATAGCCTACCTCGTTAGCCTGGCAATGTTGCTTGCTCGTTTAACTCTTTATGTGAACGGATTTCACCATTTAATGTATTGCAGGAAAATATGTTAATGCGATATAAGTGATGTTAACGCTATTATTGTTTGCATACATGCAACTTTCCATATATTAAAAATAATGTCTGACTTCTGAAAGTGCAATATCTTGAGCGCGTAACAGTTGAACCATTAAACGAACTAACAATTAATCATCAGGTGTGCTCTATAACTTCTAGTTGTACAAGATCCGTAACGTTAGCAATGACTGCCAATAAGGTGGCTCGAATGACTTCAGTGTCTAGTGATCGACAGCGTGTTTTAAGCCATTTGATACGTGCAGCAGCTGCGAATTCTAGCATATCTTTTTGGCATGAACAGATTTTGGTGAGAAATAAGAAATCTGGTGCCTATCTTGCTATGGCTGAAGTTGCCTGAAAAGCCAAGAGGCATAAAACAATAAGTAATTACTGATGCGTTTAAAAACAAATGTTAATTCGATATTATCTTGTACTTTTTAGATTTACTCCCCATTACCCCAATTTAATTTCTGATTATGACAAACCCTCACAAATATAGCATGTTACATTATTGGATATATTTTCTAGTTTTTGCCAAATTGTAGCCAAACCCAATGTAATCATTATTATGCCTGTTTTCAGATGAAGGAGTTTATAATGAACCCAGAGAAGCTTGCCAAACTGCAGGCACAGGTCCGCATAGGCGGTAAGGTAAGTTGTATCATTATGACTTGTTGAGCCATAACAATGTAAGCATTGTACTTTGACTTAATGGCTAGTTAGGATCAAGTCATGTATGTTTGTTCATAATTTAGTTTTTTTAAGCTTGCCTTTTTGTTTTCCAGGGATCTGCACGCAGAAAGAAGAAGGTAGTACACAGAACAGCAACCGCAGATGACAAGAAACTGCAGTTTTCCCTCAAAAAATTGGGAGTCAACAACATATCTGGCATTGAGGAGGTACTTGTGTGATGTCTGAATGACTCAGTTACTGGAGAGGTTGACAGTTGATGTGATGTCATAATTTTGGTGTTGGAAGTAGTGTTGTCACGATACCAAATTTTTTACTTCGATACCAATACCAGGTTTAGTATCACGATACTCTATACTGAAACGGTACTGATTGGATACCTTGTGTCTAACACTATTGAAATAAACGTTATAGATCAAAATTCATTTTGGATATTAAATTTTCATTTTATAAATATCAGGACAAGTGTGTTTATATATGATCATAATTGGACCAAATGTTTATTTACTGTTGGCCTGCCCTGCATTATGGTCCTCAAGTTCCAACATGACAAATGTAGTTGGCAGTACTTTAAATGTAGGTTTGGAATTCAAACTAGGTGGCCAGTCAAAATAAAATGGTATTTTTAAAAGTCATGGAAAAGCATATATGAACCCTGTTAATAATGATAAAATGTATAATCTCATCGAAATAGTCTCCCAATTTCACTGCATACAATGTGTTTTTTTCTTCTTTTTTCTAAGAGGGCACATCAAAACAGCACTTATAGTAGGATAAGTGGGGACTCAGGAGTGTCTGTTTTGATTTTGGTTGGCTAAACCACCAGAATTAAGAGAAATTTACCTTTTTTCCCACGGGAGTCTTTGATACCCTCGTAATCAGTGAAATCTTAAAACGAAGTCTATCTCGAATGAATCACTTACATTGGCCGACCAATTTTCCTATGTGTTCTGTTAGCACGCTCTCTTATGATTAAAACTTGACTGCTTCGCCATACTTCCATCTGGTGTAGATTCAGGCAAATTACACCTTTCATCCTCTCCAAGCAGGTGACACATTTGACCTAAAAGTACCTTTTTAGGTCAAATAACTTAACCTAACGTTAGAAAATTCTAATACGGAACCGTTCTTAAAAATAAGTATTTTAAGTTACAGAAGTTTTGGTGTACCGTGTTACACTAGTTTGAAGATGTTGTATCATATTTAAGAAACTCATGATGAAGATTAAAATTACGAAAGTAGATGTAGTGTTGTTCGATTTTTCTATTGGCTATCGGGGCTTAACTCTGACGTATTTTGTTTGTTAATCTACAAGATGGCTTCTTGCCTCAACCCTGTTCTATTTCAGCTAAATTTAGTAAAATTTTTCTCCCACAGGTAAACATGTTCACAAACCAGGGTACAGTTATCCACTTCAACAACCCCAAAGTTCAGGCCTCCTTGGCTGCAAATACCTTCACCATCACAGGGCATGCTGAGAATAAGCAGCTCACAGAGATGCTACCAGGCATCCTAAACCAGCTGGGAGCAGATAGCCTTACCAGTCTGAGGAGACTGGCAGAGACCTTGCCCAGGCCAGGTAAGAACTAGGATTCCTTCAAGTCCCTTACCCCATGAACAACTCTTTCTTTGTTGATAATAAATCCGCATGCTGCCTGCTCTTTTGCTTTCAGGTGGAGAGATCAAAGCCCCCATGGTTATTGCAGAAGAGGAGGAGGATGAGGTCCCTGGTATGCTGAAACACTATTTGAATATAGCTCTTTGAGTGCGGTTTCAGGCATAATACTATTTGGGGTGGTTAATAAAGAATAATATTTACTTCCATATTAGTGTGTGCATTTTCCAGGTAATATGTTTTTACAACTAACAATTCTCCTTTTTGTACCTTTTCCCTGTTTCAGATCTTGTTGAAAATTTTGATGAGGCTTCAAAGAATGAAGCAAACTGAAGACCAGGTTGAGATTCTCCAATGAACTTTACCCACAATAAGCAAAGCTTTTGTTTTTTAACTGTCTATTCAACACACAGTTCTGGCTACAATTACATACTGTTCTTTACTATGGATCTTGGGTTCACATTTGGACTGAAACCCTGATTGATGGAACATAACATTTAGAATACTTGTTTTGGTTGACCTTGCCTTCCTTATTTTGCCGTGTCCTGAAGACCAGATGTGCTGTTTCTCATAGTCAGTTTATCATGCTGCCTTTCTTGCGTCCACTAATGGCAACACCTTGCGTGTAATTGTTGAATAAAAAAAATATTTACATTCGTTAGAGGGTTTTTGTCCTTTATGTATTTGTCATTTTCTGCAGACATACAGCTGTAACAATATCAACAAATGGTGTGGTCTCAAGGAAAAGTCGTAACAAACTGACATGGCGCAGACGGGTGACATATGATAGGAATAAAACAACATAAAATGTCTTAAGGTGTTGGGCCATCACATTGTCAGAACAGCTTCAGTGACCCCTGGTGCCCTATGAATTGGTGGCATTGTCATCTTGGAAGAGACCGCTCCTATTAGGATAGAAATGTTTTTTCATAGGATGTGGTCACCCAGAACATCTTTGTATTGATTTGCGGTGACCTTTCCCTCTAAGGGGACAGGTGGACCCAACTGGGCCCAGAATCAGCTGGGTCTTTTCTATACATGTCACATGATTGGATGTTATTTGTACCATGCAGTGCCCCTGTGTGAAAGCTTCTGCATTTGTTATGTTTCTCCACTCATTTATTCAGGGTTTTTACTTGAATATGTCACCTGTCTATATCGAATACGGGTTAAAACCATTACACCTATTCAAGACAAGGCTCATGTCTGCGATTAACTTTTTTATATAGTCGACTGCTAAACAAGGACTTCACGTTACAACATTAAAGTGTTTCAAGAATTGTTTACGTTCCAGGTTGCAACCAGGAATGTGGCACTGGGACAAGTTACTGATGTAGACCCATTCACATTGTCACAAGGCAAAGAGCTTTGGGTAGCACGTTGTGAAAGTACCACAGGCACATGACATTTGGTTTGGAATAAAACTATGACAGTTTGAAATGCAAACCGACTTTTATTTTTGAATGCATGTACAGTGCATCCGGAAAGTATTCATACCCCTTCACTTTTTCCACATTTTATTATGTTACAGCCTAATTCCAAAATGGATTAACAAAAATGTTTCTCAACATTCTCCACACAATACCGCATAATGACAAAGTGAAAAAAGTTTAGAATTTTTTCCAAATGTCATCATCTTCATCCGCTTTGTCCGGGGTCGGGTCGCAGAGGTAGCAGTTCCAGCAGGGCATCCCAAACTTCCCTTTCCCGGGCCACATTAACCAGCTCTGACTGGGGGGATTCCAAGGTGTTCCCAGGCCAGTGTGGAGATATAATCCCTCCACCTGGTCCTAGGTCTGCCCCGCGGTCTCCGCCCAGCTGGACGTGCCTGGAACACCTCCCTAGGGAGGCGGCCAGTTGGCAGCCTTACTAGATACCCGAACCACCTCAACTGGCTCCTTTCTACGCAAAGAAGCAGCGGCTCTACTCCGAGTCCCTCACGAAAGGCTGAACTTCTCACCCTATCCCTAAGGGAGATGCCAGCCACCCTCCGGAGGAAACTCATTTCCGCCGCTTGTATCTGCGATCTTGTTCTTTCGGTCATGACCCACCCTTCATGACCATAGGTGAGAGTAGGAACGAAGATAGACCGGTAGATTGAGAGCTTTGCCTTCTGACTCAGCTCTCTCTTCGTCACAACGGTGCGATAAAGCGACTGCAATACCGCACCCGCTGCTCCAATTCTCCGCCCCATCTCTCGTTCCATTTTCCCCTCACTCGAGAACAAGACCCCGAGATACTTGAACTCCTTCACTTGGGGTAAAGACTCATTCCCTACTTGGAGTTGACAATCCATCGGTTTCCTGCTGAGAACCATGGCCTCAGATTTGGAGGTGCTGATTCTCATCCCAGCCGCTTCACACTCGGCTGCGAACCGATCCAATGAGTGCTGCAGGTCGCAGACCGACGATGCCATCAGGACCACATCATCTGCAAAAAGCAGTGATGCAATCCTCTGCCCACCAACCCGCAGCCCCCCTCCCCCTACATTTTAGCAAATGTATTAAAAATAAAAAAATAAAATATCACATGTACATAAGTATTCACACCGTTTACTCAATACTTTGTTGAAGCACCTTTGGCAGCATTTACAGCCTCAAGTCTTCTTGAGTATGATTCTACAAGCTTGGCACACCTATTTTGGGGCAGTTTCTCCCGTTCTTCTTTGCAAATCGTCTCAAGCTCCATCAGGTTGGATGGGGAGCGTCGGTGCACAGCCATTTTCAGATCTCCCCAAAGATGTTGAATCGGGTTCAAGTCTGGGCTCTGGCTGGGCCACTCAAGGACATTCACAGACTTGTCCCGAAGCCACTCCTTTGTTATCTTGGCTGTGTGCTTAGGGTCGTTGTCCTGTTGGAAGGTGAACCTTCGCCCCAGTCTGAGGTCCAGAGCGCTCTGGAGCAGGTTTTCATCAAGGATCTCTCTGTACATTGCTGCATTAATCTTTCTGTTGATCCTGACTAGTCTCCCAGTTCCTGCTGCTGAAGAACACCCCCACAGCATGATGCTGCCACCACCATGCTTCACTGTAGGGATGGTATTAGCCAGGTGATGAGCAGTGCCTGGTTTCCTCCAGACATGACGCTTGGCATTCAGGCCAAAGAGTTCAATCTTGGTTTCATCAGACCAGAGAATTTTGTTTCTCATGGTCTGAGTCCTTTGGGTGCCTTTTGGCAAACTCCATGCAGGCTGTCATGTGCCTTTTACTGAGGAGTGGCTTCCGTTTGGCCACTCTACCATAAAGGCCTGATTGGTGGAGTGCTGCAGAGATGGTCGTCCTTCTGGAAGGTTCTCCCATCTCCACAGAGGAACACTGGAGTTCTGTCAGTGACCATCGGGTTCTTGGTCACCTCCCTGACCAAGGCCCTTCTCCCCCGATTGCTCAGTTTGGCCGGGAAGCCAGCTCTAGGAAGAGTCCTGGTGGTTCCAAACTTCTTCCATTTGCGAATGATGGAGACCACTGTGCTCGTTGGGACCTTCAATGCTGCAGACATTTTTGTACCCTTCCCCAGATCTGTGCCTCGATACAATCCTGTCTCGGAGGTCTACAGACAATTCCTTGGACTTCATAACTTGGTTTGTGCTCTGACATGCACTGTCAACTGTGGGACCTTATATAAACAGGTGTGTGCCTTTCCTAATCATGTCTAATCAATTGAATTTACCACAGGTGGACTCCAATCAAGTTGTAGAAACATCTCAAGGATGATCAGTGGAAACGGGACGCACCTGAGCTCAATTTTGAGTGTCACAGCAAAGGGTGTGAATACTTATGTACGTGTGATATTTTATTTTTCTATTTTTAATACATTTGCAAAAAATTCTAAAAAACTTTTTTCACTTTGTCATTATGCGGTATTGTATGTAGAATGTTGAGAATTTTTTTTTATTTAATCCATTTTGGAATTAGGCTGTAACATAATAAAATGTGGAAAAAGTGAAGGGGTATGAATACTTTCCGGATGCACTGTATAGCATTTACTTTGTATGAAAGGGCTATTGGAAGTAAAAAATTAATTGGGGGGATTATTGGGTACCAACCACCCACATTTCTTAGAATGTAGACCACAAAGAAGTATCAATCCTCTCTTTAGGGAAGTGAGAAAGGCAACTCTGTTTATCATCATCAATGGGAACTGAAACTGATAATGGGATATATTATGAGACGGTCCTTGTGTGACAGTCATTAAATACATCCACAATAGGCCTATCAACCAAAAAAACTTGGCATAACCAATTAGCAAGTTAGACAAGTACAGGAATCTGTCAATCATGAGTATATCAGATGACTAAAGACACCATGAGAGACAAAAGACAAAGCTGGTTAATTTAAATTTGCGTTGCAAATCATTCCAGTCAAAAGGTAACGAAAACAGGGCCGTAAAGTATTCCCGCGCAGTCCAAACGGGCCCGCCCCCGCCTGTCAACAAGTATTATAAAAGATAAAAAAAATATAGAGTTTTTAAATAATTTTGCCGGGGGGGGGGGGGGGGGGGGGGGCTCACGTGTTCGCGTTAAGGTGCTGGCCGACAAGGTGTAGATTTGAAAACAAAACATAACTTATTACGTGCTTCATGATAGAAATCAAGAAATATTTGGGCAGTTTACTCTCTGGTCTGATAGGTTATTGATGTTATTAATAAAAAAGGGAAGTCATATTCATATTTTCTTTTTTTTTTATGTTTCTTCATCACTAGATTCAACTTAATTTCCTCTGTTTTTGTAAAATAAAACGAGACATGCACTATACACAACATTTCAAAGGAAGTGCTTGATGCGTCTGTGGGTCTTTGTATGTGTGTTTTTATGTTCTTAAACTGAGTGCAAGCTTGTTATTGATCACATGTGATTCTGAACAGGAATGTTTTTGTCCATATATAAGAGTAAATCCCAAATGTTTGGGACAACCCCCACCCCCCAACACAAAATTTAACACCTCATAGCTATCAGCATTTCACAGTCAGCTCTATGTCGTATTGTAGAAATTTGACATGCAAAACTGTGTTGAGGAAATACCCCATACAGCCGTGAGACATGAATGGTCTCTCAGTTTCTGTCTTATACATCAATTAATGTATAGGGTAAACCGACCAAAAAAACTCACAAGAGAAAGTAATGTTATTGTATTAGTTATTATGCTGAATAATTAATAGGCCTACGTGTTAGAATTAGCCTATATATTATTTTAATTATATATTCTAATATAGGCTTTTTTTCAGGGATTTCAGTACAAACAACAAATGCCTGAATCTTTTGAGCCTTTTTTTATCTCCCTTTTAGTGCTTGGGTTGGTTTATTGAAAAAGCAAAAAGGTTCAGTCCATTCCAGGCTTTTAATACACCATTACAGTATGGAAATTTGACCATGGGAAATTAAAAGTATGCACTTCTGAGAAAGGTTTCTGTTGCTATTCAAGTAAAATTACTAATTTCCACTTCTTGACAAAATTGACCCAGTGCACACGATCACACCCAGTCACCCACCCACACGCACACACATACGCAATACGCAAACTGATGTCCACCCCCTCACTCCGAAATGCCCATATGTAAGTGTTGGGTTGTTGGTTGGGGTTTCGCACGGATGGCTATGATATAAAATGAATTGCACGTCAAAGTAGAGTGACATTTTAACAGGACCATTGAGACATTTTGTAATCGGAACGAAAGGGATAGGAGGGCTGCGTCATGTTGGTAAATTGATCTTAGATGAATCCATGAGGTTTCATGCTAGACTGGCACAGCCGCAAAACATGCTTTTCTTGCTTTGCAAATCTAGTCAGGTTAAATTGTCAGGTTTTAACAGAGATTTTTGTTACAGGTGGAAATATGAATGCTTCATTAAATTACCATTTTCGTTTTCTCTTGTGTAGACTTCTGATATAATTAGCGTAAACAATATGCTTAAAGACATATTTTACTGTTCATGATAATTTTATATGTTTTACATATAAAGTTTATTGTGAAAACCAAAATATGGGGTTATTGTCAGTGACAGTTCAACCGTTTTTAATAAGGCAATAAATCAAAATTGATAACTACAGATGAACACAATTATCTCCCTTTTAGATTTTTAATGTTGCTTCATGGATTGTCTTGCTTCTCTACATCAGTCTGGCTAGAGGGTATAGACTTACCTCCTTTCCTGATCAATGTAAGTTTTATTATTGTTAAAGCGGACCTGTGTATTATATTTTGTGACAAATTACATTGTAAAAGTTGCATTCACAATACATTGTTTGTGTAATATTTTAGTTTGTATATCTATTTCTATCAAAAATGTTTTGTGCCATTGAGACTAAAATATAATTGGCAAGTTAGCCCGAACAAGAGTGTTGTAGTCAAAAGTACATTTGTATACAGACAACGTTTATCATTTACTAAAATGGATTAATCATTTTACAACCACATTTGCAAGATAAAAACAGAGGAAGTGGTTACAGTACACTACAATGCACGCCATTTAATTTTCGACAAGGATACAGTTGTGAGTAAGGGCATTGCAAATTGTTATAAGTTATAATCAGAGTTTGACTACAGTGTCTTATAATACGTAGAAAATGAGAGGATTAATAAGTCCCATGATGGGCATAAAGGCTGCAGCACCCAAGTCGGCCTCAATTGAAACATGAAACCTATTTCCAACTTGTTTTTTGCAGTGGTAGTGGCAAAGCCAGACCGTCCTGATCCAGTTAACCTTACCTGTGATAGTCTCCTGAAGATTGATGAAGCTGTGACTTGGACTCATGTCACCTTAGATGGGCATAACCAAGAACTACAAAACATAGGGAATGTCCTGAAAGTGAACGATGTGGACACACCCCATTTAGGAGAGTACAGGTGTTGGAATGACAAGAAAAAGCTAGCATCAATCTACCTGCTGCTGGATGCAGAAGATGAGGAGGAGGAATCTAGTAAGCTTTCTTTCCATATCTTTGCAATTTTCCTAAAACATATTGAGAAACAAAACCATGTTCATATTATTATTATTACTATAGGCCTATTTATATATATATATATATATATATATATTATGATTATTATTTATGTATGTGTGTGTATATATATATATATATATATATATATATATATATATATATATACGTAAACACATATGCTGTATATACTGCATATATTATTAATATTATGATCATATTTAATATTACTAGTAGCAGAAGTACTATTGTCTACAATTCTTACGCAATTTCTGTCATGTGCGTCTGTAGACTCTTACATCAGTTGTTGGGCAAAGACCTATGACTGTTCCCTCAGCTGTAACTGGACCCACAGGGAATTCACAGCTGTGCGCATGGGACTTGGTCAAGCCTGGTAAAGTATTAGCATCAATACACAACCTAACAGACAGTGACAGTAAACCAAATCGATTGATTAAACATTTTTATAAACACCTGTATTTCAGTCAGGACAACTTACGGGTTTAACAGTTTATTACAATACATGGTAATACATTGAAGTATGGCGTCAAGGGTCTGCTGCTATGATTGCTTCCCCACCCGAGGTCTTATACCAACCCTAAGTGAACAACCATGGGTAAGGAGCAGATATCTGCAGAATCCCCGGTTGGATACTGAACAAAATAGGTGGAAGCTGGGGTTGAGGTGGGCAGCAGCAAGAACAGGTGCATAGTGTGGTGCAGCAGTGAGCAGTTATTGTAGGAGCCAGTGTGGTGAGTGAACTGCAGTTAAGTAGATCGCGTTTAAACGATTGAGTGTATGCGACTGGTTGATTGATGTGACATGGATAAATGATGTGTCTGAGTTGCCTGCCTGAATTAGCTCTGCCAAGGCAGTGCCTCATTTATTGATCAAAAGTGACAGACTATATTGTTGAACCACAGGATTTTCCTGCTCACTGTAAACTTTATGTGTTTTAGTAGCAAAGATGAGAGATCTTGCCCCTGGGTGAGCCCGCACTCAGGTCCGCATCCAGATGATGGATTTCAGTTTGAGCTGAACCACAGCATTTCTCCCTTTGAAGAGGAGAGTACCATGCTAGAGGTGACTGCACAAGCCATCAACACGCATTCTTATCTGAGACAGACCAAGAGATTTTTCCTCAGAGACATAAGTAAGTGTGCCAACAAATACAGGAGCTTCAAGCTGTACCACAGAAGGTTGATAATCAATCAACATTTAACAAACCTTGATTTTTACCTCTGCAGTCCAACCTGATAGTCCTAAGATTGTGAAGTGTCGTGGTAATAGTAAAGGATTGAAGGTTACTATGGAGCCACCAACAAGCTGGGCAACACCTCACAGCTTCTTCCCTCTTGAGCATGAGATTGAGTACTTGAATAAGGACAATGACAAGGTACAACACTCCTAAACTCTACGATGGGAAACACGCATGTAATCACACACAGGGATAAGGTAAACTATTCTCCCCCTCTTTTTTTCAATCTGTGACATGTGCTTTATTATTTCTATAGGTGGGACTCTCTACAAATGATTATGTCCCAAAAGGGATCAGTCAACTGAGGGCGCGTTCCAGAGATCCACTGGTGCCTTCTTCCTGGAGCCAGTGGACTCCATGGAAAGATGTAACCAACTAAGAGTGTTTAAACCATCAATTTATCTATACTGTCCCTTCACTGTCTTTCCTATCTGTTTTATCATTTAAATATCATTATGTTACTGATTTTGTTTTCAAAGACAACATACTTTATGTGAAGTTATAATTGTATTAGCTCTCATCATCGGCATTCTAAGACCAGTTATTATCTTCATGAGTGCTAGAAATCTATAGTGGACCAAATTGGTATTTTTGTGAACCTTAGTGTTTGTTGTTCTGTACTTAAACTGCCTATTAAAAGGCCTTTATGTTTCGTTTCTGACACGTTTTTTCCTGTGTGTTTTACTTGTGACTGCTTCTGTCTTTTTTATAAATGTAAAATGTTTCATTGTAGACCCTTTTCACCTTTTTCTTATTACTCTTATTTAGTAGCATATGTAACAAATTTATTAAGTCAGTCACAAACATTTAACTGGCAACGGTTTATTTTCCCCAATTTACTATCTCTCTCTCTCTCTCTCTCTCTCTCTCTCTCTCTCTCTCTCTCTCTCTCTCTCTCTCTCTCTCTCTCTCTCTCTCTAAACACACACACACACACGCACACAGAGAGCGAGAGAACGAGACAGCGAGAGAGAGAGAGAGAGAGAGAGAGAGAGAGAGAGAGAGGGAGAGAGAGAGAGAGAGAGAGAGAGAGAACAATGACAAACAATGACAGGCGGGTTTTCTTATTATGACAGGTGAACGAGAGGGGACGGTGTAAGACCAAGAAAATCCAATGAAACAACCTTTGCCACCAGGATGGAGTTTGGATGGATTGTTTGTTAAGGAAATTGGAAATTTGTTTAGTATTGCGTGACGCAGTGCAATAACGCAATGCAATTAAATGAATTATGTTATTGTCACGCACTTGTCTGAATAAAATGCTCAAATATATATTGTAGTTGGGTTTTTTGTGCCGATTAGGCTCAGGTTAGATCCACCAGAAACTTGAATTATTCAACTTTAATTTGAATGGCATGATTCTAAAGTAAATTATAATGGTTTCATTCAACTGACATTCAATTTTTAGTTAATTTGATATTAAAATGTGCCCACTCAATCGGTGCTCGATTGCTTTTCTTGTTTCCCCAAGCCCGGATGTGAAGAACTGAAAATGTAATCGTAGGAACTTAATTAGTAAACATATCTAATGTTGAACTAGTAATCCAGTAATATTAGTTGATAAACAACGTGGTACGACAGGTATCATGACTCGAGTCAGGATCTGCCTTCTCTGCCACACATCGAGTCGTTGATTGTCAAGAATCTCCGCAAAGGTTATACCACCAGGCATCATTGCCAGCAAGATAGCCTAGAAAACAAGCGATCCTAGCAAGCGCAGCCTTCTCCACCTTGGTCATATTAAATTAGTTAGCTAACGTTATATCAACGGTATAGTTAGCTAAATGTTACAATGGGATTGACAGCAACGTTATAATCAGCACCACTGACAAGGATGGATTGGAAGAGACGCCTATGGTTTATATGTTGGATATGGACAGCAATGCATTTTGGTTGCATTTCAGGTAGAAACCTATTACTAGCGACCTCTAGTTTTGCAAGAACTTTTTTTGTATGTACATAAATAGCTTATTTAGCTAACGTCAACAGCTAACTAGCTAGCATATGTTTTATGATTTAACCAGCTTTAGTTTGAAAGGACTACCACAACTATTAAAGCCTAGTAATTTGAAGTGAGGCAAATTATTTCCATCAACAGTAACATTACATTGCATTGTGCACAAGATGAGTTACCTGTCCTCTGTTACTGCTCTTGAAAAGGTATTGGGGTGAATGAGTTGCTGTATTTTCGCATCATCAGTCCAGAGGACATAGGTTACATCTACAGTGCTGCCCCTGCTAAAGACTTTGGAGGACACTTTGTGAGTAGTTTTAAGACTCAGATTCCTGACATTCAACCACTGTTGCCCCCTCTCCCTAATTTCTCTGTGTCCACCTATCTTTTTTTCTTTCCCCAGACATCGTCATATGATAACATTTTCTTGGTTCCAGTGGTTCCAGCAGATGGTTGCTCTGAACTCAGAAATAAAGACTTGATTCAAGGCCAAGTTGCCTTGCTTGATAGAGGGTAATACGTGTGTGTGTGTGTGTGTGTGTGTGTGTGTGTGTGTGTTTGTGTGTTTTTATGAAAACATGAGTAAATTATTTATAGTGCATTATTTGATGTAGTTGCCCACAGACATGAGTTGTTCCTATCGTTTTGTTTAAATACAACTTCCACAGTTTGAAAGACTGCCACAACATTTGTGCATATCTTATTACTCTGGGCAATTGAAGAAAAATAAACAGCCACCAAACCATTTTATCTGATCAGTGAAATTGCATCTCAATCCTTATGGTTAGGAAACAGAACACATATCAGGATTTTTTATTACAGATCTTGAAATGGCAAGACAGTCATTATAGGTAGTCACCATAACAGCCAAGCACAACAATGTCAATGTTGCCTTTCTTTGTATGCAAATGCAGGGGCTGTTCCTTTGTCCACAAGGCTCGGGTGGTGGAGGAGGCTGGGGGACGAGCCGTTCTTATAGCTGATGATGCTGTAGACAATGACAGTCTATACCTTGATATGATCACTGATGGGAGTACAACGATGCCAAGTATACCTGCTCTGTTCCTGCTGGGACGAGACGGGTATGACACACAAACACGTAAACACTCTCAAGGCTATTATTGTGAATTCATGCGATTTGTACCAAACAGTTCAAAACTATATTTAGATGAAAATACTGACTACACTTTTCCCAGACTTATAATATCGAACACTATTATTGGGTTGGCTTGGGTTGTAAACAGCTTAAGCTACAAACCTCATGCATACTGAGAATGTTGGCTGCAAGCAATTTTAAAGCAATTTTATTGTTTTATAGGCATTTGTCTACCAATGTCATCCTAAAACAGAGCCCGATTAAAACACTATAGCCTTGTACTTGTTGAAATTTTAAGATTTGGAAGTAAGCCTACATACGTTTGAATTATGTTTTTATATTTGTTCTCTATTTGCTCCCAAGACAGTTTAACACCTCCGGGGTTGCAGCTGAAAGAATAAGACTAAAACCGTCTTACCTGCCAAAAGAATATAGCTAAGCAGTACATTCATTTAATGGAATGCACAATTGTGATTATATGATTGGACAGTGATGTTAATAAGCCTATTAATTTACACATTCACACAGGTTTCTATTTGATTGGCTTTCCTTTCTGTCTTTGGCAGCAGCAACTGTGTTGCTTTTAGCCTAAATTATTGTTTTAAATTCTTCATATGTTTGATATTATCATTTGCTCATCTCGCGTAAAATGTGCGGCTCTGGTAGACTTGTCCATGTTTGTGATTGGTCATCTGGTGCACTGCAAACACCGCTCTTTTACACAAACACGCTCAAAGTTAGATTGGGAAAACCTAGACTGACGTACGAGTTGATAACCACTGCAGGAACACCACTTATGCATGATTGCAGTTGTTAGGCTTAATGGAGGCAAGTAAAGAGAAGATATCCAGGATTGTTGTTGAACTTGTTTTGTAGTATAGGCTTCTGACATTTTATTGAACATTATTCTGGCTCTCTCCCCCTTGTTGTTTTCAGGCTAATGATCAGAAGGTCCCTTCAGAGACAAGCCCTAACATGGGCAGTCATCTCCATTCCTGTCAACGTTTCTTCTCTGGCATCATTTCCACTCAAGCAACCACCATGGACATTGTGGTAGAGCCTACCACTTTAAAAAATGTTCCTAGGGTAGAGGCTGATTGCAGGCAGGTGCTAATCATAGCAACTGTGTCTTTTTGGATTGCCATTTGCTTCCTTCGACTCAGTTTCAATGGATGGACTACCTCAACAATGTACTTAATTTCTACTTGGCTCTCTCCATCTTAGGTCTTTCCTGTACAATACCATTAGGCATTTTCATGCCATTATGGGCCAATACACTTTTCAAAATAAATAGAAATTGAGGTTTATATAAGGAAACAAAAACATTAATTTCCAAATGATTTGTTAATATGTTTTTATTTGAAACATTTTGTCAATAGTTGACCTATTGTAAATTGAATATTCTTTCTGAATGAACTAAAAACTGCTGTCCAGCATTAAAGCTTTTGAGCAAATAAAGGATATGAAGTAACCTTTGCCAAGATAAGAAATGTGGTGTCAGAATACTTAATACATAATATCTTATTATGTTAATGAAAGAGTCCAACGTTGCTGTAGTCTTTTGTCGAAATAAACAGCTCCTAATTGTCAGCGCAAGATAAATGTAGGTGAACCTGAATCAATCACTAATCATCAAGTAGTGCTAGAGGGGATGATAGGGGTTTTAGAAATGAAACAGTCACGCCGAAACTCTTAAGTAGTGTTTGAATATATTATAACCCATCCAAAACAGTTTTAGCTCCCTTTATATAATTTATTGGCCCGGTTTCCCCTACAGGGATTAAGCCTAGTTCTAGACTAAATCTCACTGTCAATGGAGATTCTCCATTGAAAATGTTTTTTAGTCAAATCCCTGTTCTAGAAACCGGGCCATTATGTTCAGATACAAATCAGTCTCCAATGTAATCTTCTTTAAAAAAATCCCAATCTCTTATGGGAATATCAAGTGTTTCAATTTAACCAGATGTATTTTGACTGAAATAGGTACAGTTGGCAATGTTTAGAGTTCACGCAGCGCATGCCAGGTCTTTGTTGTCGGGCCATTATGTAACGGTTGATCATCACTATTTAATGCTGCATCAAATTAAACTATATACCGATACCATGATGAAAATCTGCTATAATTATTATAATTAGTGTTATAATAATAATGTATTATGATAGCAAAACTCATCCAACTAAAATCTGTTAGAATTTTGTTTTTCAGCTAAACAAAATGCTGTGGATATTTTAGGCATATATAAATGACCAATATTTTAGAAAATGTAGATTTAGGCTAAATATACAATAATAAACTATTTTTGTTAATAAATAAACTAGGTTGTTTAATCTGTAGATTTTATTGTATCGCAATCTAACTTAAAAAAAACTGTCTTGCATGTTTCAATGACAGCATCAGTATTGTGGGACTAATTTCGGCCATGCACCAATCAAAGAGCAGAGAGACACTGATTATTATAGCGCTAGTGGCCGTCTTTTATGGCCCAAGTATGTTTAACAACTGGATTTATACCAAATGTTTTGCCATTGTTTTTGCAATTTCAAATTGGTCATCAAAATATTTTTTCGATCTTTTTACATCAGAAGAAAGCATGAAAAGGCTTTAAGCATTTTGACGTTTATTTGTCTGCATTTTCATTTATTGACCATTTTAATATTTAGCCACAAATTTTGAACGACCTACAACATGTTATAATGTATGCGCTGCAAATATTTCAAAAACATTACAAATAGCATTTTAAATAATTTTATTTTCCATATGGCTGCTAATGATTGGGTTTTATATCGGCCTTGACAATAAGTGTTGACTCTGGAAAGTGTCTAAACATCCAAGGAGATAGCTCTTGTCGGTACGTCGTATAGTATATTTTCAATATGCACCCGTGCTTTGATTGGACATTCACTCTGGGAAAAGAAAACATTGCAAATGGATTTAATAAATTGACAAGTAGCATGTTCCATAGGCCTACATTGGTGTTAAATTGAAGTGCGTATATACAATGCAAGTTTTCTTAAGTTATTGTAAGATCTCCAACATTTGGCCTATATGCCTACACTTGTGTCTAGACACAACGTGTTTTTTTTACTAGTTTTTTTTCGACAAAAATCGTTCACACACCACTGTTGCTGTGTGGAGGCTGTAAAATAAGTTGTTCCCCCCATTATACCTTATGCAGCACCTGATTTGGCAGTTTTTTTGTGATCTTCTTTTACACGAGCGCTGGTCACTCTGAAAAAAAATATTACCTTAAGCAATAATATCAGGCAATATGGCATTATTGAGGGGTTGTGTGCGTGTGTGTGTGTGTGTGTGTGTGTGTGTGTGTGTGTGTGTGTGTGTGTGTGTGTGTGTGTGTGTGTGTGTGTGTGTGTATAAGTATGCACGCGCGCGTGTGTGTGTTTGTGGTGCGTGTGCGGCTTACCGTGGCCTGCGCATACACACTTTTCCCCAAACGGTTTTCATCATGGCTTCGCGTAGTGCTGGGCTGCCGCGTATATACACAGACGGCGTACTCAATGCATTTAATCGTGCCATGATAGCAAAGACATTTTTTGATTCGTTTTCAAAAACCACACCTTTATGTATCACTAGCCTTAGTACAATATTTACAAACGAGGGACACCACAATGTTAAAAAGCTTATGACAACAAAAATAATAATTTTTAACGATTCTTTTTTGTTCTCCTTTTCAGCAGTGGGAGGCTCTCGCTCTATTTGATACCGGGCGATTATATATAATTTAATAGTCATAGCAACTTTAGTAATCACAATGATTTGCAAACTTACGATGCTAAATGCATGCATCTCTATGGCTTTTGAAAGTGGCAAAAAACTTCTTACAAGTAAAAGAAAATAAATATGAAACCAACAGTACACATTCACACATATCACTAACTGCCTTGTAATAAATCGGCAGTAAAAATATGGGTAACAAATAGCCAAATATCGATCAAATTGTGCAAACAAAAATGTCATGATATTTACACCTAGAAACGAAGGTAGAATGTAAAAAGTTGCATTTCTTGACGGATATCCCTCTTCCACATCAAAGAGACCAAGATAGTATACTGACAACCCAGTTAACGTATCACTAATACTGGTGTTCAACATAAAAATGAATCTATTTTCCATTCGGAGAGATTCTGTGGCTCCTATCCCTATTACTACTGTCCCGGCTAATAACACGGCAGATGTAGCAAAAAGAATTTGAAAAATAAACAATACATAATCCAATGGACTAGTAAAGTCAACAGAAAGAGGCACGCCACTGAAGGTCTTAGTGAGGTTAACAGAAAGCATGTTGTTCATGGTGCACTGATTCATAACCAGCTCCTAAAAAGAAGGCCAAATGAGCTGCTTTATACGATTGCTGCAAGCTCTGACGAGTCGATATACGTCATTCTGTTTCCCTAGCGAATCAATTTGTTTTAATCTTTAGTCTATTGTTCTTTCTGATGTGGACGATAGGTCACCCTTTTAGCTAAACAATCTAATAATGAATGAATGAATGCCTGCTGGGTTTGTTTGACAGTTACTTCAAACAACACATTTTCCCCCATACGCATGCATGTATGTGAAAGGACAATAAATTAAATCCAAGAGCACACTTTTCAAAGGGAGTGGCACTAGTAACCAAGTAGGCCTACTAGTGGGCTACATATAATTCGTTATTAAATTATTTTCATAACTTTTCCACATAAACATCTTATATATCATCTTTAAAAATTATGCTTTCAGTAAAAAAAATTCCCAAAATATGATAACATGAAAAAACTATAAAAATTTACCTCAGGGTCAGTGACTTCCTCACTGTAGACTGCCACCTTGATTTCTGACCAAATTTGGTCCAAGAGGAATGTTGTCATATAACCTGGCCTGAGAACTTGTACCCCTCTACAATGTGTCACATTGAAATTAAGCCCATACCCTCGATGCTCCTCCCCAGAGCCAATCAAATAATAATAATTAATAATAATAACTTTATTTATATAGCGCCTTTCGAAACAAGGTTACAAGGTGCTTTACAATAAAAAACAGTAAAAAAAAAATTAAAAAAGAAGATAGAAGATAACTAATTAAGACACTAAAATCACACAGTAAAATCGAGTCTTAAAAATAAAAAAAATATTAATCTAAAAACAAAATAAAAGGAGGCAGTTAAGTGAAAGCTTTACGATAAAAGTGAGCTTTAAGAAGTGATAAAACAGGAAACTGATGTGGCCCGCCTGAGATCATTAGGCAGGGAGTTCCAAAGCTTAGGGGCTCGAACAGCAAAAGCCCGGTCACCCTTGCCGCAGAATTTGGATTTTGGAACTATTAAAAGGTCCCTGCTGGAGGATCTCATGCAGCGATCGGGTTTGTACGGTAAAAGCAGATCGCAGAGATAGGCAGGCGCCAAACCATTCAAGGCTTTGAACACTAGCAGTAAAATCTTAAAATCAATTAAAAAACTCACAGGCATGAAGGGCTGCAAGGATAGGTGTAATGTGGTCTCTTCTTCTACCTGGCAGCAGCGTTTTGAATCAATTGCAATCTTTGGATTTTTTTGCTTGCTGATTACAGAGTAAAGTGCATTGCAATAGAACTTGAGTCTGGAAGAAATAAAAGCAAGGATGACCTTTTCTAAATCTGCAGATGGAAGGAATTATCTGATTTTGCTTAGCTGTCTAAGATGGCAAAAGCAAGATTGAATAACGTTGGCCACCTGAGTGTCAAAGGACAACTCGGAATCAAAGATAACACCAAGGTTGCAGGCCTCCTTACCGACGTTATTTGATAAGGTGCCTAGATTTGATGAGAGATGGTTAATGATACTGGTGTTATTTCTATATGGGGTAATGATGACTTCTGATTTTGAGTCATTAAGTTGTAAGACATTTTTAGCATCCACTCCTTGATTTCAGAAATGCATAACCAAATATGAGAAACATTGGTGCTGCCAGGCTTTAATGGGACACACCATTGAGTGTCATCCACATAGCAATGGAAATCAATACTGTGTCTTAGTATGATTTGTCCCCGCGGTAGTAAATAGATGGTAAATAGGAGGGGGCCCAGAATAGACCCCTGGGAGACCTCACAATAGAGAGGAGCACAGGAGGAGGAGGCATCTCCAAGCGCTACAGAGATGGACCTGTTTGAAAGATAGGAGACAATCCAATCCAGAGCCACATCGATACCAACATGATTTTTCAGACGGTTGATTAAAACATTATGTTCCACTGTGTCAAAGGCTGAACTGAGGATTAAAATTGTCAAGGTCAAGGAGGATTAAAATTGAGAATTGGCCTGAGTCAGCTGCAAGCAGTAAATTATTGGTGACTTTGACCACAGTAGTCTCAGTACTGTGTAAGTTGTGGAAGCCAGACTGGAATTTTTCAAAGATTTGACTGTTCTTTATAAAAGAAATTAGTTAAGTGGCGACAACGTTTTCTAAAATCTTCGATAAAAATGGCAGTTTAGAGATGGGTCTAAAATTGCTTAAAATAGAGGGATCAAGAGAGGGCTTCTTTAAAAGGTGGTAAACAATAGCATGTTTAAAAAAAGACGGAAAATGTCTACAAAATCCCTTGGCCTATTTAAGTAGCCTACATTTTTCAAGTTCTGCAGGCAACTCAAGTGTTTCTATTTTGGGAGACTTTTTTATTTTCACTCCACTACATTTCAAGCTAAAATATCCTACTTTTGACTCCACTACGTTTGTGTGATATCTGTTGTTGCTTGTACTTTGATGTGTAGAAAATGTAACACTTTTCTACATGAGTCAACCAATCAGGGGGCATTGAACGTTTCTATGAGCTCGTGACATTAGGAACCATAGACGTTATAGCTATAGGAGAGCAAAGATATATGTTTTATATCGAACAAAAAAGAGTCAACATTTACTTTAAAATTCCTGATATACTGTATTTTTTGTTATGTTTGTCATGTCAGCAACCCCTGCCAAACATAACCACTAAATAAAAGTAGGCTAAGTTTTTTTTTCTTTTTTCGTAAATTTACTTTCTAACCGTTTTAGTTTTTTGTCTGTAGAGACTGTGCCTGTTTCCAGCCTTGACAACCACCGTGTGGGATCAGGGAGGAAGTAGTTAAACACAGAAATTATCATATGACTTCTATCTTGTTCCTGATTGGTGGAATTGGTGACTATACAACACTCCCCGTGTTACAACCATTCCCGGTCTCCCCTACTTTAAGTCAAGGACTTGGTCCACCATTGAGTGGAAGGTCTCGAAACAGTAAACAAATGTTGCCATATGCGGGATAATGTAATGATTAAGAAAAATTATAGTAGCCTGTATATCTGAAATAAATAATAATTTAAAACATGCAATTACAGATATAAAAATAGCCTTATAATTTCCGTGTAGACCAACGTCACATGTATAGATTCCACCAAATATCAAACATTTAAGCCACATTAGCTCTATCTATTCATTATTTATTTGGGTTAATTGCTGTAATACTACAAACACTGAAGATCGGGCTTTCTTATACAATAAAAATAACTCACGATTCAAAATTGTGCGAGGGGTTGAGATTTTCCGAGTGAGATACGTGCATCTTAGATTCTCTCAAGAACAATAATAATAAGCAGAGCGATCAAACAATGTCAAAGGCACTGAACTGGTTTCTCATAAAAACACATTGCTCACTTATTGCTATGTCTATATGACCAAAATGGTGCCCTTTGTATTGTGGTATTTACAATTTCTTTAAATGCGTCTTCCTAATTTCAGGTCCGTATTTGGCTTGGACAACAACAAAAAAATAGCGCATCTATTAGCAATCTCCATTGCCATTGAAAACCTATAATTTATTTTAAAAAATTTGACGCACCATGAAGTCTCAATCGTTTCAATCGGCCCTACACATGTTTAAAGTGTTCTTTTTGAGAAAAACGTGTAGTTTTACGATAATTTTATTAACATTTTCAAACTATTTGTGTGCGTTTTTGCATCAAGTGCATTAAGATTTTCTCATTTACACTGTATTATGCAAATTTGAATCCCGTCTCCAAAAAAATACCCACAGCCCTATACTACATCACCGAAGTGTAGGATGAGAAAGTCCAACGCCTTCTTGTACTCGTTGCTGCAAGATGCGCGTGGGTAAATTTTGTCCAGCCTATATGTCCAACTCGGACGGCCTGTCTTCAAATTCATGCTCCAAATCCCAAACTCTTCCTTGCGCATCATTTGTTGGTCAAACACGATTTAGAGAGAACGAGAGAAGGGAGGTGTATCATTATTGTCATACAATAATAGGTTTATTAGTAGTAGGATAAATAGTGGTGGTCCTAGTAGTTCTCCACATTGCCTCTCTTAGCGCTGGGCTACCCCAGATGTAGAGAGCTGGCGTGACTAAAGCGTTAAACCTGGCCATAATGGCAAACAGGTTTGTGGCCTCATTCCTAAATCTTAGACCTTTGTTTGTCAGTTGTCTTACTATAACATTGACAAATGTTGGACACCATAATGTCAAAAAGCAAATGACCACAAACACTATAATGCGCAATGACTCTTTCTTATTATCTCTCTCAGGGCTTGGTGCCTCCCTTCCCAGCTGGTTTCTAGCTATGATGTATAGCTTGACAGTCATCAGCAGTTTGGTTATAACTATAATCTGCAGAGTCATCACGCCAAATGCACCAATTTGAGCCGCTTTTGAAATGGGTACCATATTTTGAATGGTTAGGATGGAATAGGTGTAAATCCAGCAAAATGCACAAATGGCAATGACAGAAGATCTACCAATGAATCGATTGTAAAAGAAAGGATGACACACTGCAAAGTAACGATCAAATTGTGCAAATAAAAATGTTAATACGTTGACCCCAAGAAATGAAGGCAAAATATTAAACGTTCCATTTCTAGAAGGAAAGCCCTCCTGTACATCAAACAGACCTAAGTAATAAACAGAAAATCCAGTCAGCGTGTCACTTATGCTTGTATTCAGCATAAATATAAATCGGTTTTGAACTCGTAGTGATCTAGTGCTTAATATAGCGATGACCACTGAACCAGCAAGGATTACGGCACTTGTTGCAAACAAAATATGAAAAATAAAGATGAAGAAATCCTCTGGCTTGGTAAAGTCCACCGACAGAGGAATGGTCTCGTTGGAGAGCATTGTTGTGCTCTGCCAAATAAAGCGCCAGCACTGTACTTATAGGCCTAAATTGAACAACAACCGCATAAAGGCAAACCCTTAACGACCCTCTAGAGAGTAGATGACAGAGATTACCCTTCATTTGTGTTATGAAAAACGAATTGTTTGAGACCTGACATCACATATTGCTTTGAAGAATAGGCCCTAATATTTACAGAACTTCTTAATGGATAATTTGACTACACAATACTATCCTATTTCATGAACACACTTTTATGTAGTGAGATAATTATACTCAATCTATATTTCTGCCAGATGAGTATACAAACAAAACCATAAAACAGACCAAAAAAATGTAAGTAGAAATTTTTTGACATTTTGTTTGCACAATTGTGCATGTCTCCATGATGAAACACACTGGCCATTGTGCTTAAAATTACAGTCATTGTGTTAAGACTTAAGTTACATGTAGACTAATCATTTAGGTGGCAGACTTGATCTGTAAAATGAAGATGTGGATGATTCCTTAAACAGATGATTTATAACAGAGGAAAACAATAGTAGGCTATTGATAGATGCACCAAGGATTAGACAGATCACTCAAATAAGTGGTAGCTAGGTCACATCTGTACTGCCTTTTAGGTATGATGGCTGTTACCTGCCAAGGTGAAAAAAAAGGTATCGCTCAAACCAAAGATTTTTAGAATAAGACCAGAAGTGAAAAATTGTAAGGTAGTTATTTGTTAGCCAGCTAGTATGTGTTTGTGAATTAGATTTAAATAACAGATTGCTATTAATGAAATATATATAAAAAATGTATTCTCTGAAGGTTAGACTTATGTTGTTAAATTCCAGCCCAATAACATTATGCAACTCAGTTGCCTTATTTGTGGAAGACATGAGTGAAAAGTCAAGCTTGAAGAAGTTGTTTTTGTGTCGTAATTATTCTGAAGCAGTTATAGGTCAGCTGTTATTTCTGCGTTTTGTGTCTTATTCTGCGTGTTGTCAGGAGCTCAAGTGTTTTTTCCCACCTTATTTTGTTTTCCTTTTGTGGCAAAATATCTGCTTGTTTCAGTTTCAGCCGTCACTCTCTACCTTAACTCGCTCTGGCTAAAGACCTTTCGTCAAATCTGGGAGGCAGTTAACTCCGAAGAAAGAGAGAAGAATACTTCTTTGATGAGGAACTCTACTTCATCTTAACGTTTTCTTATGTAAACCTTCTACACATTCAGTGTATTGAACCGGAGGTGCCAAAGAAACCGTGTTGTCTCAATGTTATTGGCCATGCTGTTCATCTGAGTATAAATACCTTTAGTTTGCAGTATTGATAATCAAGTTAATTTCCTAGGTCCTGGGTCAAATCAATGACCTAACATTATATATGATATGGTAAATACCTTTACAGGTACTCGCCCCTGTGCCATTTGTGCCATCTGTGAGCCAGTGGCATCATTCTCTCTTCTTTCCTTTCCAAACTGGGCCAGAGTTGAGTGACTTCGGCAGGTTTTCAAATGGACAATTAACTTTCAAAGATGAGGGCCTGCTATTTCTTTAGCTTGCGCAAATGAGCCTCCTTTATCCTCTCTTCCCAGTGTGCTGTAAGCTTGTTTAGAACCACCTGCTTGGCACCTTTCCGCCAGAGGAAAGTATTGGGTCTGAGACTAGTGTAGGTTATCTCCTCCGGGGATTTGAGCTGCTTCTTAAGGTCCGAACACATCTCCCAGTTGCTGGCCTTGGCCAGGAGCCCATTGCTCCTAATCTCTGCTGCCGCACTATCCCCTGGCCTGAGAAAGTGTATGAAAAAGGGTCAATAAGAAAGTTGTGATGCTCCACACCAGCAGCCGTGTTAGAATTTGGTTTTGTCGCCCCTTGAATATCAGCCAGACTTGACCGACACAAGGAGAGGACATGCTCAAGGTTGACTGGCTTTCCGCAGAGCGTCAGGCTGGGGCTCCCTGCCAACCCCCATGTGTGGATGTTTTTTGCAAAGGTAAAAAAAAGAGGCGGCACTCACACCAAATCTCTCCCGTCCTTCATACTGTGGTGGCCAACTGACTGTCTGTTTAAAAACCAACTCATGAATACATTTATACTATTGAGATAAGAGAATACAAAAATAAAATGAGACTATAAGCTGTGCCCCTTTTCAAATTAAACATAGGCTTTAAAGTAAAATACACTGGGCCTGAAAGACACATTTTCTGCAAATAATTTGTTGAAGTGAAACAACTGGCACTGAAAGACAGTGCATATTAATTTGTCTCTTTTTTCTTGAAGCTAAAGAAGAGAGTCTACAACAGCAAGTTCTTATCATTCTTGGGTGTAGCCTTTAAGGCCCGGTTACAACTCCCAGGGCCATCCACTGCCTGCTGACAGTTATTTATTATTATGTTTTGAGTGTGAGATCAAGCTGATAAACAGCAGTTTTACCTATAGATTTATCACACACATATCTCATTGTCGATAGTGAGTACACAGCATTAAAATATCATAATAGTATCAAACAGAGCACATGTAACAAGATGTTTTAAAGGACCTTATTGTTTGAATGACAAGATCCAAATGACTGGACTGGGCAAGTAGGCAGTACACCCTTTACCAACAGTATGACATCTGGACTGACTTCATTAATGCCCATCCTAAAATCTACTGACTGATAAATAGACTGCATTCAGTCTAAGGTACATTGTGGCTGCTTTGTTATGGCATTTTATAGTTATAAAGTTGTGTTATGAATATATTACAGTTATAGCAAACTAATGATACTTTTAAAGTGTAATGAACATGTTATTGGTGCAGTGAAGTGAAACACGTTTTGCGTTATTGCTAAACAGTCCCTTAATTCTTCAACTTTCAAGGTTTTGGATCCAGTAGCAAACAAAGAGCAGGATTTTAAGGATGCAGCCACTCGATTTATATTACATGACTACAATAGCTGGGAAATAGCTGTACATTTCTAAATTCAAGTCTTGAAAGAAATAACACAAAATTGTATCATGAATGATTAAAAAAATAGATTCCCTTTCAGATGACATGTAGGTAAATAATAGCACATGGGAAATCAAAATGCTGCCTTGCCATAATTTGTGGTGTTCAGAGTTGTTTTAAAATATGTGGAGGTGAGATGTTTGGTTTTGATTTGTAATTATAACCAATTATTTTCATTGAAATGTTTTATAGAGTATTTCAAAATCCAATTGAACAGGCACATCAGAGCAGATTTTGTGAAAGTAAAGTGAACTGGTAAGACCGCCTCTTCCAGTTCAGGAGGATAGTTTCACCGGTGGTTTCTTTGTCGTGCTGGCAATATAAAATGTATGGTCGTTCCTCGAAGTAGTGTTTTATAACACATTTTTCTTCACATTAAAGTTTTCAAAACTGACATATGTTCAACCTTTTTATATAGGAAATATTCTGTTGTTGTATCTTTTGTATTTCACACATGTAGAAATGATTTTTAAGTTTTAAATAAAAAATAAAAAAAAATTCAAATTTACACTGCTAAAGTTTTTATTATATCTGTATTGTTACATTTTAGTTTTAACTAATAAAAGGCACAAAGAGAAGATGTAGATGGTGCTCAAATATA
The DNA here is from genome assembly GCA_026901105.3 of Galaxias olidus. Lineage (NCBI taxonomy): Eukaryota > Metazoa > Chordata > Actinopteri > Galaxiiformes > Galaxiidae > Galaxias > Galaxias olidus. Next base: position 317,577 of record JAPMUY010008931.1, read on the forward strand.
TACAGTATATGGCATATACTGTATATGGTATCATGGGCCTATAAAGTGACAAAGTGTTTCAAATGAAGAAACATGAGCCAATTACACCACAACGCAATCGAATTATTTGAAATTACCTAAGCTCCAAAGGATTTAAAGGTTGAGCCATAACACAATGAGAGAAGAGTATTTAAAATGGCAAATATAACAAGATCAGTAAATATAGGCCAAAAAAATTTGTTATAGCAATTATATGCCTACACCTATGCACGTTGTTCACAGAAAGCACTAATTGGAGTCCATGGGATCAAGCCCATCCCTATTGACACCAAAAACACAGTAGATTACAATATATCCCTATATAAACCCGATACCAGAGTAGAGGCCTCAAGACTAGGACTCTGAAGGACTGCAGATCAATTATGACGAAAAGACCTATGCACACAGACACACAGCATAGATGACTAATTATAGCGTCGGTCTGTCGACCGTGCTGCCCCTAGATAGTTTTGGTAATGTGCTGATGTTCCTCTTCAGTATCGTTTTGGCGGCAGCGATCATTTTCCTGAACGTTTCGGTGTTTTTATCTATCATAATAAGCAAGGCGTTGCGTAGTGAAAACCGTTTCTTATACATGCTGAGCACATGTTTCAGTGATATTTGCACTGGTGTTACTTACTATTATGTTGGTGTTCTGGATGTAAGGGACAGCTATGACCCCCCTTCTCCCGGACGAACTTACTACATTGCACTAACATTTATGGGTTTGTCTTATATGGCTATTCTCGCAGCCCAGGCGGACAGGTATCATGCAGTTTCTGCACCTTTCAAATACTCTCATCGAATGACAAGAAACAGAACCTTGATCGTTATTCTATCATATTGGGTTTATGCGTTTGTTATTGTGACTGTTAATAATTTGGTGACGCTTGTAATCGTCAAAAAGGTTGTCGGCATTGGGACATTCGTGGCCAATCTATTTACTGTAGTTATAATGATAGGATTGAACATAAGCTTGTTCATCATAGCCAAATTTCAATTGGAGAGGGAGCCGCCATCAGCAGAAAGAGACAACAAGCGCTCTTCTGTGTATCTTATTATAGTCGTGGCTGTGTTTTTTCTCGGGGCATGGCTACCTATTTTCATTCATGTTATTATTTGCAGTTTTGCCGGCACAACATGTTATTCCTTTAAAAACGATGGCACAGATCCTCTTCGCATTCTACCCAGAATAAATGCAGTCATAACACCTTTGCTGTATGTTAGAGGGTGCACAGCGCTCAGGTCTATCTTGTTCGGCAAAGTTTGGAGATTGTGTTGCATACAGAGGTAATGAGACATTTGATATTTTAAAACGTTTTTCTTGCAAATGTGGGCGTAGCATATTAGCTCTTTATCCATTCCGATGATGTTATCTATCTGTAGCCTATTCAAATAATATACTATGTTACTCAATATATTATAAAAAATGTTTCACATCTGATCGCATTAGGCTGCAAACGAATTTGATTTAATAGCAATATTATAGCCTAATACAGTCAAGCATAAAGCCCAGAGCAGGCGTCGTGCCCATTCACGTCCCCCCTCAATTCTTTGAAATCAAATCCTTATTATTTGCCAGGGCTCGAAATTAGAGTCAGCAAAATCTTGCTAGCCAACCACTATATTCGCTGCAGAATACAGCTTCAAATTCCAGCTCCTCTTCACCATTATGTGAAGACGCAACTGGCGTGCTCCTTTTCAAATCAATACACTTTAAAAAGTATACCCAATAGCTTCTTAACAGTTTTGTGGAAAATAAAGATTTAATTGAGGACTTTGAATAAGCTGAATTTAAATTTTATGTAGCCTAAAATGATCTGTGATGTCTTTTATAGGGGCGTCCGTCCTTGAATTACAGTTCCTGGGCCTACCGTACTGTCCAAGGCATAAAGCAACGAAGAATACAGATCCACTTCTATAAGTGGATGCATGTTAAGACTATATGCCTTACATTGGAGTGTCCATGACGCCAATTGGTCGCATGCTATAAGGGCTGTATTTTACCCTTGGTGAACAGCCCTTAAGGTTTTATTGTAGACATGGTTCATTATTTTTGTATGAAATGTGTGAGGATCATTGCAATTAGATTAGACTGAAAAGGTGAACGTGTCTTGTGTGGTTGCATTTTTAAATCTGCATTTTAATCGACAATAGGTTTTGTGTACATCAATTATCACAATGGTTTTAAAAATAGGGTTGTCTAATTTTAAGATTGCATGACTTGTGTAAATGTGCCTTTTTTGTGCGTATTTTAGGTGTATAATCATAATTTAGGCAAATTATATTGTCTTACTGTCAATAAGTCAAAATATGTAAATTGCTATTTTCTGTGAAAGTCTGTAGACAACAGCTTATTCAGTAGGTTTATTGCACTACTCAAAAATAATATATTGTTTATTGTTACTGTGCGTTTAGATAACATTGACTATCACAAGTGTTTGAGTTGATGTATTGGTGATATTATCAATTTATAATTAAAATTAGTTATAATGTGGCCTGATTTTTGAAGAATTTGTGTCAGCCGAAAATAAATAATGCATTTTTGGAAGAACATGCAGATCATGGCACATACGGTATTTGTCATAGAATGGGAAGAAAGAAGAATTAGAAGAAACTTTTTTTTTGTGCTGCAATGCACTCAAGCTCAGTCTTGCACGCTATATTCTCCCGCACGCATACATGGACACAGAAGAAATGTAAAGCTTAAAAAGTAATATTTTTCCATTAAAGACTTAGGGTTCTCGAATGTAAAAACATAAAAATTGTTTTTTTACAATAAACACCGTTTATGGCATTTACTTGTGCAGTTTCTTCTCGGCCTCTCATTTAAGTAAATACATTATCAATTGGTGGCATTACTTCAGTAGGCCTAATGCTCTGCACATTTCATTTATGGTGGAGTTTTTTCAGTTAATTTGTAGCTTTGTTGTTGACACTTCTGTAACCTCTATAAATAAAAGGTTTTGTATTACTGTGACTAACCGCATACTGTTCTCTTTTATGATCATATGGCTGGCCCAAATAGTATATCACAAAAATCCCTGTGGATTGGCATAGCTAATTAGTAGTTGTCATGTTTGAAGTAGGGCACTAGGCTGTTCTGCCATCATTGCAAGTACCTGGATAAAACTAGATATAAAGAAAATTGTAAACTGCTTTGCTTTCATAGCAAACTCCCCTGCTTACTAATCCGTCTGTAGGTTGTAGCCTCTACACAGTAAATCTAGACACGTAGTGCCACTGCACTGCATGGTGTTGTGATTGTTGGAATTTCTGGTTGCCAGCCCTTTTACCTTATACAACATAAATGCGATTTCCATTGCAACCACAGCGTGTCAGGAGAGTGCTTTGGCTCTTGATTTCAGTCCTTGATTTGTGTTCCGTTTCCTCAAATCTTGCCTGGGATGTGCTAGTGGGCGTGGTATCGCTAGTCAATCTAGTGCTTCTGACATGCAGGCAGCCACTAGAGCTACATTTCTAATACTGATATATACGGCTTGTTTTTATTTTCCAATTATTTTTCATGTTTATAAATCCCTCCAGCCGAACCGCTCTTATTATTTAGCAGCTGCATTTGTTGGCTACTTGTCTTTGTGGTCAATGACCCTTTGGCGCTAATGCTATCCAGTTATATCTCATAGCTCAATCTTGAACGGTCACTTTGGTCACTTGAGAGATGCTGTACAATTGGGTTACAACCTCTGCGAGAGAGAGAGAGAGAGAGAGAGAGAGAGAGAGAGAGAGAGAGAGAGAGAGAGAGAAACTACACTTCCGTTCGAAACATCTGGCACCATTTTTTTTTTTTGCTTTCTACTGGCCCCACTGGGTTCATCCTTCATATATCCTAATAATAAGAGTAATTAGAGGCCTAGCCAACTTATGTTTTCTTTTGGAAATAATACAGTTCGTTAGGAAGATAAATCATGGGAAATTAATTGTATGTATTACTGTGACTAACCGCATACTGTTCTCTTTTATGATCATCTGGCTGGCCCAAATAGTATATCACAAAAATCCCTGTGGATTGGCATAGCTAATTAGTAGTCGTTATAAGTTAATACAAATATAAGTATATATTAGTATATACTTACAAACGTGTCAGTTATGAAATGGCCGCATTGTAAGGTATATTTATTCATGCATTATTATGAGGATCGCTGGGCCTGCCAAAATAGCCGGGACTACACCAAAGGGTAATAATAAAAAATAATAAAAACAACAACGATATATGAAAACTATTTATAGATATAAAAGTCAATCAACAAACACCAGTGAGCCCAATGTTCTCTCTCATTTACTGTTGGTAGCCCTCTATTCAAATTTGGGTCAGGGGTGAGAGAGCCCAACGTCATAAGCTTACAACATGGCGTCCCGAAGGCTGTGAGATGAGCAAGAGGATGGTAAATTGAGAACACTCCTACCAATGTAATAAGGTATTTATACTGCGTTTGTTTATTTTTCATACTATAATGATCTTGTGAAAAAACTGTTATACCAATGGTTGCATTTAGAACGATTTATCAAGCATTGAAAGATCGTCCGGATCCTCGCTATTGCGGTGGTTTTCCATCGCGTGCCAACAAAAAGGGGCTCCTCTTGTATTGCGCTCGGTGCCTATCCTTTTGCACCAGCTTGTTTGGCAAGATTAGATCGAATTTTATTATTGGTACAATAAGGTGAAATACGCGATCAATGGACTCTTAACATTAAATCATTGCTGCATTATGTTAGATATGCCTATTGGGCATTGCCCAAGAGGAAAGCTGTTTCAGTCAAAGGCTCGGGCTGCTTGACTGGCAGACGCGATAGCCAAGTCCTTTTAGTAAACGTTGTGATCTACTTGAATTCAATGTGCCACATATTCTATTTTAAATGTCCGCTTTTCAGCCAAAGCCAATTTTCCCATTTGTGAGATATTTGGCCAGGGTTTGACAAGCTTTGATTACCAGCACCAGCCTGATATAGGTTATGTTTGATAAGTCTCGACTGTCCATAAGCAGTTTTGTTTACATGAGTCAGGCATGGTGTGATTCGTATGGCAGTATGTCGCTAAAGCAAGTTCATGTAATCAAGTTTCCCGTGTTTTTGTGTGTTATTCTGATAAATGATTTAAAGAACCACCTTCTATGCACGGTTCCAGATGGACGATCTTTCTGAAAGGCAATGCTGCGGATGTAGCCTATACTGTTACACTGTAACTAAAAACTGGATCCGTTTGCATAAAGGAAAAGCAGAGGTTGTAGCCATACGAATTACATAGTGGCATTCACATACATTTTAGAATTCAGGCTTAATACGTTTATTTTCCTTCCTTTAAGATAATGGTATGTTGCTACAAGCTACACACAATTAGGCTAGTCGCATGGGCGTGCTCAGGTGTGAACTCTGCCTGTCCGTTCAGGTGACTGGTGTTGTGAAGTGCCAAGGGGCACGGAGATAATACGTCGCAGGAATCCCAGTAATGTGGGTTTCTGGGGTTGTTGTTAATTTTACTTTGAGCAACACGTTAATATATGTATTTTATCAGTTTCTGCATGGAAGGATACATAGTATTATTTGTTGTTTAAAATGAAAGTCATCAGTCTTATCACAATTATTTCTCCAACCGTATTTGTACAATTTTGTCTTTACATTTGTAATCATTCTTAGAAGATATCGGTAAACAAAGTTGCATTCTTGAACTCTACTCCTTTGAAGTGTGATCAGTGGATAAGCAAGTCAATCATGTCTAGTGTTGCAATGCAGAGCATGTTTATCTGGATGTTGCTCATACTGTTGTTGATAAAGGTATACATCACCTGATTTGTGTGAATGGTTAGGGTTGGTTGTGACAGTTAGGACAGTTGGCCCTAGAGGGTAATGCAAGTACTATCTCATGATCAGCTAGTAGTTCCTACCTCCCCCATTCTCTTTTCCTGTGACACACAAACACACAAACACACACACACACACACACACACACACACACACACACACACACACACACACACACACACACACACACACACACACACACACACACACATATAGTGTATTGTATACATTGAGATCATGGCTTACAGTGAGTGCCTAGTGGGGGCAGTGCATAAGAGAGCTACTTAGACCATAGGTTCGGCTGACATGTTGGACTAATGCTTAAAGATGGATTTGTGCTTGCCTGGCACATGCACGTTGATCTGTCTGTACTGCTACATTCTGTTTGTTCCAGGTTGGTTTGCTTTGTTCAATGGCTAAACCACCTCGGGGCAGGGTTGTTGTTCTACAAGAAGAACGGTCCTTGGAATGTAGTGCTGATAGCCTGCAGGGTGTACAGAAGGGTGTGTGTGTTAGTAACACAGAAAGTGGAGTAAGTGGGGGTTTGTTCAAGTTGGCTCCTACTGGATCTTCTTAACCCTAAACTCTCTCTGACCTGCACCAAATATCAGGCTTCTGGTTCTGTGGTACTGCTCCTGCATATAGGAAATTATATCGACAAAACTATCTCTGTCAACCATTGCTAGCATCAAACTGCATGCATAATATCCATAACCTTTGTTTGATATTTGATTCCCATCATGGTATCAATTGGCTAAATTGCCTTGATGTAGTGTAAAACGAATATGCCTGGGGATGTTGTAATAAACTAACGGTGTTATCCAAATTTTTTTCATGATGCGTTAACCCATCTTGCAAACCGAGTGTGAATTACATGTGGCAAATTACATTTGTTTTGTGTGTGTCTGTGGTGATCTGTGCAGTAGACCGATGGGGGCCGGGCTTGGCCTTGTCTTTTCTTCTCTAGCTGCATGGTGGTGGCACGTCAGGGGTGCAGGGCAGCCGCTGACTCCCTCCTGTGATGAATTTGACGGGGCTCTTTTCATTCGCCTGCCCCCCGGCCGGGCTGTGTTTGTGGTGGGGCTCTCTCTGTTTGTGTTCAACATGGATGACCTGCCCGTTGGAAATCAGTCTTAATTGGAGCTGTCTCACCCAGACTGTTACAGGGGCACTGTAAATGATGTACCCCCTCAGCCATACAGTGGGGGTCACTGCACCTGTTCACTACTATTTATTCTCAGTAAAACTGGAAGATCAGCCTTTTCCGGTTTTCTTGCCCCGCATTTACATCAATTAACCTATACAGTTAGAATCTTTCACTTGGATCTTTTGGAAACTAGTTGGCGAAATGCCAGATCTGAGCAATGATGCACACTCTACACATAACACCACGACTAAAGGGAAAAAAGTACAATAAACAGTGAATATCGATAATTTTAGGCTATATATATATTAGTATCATGACTGTAAATCAAGTAGCGTGAATTTTACCAATGGAAAAAACTACAGTGATGCGATTAAGGTTTTGTTGATGTTAAAGGTACCGTCATTTAAGTCTGTTGTTGTCCCCAATCTGACTGTAGAGGGAGTGGAAAGCTTTTTGATGGTATAATTTCTGAACCTATCAAGGGACCAACTTTGACCCTGCGACACTCCTTCCTCTGTGTTGAAATGGCTCTAGGCTGGTCGCTATGTGTTTGCATTTCAAACTGGCCTTGCACCATCGCCCTACCCTTCCCCCATGCCGCTTGCCCACCAACGCACTCACAAGCACACACTACCCGTTCTCAGCACTCTGATTGCGACTCCCCATCAACACATTCAGACACACTAGTCGCAGTTTACCTCGCCCCTCTATTGTGTGTGCACACCAGTGTGTGTGCGCGTGTGTTTGTATGTGTGATGTTACTGTTACATTACAGTATTGCCCCTCTGTGATGATGGCATACCAGTAAAACCATGTTGAAATCAATTAGTGGACACTGCAACACCAGGACCTGTTTTAATTTACAATTAAATAAAGGTCTGCGCTAGAAGTCAGTGTTTGAACAACAGTGCCTCAATGCAAATGGGAATTTATGTTGCTGTGTTCTTTATTAGTGATTGCACCACTAGACTTTGCCTCACCTCTGGCCTGTCTCCTGCTCATCTGGCCCTCCTGTCAGGATACCAGCCCTCACCCTCTTCTCTGGTTTCCTCTCCCTGTCTCCTTCATTGCAGCAACAGTGACCTAGACGGGACTGTTATGGCTTAGTACTGCCATTTTGTTTATACGAGAAGGGCAGAAGAGAAAATTAAGTCAAACCAGCTTTCCCTATCTATCCCAGTGGCTTTTATTAAAAAGAAGTAAAAGAAAACGGATACTAGTGCAGAATCCCTCTGCGTTTCCTAGTACTACGTCACCTTTCACACTCCCCTCCTCAAACACATAAACACAGAAACTCAAATAGAAAACAAACTCGTATTTCCCCTCCAGTGCTCTGGATAGGTGGTTGTAGTGCGTAGGTTCTACACCTGGCAATAGGGTATAGTGTGTTTACAGCAAGGTTGTCCTCTCGGTCACCAAACCCGGGTCAGTTTTAGTGAAGGTTAAGATTGCGGCCGGGGTAAGCGGATCCCTGGCCTGTGCTTGTACCCCGGTCCACAGACTGGGCCTGAGCTGGCCCAGGTTGGTATGTGGCACCATATTTGGACGGAGAATGTCCTATTTTCTGGTGTCAATAAGTCACCCAGTCCCTGCAGGGCATCAGCCTAACCATCTCACCGCCTTCTCCAAACCGGTACTCCCGTCGGGGGGCGTTACAGATTTTCAACTAACTGCCAGACATCGTTCCTTTAACCGCCACAGCCAATTCTGTTCGAGGGCAGGTACAGTGTGTTATTTGCTTATGTTGCTCTTTTATAGCGACTTGGTCAGGTTCTTACATCAAGTTTCACGATAAAGTATTGATTTAGACCACAATCAAGCTGTGCTGTTGTACGTTTGAGGTAGATTTTTTTTCTCGTTGTTAATGGGGGGTTAATGTTTGTTGTAAATGTTTAGAGTATGTCCCCCACATACAGTGTGTCTGTGTCGCCTGGAGTGCTCACAGATGGAGCGGCTCTAGCGCAGGCCCATCTCCCCTGTGGCATTAAGCCTGTTTTCCTGGGCAGCACCGCTGGTAGGGAGAGCTGGCCTACACGTGTTCCACCCTGGCTGCATATAGATCAGTCATAATCCATTAGCAGCTCCCTGGAATCCAGCAGGCACAGCACAGCTAGGAGGGGCCAGGGGGAGAGGGTGGCTGGTGGGCGAGGGGGGTGGACCAGAAGAGGAGGGGGATGGGGGAGGGCTCCTTTTTTTTTCTCCTGAGCTGGCTTCTCTTCTATTAGCCCAGCCCCTTTTACATGGGCCTGCTGAAAAAGCCTCTTGAATCCCCCCATAAAGCCTGCACAGGGGTGTGCACGTACATTTGTGTGTGTGTGTGTGTGTGTGCCTGCCTGTGATATATGGTTTCCTGGCTGGCATCACAGCAGTTCTTTTGCTCTCACTTGCTCTCTCTATCGCTCTCTCTCTCTCTCTCTCTCTCTCTCTCTCTCCTGACTCCAGTAGGCTTGAGTGTCCGACACCCCTTTTTTAACCCACGATGTGCTGATCCGCTGGGTCAGCGTATGTGTTGGTAGCTCATTATGATCAAGCCAGGTTGGGGTAAACTGGGATCACTCTCTGCGTGACCTAATGGAGGAAAGAGGGGGAGGGGGACGCAGGGACAGGAGTGTCAAAGCAGAGACAAGCCCGGACCTGGACCCAAGCACAAAGGATGATAGGGCTGACCGTGTTAGTGGCGTGGCAGGGTCCTCCTGTACTCCGGCGAGGGCGATACTCGTTACCAGTCTGTGGTCACTGGAGTTCCACCCATTGTTGTGTTGCCTGCGTCTCCATTCAGGAAAAAAGGGTGTGTCGCTCATCAGCAGTGTATCCAAGCTCCAGGTCTTCCTGTAATGTGGTGCTGAATTTATAATGCTGCGACCGAAGAGCTACTCTACGGCGCTTCACCGAGTTACATAAATCTGGTCAGGTCTCTTGGTTGGCAATGGGTGGAAAGGGTACATTTTCACACGTATTCAAGGCTTGAGAGGAATGGCTCTCTGCATTACAGTTTAATCTCTTGTAATGCGGTATGCCCTGCTCTGATCGAGGGCTTTAAGGCTGTAAGTAATGTGACAGCATGTTCAACCCCGTAGAATGTGTCCAGCATAGAGACTAGGCATTACATTGGAACTGGGAGTGTTGGCAACATGTTGGAAGCTATCAGATGGCTGAATGAGTGTCTGGACAACTTTACTGTAAATACAATATCAACCCCCCCCCCCTAAACATTTTTTATTCATGGTGGAACAAGCTTTGATTCTACATGAGGGTCTCCCTGAGAGGATCAGATGGTACACCTGTCACGCCCTCTCCCCTCCCCCTCCCTGTCGCCCGGCTCCTGTGTTGTTGTACCTGCTCAGGTGTCATCTAATACCTCTTCACAGCCCTGCCATGCCACCGACCCCCACCCCGAGACAATAGGCCAGGGCTGACATTACCATGACCTAATGGAGGTTAGTGCGAGCTTAGCTTCCAAGGAGGGCAGCCCGCCGAAACTAGAGTTACCTTCTTGAGATGGGAGAAGAGGAGAAGGCTGAGAAGAGGATCCTAGCAGAAGTGGATTTTTTTTACTTTCTCTTCCCCCTTCCACCCATTTGTCTTTTGTGCCAGTCACAGTGGCACGGTGTCTGGTTGAGAACATGATACATGCAGTGTGGCAATCTCTTAGAAAAGGAGGAAGAGGGAGGACGTCGGTGTTTCTCGGTAATCTGTGGCAACAGGGACTGTTTCAGCATCATGTGAGATGTAGTGGGCTGCACTGGCAATTGACTAATCTCTGCTTTAGGAGTAAACACAGGAATAGATACCGTCTTACCTCTGCTTGATACCGTTAGCCAGACGGACGTCGTAATCTATATCAGACAAGCAAGGTTCAGCCTGGTCGGCTCATTGCGTATATTGTCATGTTGCCTTCAGACCTTTTGTCTCTTTATGACTCTTACCATAGATCATTCTAGATCATGTTGTGTTTTTGCCCATGTTGATTAAGGAAGTCCAGACAAACCAAGCTTCATTCAAGACAAAGGAGGATTCATGTTAAATGTTTTTGTATTTAGTCCAGTGCTCCAGTGTGTTTGCTCGCATGTACCAGTGTGTATTGTTCCGTTTTTAATAACAAGCAATTTCATTTGTTTTTCTCTCGTTCTTCTCCCCTTCAGCTTTAGGTGGTGTTTGTGTAGGAAGAAAGAGAGAAGGAAGGAACAAAGGAAGGAAGGAAGGTGGAAATGGAACTGCCAAATCATGCCAAACAACTGTTGCTCCAACTCAACCAGCAGAGAGCCAAGGGTTTCTTGTGTGACGTCATCATTGTGGTGGAGAATGCGCTCTTTCGTGCCCACAAGAACATCCTGGCTGCTAGTAGCATCTACTTCAAATCCCTGGTGCTCCACGACAACCTCATCAACCTGGACACGGAGATGGTCAACCCCTCTGTGTTCAGGCAGGTCCTGGACTTCATCTACACCGGGAAGCTCTCCACCTCCTCCGAGCAGAGCAGTGAACAGAACTTCAGTGCCCTCTTAACCGCTGCTAGCTACCTCCAGCTCCACGAGCTCGCCGCCCTCTGCAGAAAGCGTCTGAAGCGCGGCGGCGGGAAGCCTCTGCCAGGTAAACCCTCTACGCCGGGCTCCGTCAGCCGCCTACGCCTCAGCAACCAACGTCTCTCCTCCTCCACCCCCGCCGGCCCCCACAACCACTACACCCCCACGCCCTCCGACGCCGACCAGCCACAGCCGGACCAAGGCCTTCGGGACAAACTCTCGGACGACGAGATGTACGTCGGCAGCTCTGGGAAGAACGGGAGCGGGGGGAATGGCAACAGCAACGGTAACCTGAGCAGTGGGGGAGAGCCAGACCTGGGCCTGGACCTGTCCAAAAAGAGCCCCCCACCCCCGGGCACAGCCACCGACGTCCTCAGCCCACACAGCAACTCGCAGGAGTCCCCGCAATCTGCCTCAGTTTCCACAACCAACAGTGCCTCGCTGGATGACTCCTCTGCCACCCTGCCGGGCCTGGACGCGTCTGGCCCGGAGCCCATGGAGCTCACCCCCAGAGCCTCGGAGGACGGCCAAGGCCCGTCGGACGATCCCCCGCCCCGCAAGAGCTCCCGCCAGGTGGCCCGCAAGAAGGAATGGCCCAAGAAAGAGGCTTTGGGACTAAAGGCTGATGAGCAGAACCGGCCCCTGGTCAACGGGGTGATCGTGGGGCCCAAAGAGGGCCGCTCCTCTGCAGGTTGCGGGGGCAGTGGGAGCAGCTTTGCCTCCGACCAGTCCTTCCAGTGTAAAGAAGAAGGAGAAGAAGGGGAGAACGGCCAGGACCACAGCGAGGAGAGCGGGCAGAGTGACGGGGAGACCCGCTGCAGGAGAGGAGGCGGACACCACAGCACCAACTACGTGTACCGCCAGGAGGGCTTTGAGCCGGCGTTCGGAGACAACCTGTACGTGTGCATCCCCTGTGGGAAGGGCTTCCCCAGCTCGGAGCAGCTGAACGCTCACGTGGAGACCCACACCGAGGACGAGCTCTACATCAAAGAGGAAGGCGGGGCCTTTGTGAAGGAGGAGGACGAGGAGGAGGCCGAGGACCTCTCCGCCCCCGTGGCTCCGTCCGGCTTCGGCAGCTCAGAGCCCCGCCCCTTCAAATGCACCGTCTGCAGTAAGAGCTACAAAGACCCGGCGACGTTGAGGCAACACGAGAAGAGCCACTGGCTGACCCGCCCCTTCCCCTGCAACATCTGCGGCAAGATGTTCACCCAGCGGGGCACCATGACGCGCCACATGCGGAGCCACCTCGGCCTCAAGCCTTTTGCATGCGAGGAGTGTGGTATGCGCTTCACCCGCCAGTACCGTCTCACGGAGCACATGCGTGTCCACTCTGGGGAGAAGCCCTATGAATGCCAGCTGTGCGGGGGGAAGTTCACCCAGCAACGTAACCTCATCAGCCACCTGAGAATGCACACATCATCCTCCTAGAAAAACACAACACAAGCCAAAGAACTCTGGGGAAAAGAGAAAAATCTTGCTTTTTTTCTTCTTTTTTTTATTCCCATCTCACAAGCAAAGAAGCACGCACATACATAGCTATATTCACTCAAACACTCGCAGACACATGCAAAATACATGCTGATTCCAGTTTACAAACCCTTCTCTTGGCCAAGAGTATGATGTAGCTGTTGGCCAGAGTGGTGTCTTTTGGGCCGTTGTGTGTTGTATACCAACGGCCATGACGACACGCCCAAAACTACCCACCTCTCAGGAGATCTGGAGGGATGCTGAATCCCTCTTACCGTTTGAGGTCACGTAGCCTGACTTCTTGTCTTTGTTGTAAGTCCGGTCAATGTGAATGTGGGTTCCGCTGTAACCTGAAACCCTACACCTCGATCTCCATTACGCCCTCTCACCTTGGAGGGTTTGGTCTGTGAGCTTTTTAGAATGGATCCTTAAATTGGTTACTTCTGTCCCACTTCAACGGTAGTTTTTGACCAAAAACTCATGATGTTATTGCATACACATATTAAACACTTTATCAACAACATACACTGCAGGCAATACTTAAAAGATGATTTAGGGTTGTAACCAAACTGCTTTATATCCTTGTAATAATGGTGGTGAGGTGTGTGAAAAGGGTGTACGCTTTAACTGATGGTCCTCAAAGGGGGTTCCATAACAGGCTTCTGTTAGAAACCGTTTGGTTACAACAGACAAAAACACTCTAACCCACCATCTCCTTCAAAGAGGTTCTCTTAATAAACGGGGATATTTGTTTTGGTTTTGACTGCTCAAACACACAGGAGTGAATCCTGGGAGAAAAGACGAAACCCCCGAGGTACTTGTTTTACTTAAAAAAAAAAACTGTAATGTTTTCTGTGAATGTTTAAACTGGAAGGTCTTGGGATGTTTTTTTTCTTGTGGATGGGGGAATATGGGTGGGCTTGTTGAATGGGGTTGGGGTGTAGGCTGAACATCTTGTTCAGTGGGTACGTTTGTTTTCTGTCTGTATAGCTTTCCTCCCCACAAAAAAGATGAGCCTATCTACATAGGCTTGTGACCTCGCTACCTCTGATTACTATTACGAACTATATGTTGATTAGTTGAAAGTTCCTATGTAATTAATTGTATAAAGTGTGTAGATTACAGTTACTTTTCACCTAATGCTTTAACCTGCCCATCTCTCATCACAGGTTTTTAATGCTTTTAGATATTACGTGTTAACCTTGTTTTTAACTGTTTTACTTGTCATAAAAATAACTTTATGGGCGCTCCTCTCAATGTGCCCAACCTCAAAATGTACTGTAGCTTCCTTGCATGGAGCAGAAATAGTGGTTGGTAAGTTAGTCAGTTAGTTAGTTAGTTTAGATGCACAGTGTAGATGCACAGTGTTCCAAAGATCTTATGAATGTTAAGGAGAACATAGCTGACTAACAAACATTGCTAGACAAGTTCATAACCAAAGTTGTTAAAAAATGTACTTAAGATATATAGCATACTAAATTATTTCACTTTTGATTTTTATTTTACTGTATAATACAAATTATGAATTATATTCTAGGTCCAGACAAAGAAATCCACTGCTGTGAGGAAATCTTGACCAATGACTCTTGAGACTGAGTAGAGTTCTTGTGTGGTTTGCAAGGAAAGCTTGTGCTGATTGGTGGGCTGGTATTAATGTAGACTTGAGACCTAAAGAAATGGTTAAGTCTACTGTGTTTCCTGAACATGTTTTTCTTTTGTTTGTATCAAGGGTCCTTCTCATCACTTTATATTCCCTTACTTTAAACAGGACTTTATTACATTTTATGTGTTCTGTTCAGACCAAAAAAAAGAAAAAAGATAGTAATTATAATCAAAATTTTAATGTGAAGTTCTAAGTTTGCTTTTTAGTTTTTTGAGCCAAACTTGTGAAAGCTTGTATTGAAAGGGAGGCAAAGATACACTGGATAGCTGAAACTATCTAACATAGCATATTTTTTGGATTGTATTCTATGAGTATCCCCTTTAAAAATATTTCAAATACAATTGAGTGATTAATTTCCCACAATTCTAATCTGGTTGTCCAATGTATCTAGACTCCTGCAGTCACAGCTTTGGCTTTTGGACTTTCAGTACAAGTTTTTGGTATAGGCATTCCTCTATTATGTTGGGTTTAACTGTCTTTTAATTTCTATTCCTCCTTATGTCCTCATTTTATGGTCTGTGAAATGTTATCAGGATGCAGCTACAGTCAAACAAGCATTGCTACTATTTTAAGTTACCTGTATTTTGGACTCCCGCTAATGTTACATTCTGTGTTTTACTGAGGTAGAGCAGTGACTTGTTGTTGACTGCATGGTACATCACTGGAGTCTCTCCCTGATCTATTTTTGGATTGCAACTTACACGGGAGTCCACAATGCATTGTCTTTAAATGCTAGTGAACTTGTCAGCGCTTACAGCTGTACAATGTAATGTCTGTCATGCAAAGAAGTTTTTGTACAGTAAGATCTCTAGCCATCTCTGCAAAAACGTTTCAGTTGCAGTCTTATGCTTGTTTTGAGAAACAAATAACTACAAAATCCAAACTGTGACCATACTACTTCTACTACTCAAAATACTTCAGGGATTCTTCTGCATCTATGAATGTAGGACTCTCAGCTACATTTGTAAGACATAGTATTGTATCGATTTCTCTGTATTTTAATCATGGGAAAAACAAAACACTAGTTTCATATTTAAGACAAAAAGGGGGTGGGGGTACTTTTTCAACTAACACAAAGGCAGCTCAAAACAAAAGTCTACTTTTTAGTTAGAATACAGAATATGTTCAGAAAGTTGTACAAAGAAGTAAGAAAAAAGAAGCTCATACCCAAATCCACATGCTATTTTTTAAACCAAAGCACATTTGAATGATTATGGAACCCTGTGCGGCTCTAAAAAAGATACATATGTATTTATCTCATTGTTTACATAAACTTTTACAGTTTTACAGACCTCAGTTGAGGTCCGGCCAGTCAGAGTGGTGGTTTTGTGTGTGTTTAAAATGCTTATCCACAGAGGTTGCTGCCAAAACAAAAGCATTACGTCTAAACATGCAGCCTACTGCTACATATTCAAGTAGGGTAATGGATGGGGATTTTGAGGCGTGGCCCCACCCTCTGCCAGCTGGCTTAGAGGTGACCCTGACCCCCTGCACCTCTGCCCCCTTGCCTGTCTTCGAAGGGGATAGCAGGGGTGGGGGGTGGGGGTGTGTGACATGTCCTTGACATACTAATCAAAACGCGTTGTTACCTCTTGTCCTTGGCGCTCTGTCTCCATGTACCCATATGCACTCGAGGTTTACCTTTGCTGCCTGGGTATTGTATTTAGATGTATTTTAAGGTGGTTGGGTGGAAGGGTTTTAAATCTCTTTCATGGTACCTCTGATTCTGGCCCTAGCGATGTTATTACGTTTGTGACAGTAATAGCTGTGATTGGCTAATTGCATGTGAACAGGTTAATTTGCTAGGGTCTCAACTGTGAATGTTAATGTCCTTTTTCTGCTTTTATGATGTATGAAACAATATTGATTTCTCAGCTGCCAATGTTCTGTGTGTTAAAGCAACGCAAACCTCTGGCTGGCCTGGCCTCAAACAAAGTTGGTGCAAACACTTATTGACAGTGTTCTTTTTTATCAAATGTCTATTGTTGTCATCGATGAATGTATTTATTTTTTCTGGTCCTGCCCTCACCTCTACAAATAATTTTCTCAGTGTGTGAGAATAAGGTGCTGGCAGGACCCTTTTTTTATTTTATTTTCTTTTTGTTTGTTCTTTGTTTTGAGGATTTCAAGCTGAAAATCAAAAATGAGACACACAACATTTTCCACAATCTGTGAAGTCGAATTTTTGGGGAGAACTGATTTATTTTTTACAGCATACTGAATCAACGGAAACGGTTTATGGAGTTTTATACATTCTTTTTCCAGTTGTAACAAACACTTTGTATGGTTTTTATTTCATGTTATTTACAATGGGCTTTGTGCCCATGTATTTTGGGTACTCACTGATTCATTACACACTAGGGGAGTTGAACTTTAACCGCTTGTGTGTGCCTGTAGACACAGACAAGTCATTTTGGCTGGTCTGTGAGCGATATACTGTATCTTCTCAAAATATGCTTTGCCTGGGTGTTGCCAAGCTACTGCCATTCTTACAGATATTTCCCAACCATAACATGGAAAGAAAATAGTCAATTTTCACCTCAGTCCCAAATGACACTTTTCTCTTTAAGACTATGTTACATTTTCGTCTTAACCCACTTGCCACAATATCCGTCTTGTCTATCTGTATTGGTTTTTAGAGCTCCCGCCAATTCTTCAAAGTAGAGAGTGTAGAGACTTGGGTTAACATAGCTTTACTAAGTGCACTTTGTATGTTTTTCAAAGCCTCTGGGAAAGATCCCGATGGCTCATATCTGTTCACATGAACTGGCAGTTTACTCTCTCTTACCTCATCACTGTAGTGTTTCTAAGTGTCTATCTGGGAAATGTCATATCATTATGCAGTGTTACAAAAGCTTTAAGAAACAATGTACACAATTGTTCAGCTTTAGTCTTCAGCTCTGTGTCTGAGTCCCCAATAGTTTCCCCATTGTAATTAGTTGACCTTCAGCCCTTTTCTCCATGTCTAGGCTTTACCTGTAGTCTACAGGCTGGTCTGTACAGTTGCTGTGGGGAAGATCCACTTTTACATTTGCAGACTAAACCAAAGCTAGTTTTCAAATGGCCTCGGGAACTTGGTTCATTTTCCTGAGGAGTCTTTAACCATGTC
Organism: Galaxias olidus; assembly: GCA_026901105.3. NCBI lineage: Eukaryota > Metazoa > Chordata > Actinopteri > Galaxiiformes > Galaxiidae > Galaxias > Galaxias olidus. The sequence goes on from JAPMUY010008931.1 coordinate 335,321, forward strand.
AAAGCTTTACTATCTATACCATAGCTGCACTTGACTCAATTATTTAACTTTTGACACTAGTTTTTAATCCATGTTACTTTGCAGGCAACTCGAGTGATGATGTATTTCACATTATTCACACGTCAGTATTTATAGTGAAAATCACACCAAAATACCTCAAAACCTTCAGTGTTTACCGCAATATGCTAACTTGCCATTATATCTCTGCATTTCCACTTCTTTCTTCTTGTCTTTTGACCGTCCAGTTGTTACCAAAACCCATTTACAATAGTATTTGCCTCGACCAGGAAAAATGTGACACATCGTTTTACTAGTCTTGTCATTTATTTATTTTTATTTTTTTTTGTGCACATCGACACCTGAGTGCACTCCATAATGTTGGAGAGACATTATTAGCTGCTAAACTAGTACTTGAAAGTTGATTAAAGCTGTCCATGAAGCAGGTATATGAAGCTTCTACCTGCGCCATGTGTTTTTTTTTTTTTGTGAACAGCATCTTAATAATGTATCAGGGTCCAGGCCCCTCGGAGGCCATGAAATGGACATGCAGGGTCTTTGACCATGAATAATTGAGGCATAACAAGCCTCCTCCTTTAAAAAAAAAATACACTTGCATGCACAGGCCATCTAATTCACAAACATACACACATCTGTGTGTACTACAGACAAACTCATGAATACTCTTATTCCCTTTACCTTATACACACTCGCTTGTTTTTGTGCTCATATAAGACACCCATCCCAAGGTCTAAATCCCTGACCACCTCTTGCTAGTGGCAGCACCCAGGCTGGGCTCTCTTCTCTCCACTCCTCAGAGAGCTCGTATTCAGGTCAGAGCCATCGCCACGGCGATGGGGCTCGCATACTCAAAGTGTCATAAAAGTGTAACACTGCTGACCTCAGCACTCACAACCTTGCAGTCTTAATGTACAGCGGTGAGGAAAACAGTTATTTTATGATCCTTTAATTAAAAGCTTGATCAAAAAATCAACACTGAATTTGTCTCTTTTGTTGTATTGTGTTTTACCTAAATGTTTCGATTATCAGCGGTGTTGGGTTTCAGGGGTGGTTTCAGTCGATCCATAGGATAAAGACAAAACTGTAGGATCTGTGTAATACATACAACGATCCCTTTTTATCTCCATACAGTAAACAGGTAACAACTTGAAGAGGTGAGCTCTCGCTGTCTGACCAAGAATAGTATAATTCTGCTTTTCTTATACCCATTTGACCATCTGGCTTGTGAAGTATATTCCTTTGTTGTTTCAGTGATCTCACACACCTGTTTGTTTTTTTAAGTACCCATGAACTGGCCTTCATTCCTCCCAAACGCTAAGGAGTGTCTTCTTTATCAAACATCTACATCCTCCTCTCAGACTAACGTACTTCGAACTGCTGTTGGTGTTATTCTGCAAAGAACTATGAGTATAAACTATTATATATTTTTTTACGCAAATTAGATTTCTAACTCCAACAAGTATCACATTATTTTTCAGAGATAATTTTCCAACTACGTTTTCTTAATTCTTCTTGTCGTGGCCATGCTTCAGTGACCTTAAATGTGAAAGACGTTCTGTTGCCTTTATGTATAATGTGGGTAGATGGGTAATAGGTATTCCACATCCATTTGACCTCAATGCAGCACAGGTATAAGTCGGTTAAGGTTATTTCTCATTATACATCTCCCCTGCTATCTCTCTTTCTTTCTGTCCAATACACGCAAACACACATTCCATCTACTGTCCATCCAGGGTGTGGCAACCAGTCATAGCTAAGGGCTATGATTGTCATTTTAAAACTGTGGCTGACCTAAAAAGTGACTGATGGAATATTATGGACTGTGTATCTTTGCTTGCTCTTTGGCCTTATTCTTCCATTTGCCCTTTGATACTCGTCCTGGCTGCCATTTCTTCTGCCTTTTCCTTCTCTTGCTCTCTTTTTCTCTGTGGTTGCTCCATGTCCTCATTCTACCGAGAGGTGGGACCTGGCACGTTTATGGCTCCTCAGTGGCATTAGTAATGCACGGTGCCCCTGGAGGTGTCACATGCTAAATGACCCTGAATGGGGTCGCTGAGGAACAATGACTCTGGTGTCGATAGTCGTACTCTGCCCTCCCCCACCCTAGTCTCTCTTTTTTCATTAACGCCAGCGCCAAGCAAGCACAATATGGGAGCCAGGAGGGAGTGGGCACCCAGGGACTTAGCCACCGTTTCCCCCCAGCAAAGACCCTGTGTGCCAAGGGTCAGTCATGCTTTGTGGGGCTTTTATCCGCAACGTTCCACAAACGTTAGGCCTGTTAAATATTTCTCTGGGAACCCACTGGTCTTGGCACAATGCTACAAGCCACATATCTACATTTACTATTTGTTGTTTTGCAAAAAACATACATTCCTTGTGCAATTGCCATGTTTCCAGTTCTTCAAAGAACCTTACTCTAGTGAGGGTCTGCGAGAATGAGTGGAATTTTTCAAGGTCTGCCCAGGTGGGTCCAGGCCTGCCTTTGCTTGCCTGGGTTGGCCGTCCACAATCTGGGGAATGTGAGAAGGTGGCCTGGCCCAGCTAGCCCAGGGTGGTTGATGGACCACTTCTGTTTAATGGCCTCTCACCGTTGACTCTTAATTCCCGTGGACATGATCAAGGCCCTGAATAGTCAGTGCATTCTGGCTTGTACAGTATTTGACAAAATCAGTTTCCACTGGGTTGCCCAGTGTTTTGTGAAGAATTCTTGTGCCTGGAGAACCGACAGTGAAAACCCCCTTGACAGGTCACCCTCATGCCGAGTTAATGCATTCTACCCATGTCTATAAATCCTTGACGTGGTGCTGCCCATCAATTATTAAAAGTGTGTTGAATTAACACCCAGCTAGAACCTTCAGGAAGGTTTTTTTTTCCTGTAACGGAGCAGGACAAATCCTGGCCCTGGGAAAGCAGAGACGAGGAGAAAACCCTTGATGGCCTTGTGAATTCTTTCTGATGCATTCTCTTCATCTTTTGCTCTATTAAGGACTCCATCCTCCCCTCTCCCTCTACGGCTGCTTTGGGCCTCTATCACTCCTTGCGCACTTCACTCATTATGCCTGTCTTCTTTTCTTTCTTATCCTGAAAGCGGTGTGTTCAGTGCCTCTGGGAACCCGCTCGTCTTGGCACAAAGCTGCAGGCAACGTATCTACATGCAGTTGTATGGGATTTTATAGATTTCTGTGTGGACGTGTGCATGCACATACTGTACATAGGCGTTTCCATGTGTATGTGTACATGTGCGATAAAACCGCTTTGTTATATCCAAGGCCAATGTTCAGTACAATGGAGTGCCTTGTCTCACTATTTCTTGTTCAAGTCCAGTCTTGTGAAAGTTGACTTGCTCATCAATAAAGCAGTAGTATTGATAGACTGTGAGCAGAATCAGCTCATCATTTCAAGATTGGACTTGATCTTAAATTCACAGTGTTCTCAGTTTGAAGTGGAGTGCTGATTCCCATAGTTTGCGGGCAGGCAAGGCCAATGCACAGTGCAGATGAGAGAAGAACATGAGACCAAACCCTTGACACACACACAGATCTTTGTAAAGGTGCCTCATATCCCCCCATGAGCTTGTATTCAGAGTTAGAAGTTTGTAAAGTTCCCGTTTAAGTGCACACACCAGACCTGGTACTAATGTAAATATAATGACTACGAATATTAGCCACACAGTTGCTTTATGAGTGGTGCATACTACATATGTAAATGGCTAACATTGCTGAAATAGAAAGCGGTAGGTACTATGCTACTTCAGCTTTGTGTGTGTGTGGATAGCTGAGTGCTACCTCCCTGAACAACACATAAAACAACAGTCCAGTCTGTGCCAGGTGCAGTCCAGTCCCCGTCCGTGGCCCCTTTTTCAATGGAAACCAAATACAGTATCTATATATCTGCCTCGCTCTTTTTTTCGTACTCTTTCTTTCTGCCTCTCAAGAAATTAATCTTTTCTGTCTTTTTTTTTCATACCCTTCTTTTCATTTGATTTCACGAGGCCTCCGCTTGAATTGAGTGTGGTCTGCTGAGTCACCGAGCGCCCGACGGTGAAAGGGAGAGAAAGGGAGAGAAAGGGAGAGGAGAAGGAGAAATAGAGACGGGAGAGAAAAGACTCGGCAGGTGGTGGGCACTGCCGCAGCTTTAGCCCGCCGAGTCCTTTCAGCTGGCACATAACCGCTAGCCTGCCACAGAGGCCCTGCTTTCCATCAGAATATTCCCCCTCTTTAAACGATAAACGAGGAGAACAGGCTTGGGCGGGGATAATGGGATCCTTTCTTTTTCCCTCTGCCATGTATGAGGACAGCAACAATGGCAGGGACCGGGAGGCGAAATGATTCAAAGTCAGATTTTTCACCTGCTCCCTCAAACCCTAGGTCCCAGGTCCTTTCATTGCATGCTAATGCCAGCTCATTTACAAAGTGGCAGCCAACGGTAGGCTACAAAACACACGCACACAGACACACACACACCGCTGAAAATTGCAGAAGCTTTGGCTGTTTGAGATGGACAGCTTAGATTATTGTTGGTAACATTTCAATAATTACACTCATTATCATCATTATCCCATTTTGTGGGCTAGAAAATAGTCACCTTTTGTGTGGAGTTTGGTCTTCAGTCCATTTTGGTCTGTCACTGGAACGGTGAAAACCTGGCTTTTTTATCGTCCTGCATTATGGAGTCCCTACAAGATGCACACATTTTCTAACACAAATTCACATGTCAGTGTGCCATGCATGTCCTCCGAGTAGTGACCAAGTCTCTCAAATGTTTCTCCAGTTCCTTGAGAATTATGCAATGTGACTATTTTTCATTCACATACAATTATTGTACCAAAATCGGAAAATATAATTAGTAGAAATGTAAAAACAAATGTTGGTATAACATTGGGGTCACATTATGCCAGGTAATTCATAGCAGAAGTAAGTTTAGATAACAGCCATTCCAGCCTTTTATCCATCTTAAAATTAGATTTGCATTTAGCAGAAGACACGTCTGTCATGAGGGTAAAGGTATTTGTTTGCAAGAGTAATCAGTGTCATGGTATATGAGTAAACTCATTTGCTTTCTAAGCTCTTGCCCTTTGCACTAATTTGTTTATCATCCCCTCTGTGTGTCTGTGTGTTTTTAATTATTTCTTGATTATTATTCCATTAGGTTGGGAGTGAATTAGAGCTGGGACCTAACACATTACTCACACGTATCCCCTAGTGTCTTCATATAATAATTCGCTCACGGTGACGGAACACACACGCTCACAGACCAATATGAAAATTCACCAGGGTAGTTGCCACCACTCTTTGCTAGGTTTTTGGCATCCAATAAAATTAATCAATTATGTGAGTTATTATGTGAAACATTTGTTTGCGTTGAGGTAGCTGTCTGACTCCCTTCATCACTATACAGTGCCAAATATTCGTTCCCTTTCACTTTTTCTGGATTTTGTTACATTACAGCCTTGTTCTAAAATGGATAACGTAAAAAAAAAAGAAACTCATCAATCTACACACAATATTGCATACTGACAAAGCAAAGACAAGTTTGTAGAAATTTGTGTACATCTGAAAAATGTACAACAGAAATAACACCTTTACATGGGTATTCAAATCCTTTGCTATGACACTCAAAGCTGAGCTTAGTTGCATCCTGTTTCTATTGATCATCCTTCAGATGTTTCGAGAACCTTGATTGGAGTCAACCTGTGTTGAATGTAATTGATTGGACCTGATTTGGAAAGGCCCAGATGTACCTGTCTATATAAGATCGCACAGTTCACAGTGCGTGCCAGACCAAACAACAAGCCATGAAGTCGAAGGAATTGTCCGTAGACCTCCGAGACAGGATCGTGTCGAAACACAGATCTGGGGAAGGGTTCAACAAACCTTCTGCAGCATTGAAGGTCCCCATCCATCCCTCAGACGCTCCCCATCCAACCTGACAGAGAGTGAGAGGATCTGCAGAGAAGAAAGGGAGAAATTCCACAAGTACAGGTGTGCCAGGCTTGTAGCGTCATACCCAAGAATACATGATGTATTGCTGCAAAAGCTGCTTCAACAAAGTGCAGAGTAAAGTGTCTGAATGCCTAAGTAAATGTGAAATGTCTGGGGGGGTTTCTTGTTACTTTGTAATTATGGGATATTGTGTGTAGATTACTGCAAAGATTATTTTTATCCATTTTAGAATAAGGCTGTAACATAGCAAAACATGAAAAAGTGAAGGGGTCTGCCTGGTGCATCTGTCCCTCATGGCGATGGATGGTTGGTCTCTCTCTGATGTTCCTTTAAGGTTCTTGATTAATCTCGTCTTCCCTGCTCTTCCACCCCCTCGTCTCACAACCCTCGCTCTCCTTTCTGGTACAGGCTTCCCCACACCCCCTCCTCTGGCCTCCACTGCAGTGCCTCTCCATTTACCCACCGTAGCTCCCTCCCTCCCTGGGCCCTTCCCTCTTGGCCCCCTGGCACATTCAGACGGGCTTCTCTTCGTTCTCTCCGTCTGCTCGCATTAGGTTAGTGTGAGCGGCTTCTTCTTTTCCAAACCCCTCTGCTTCACGCCTCAGCTACTGATGTAATTGGACAGAATTTGATCTGTCTCTCCCTCTCCTGCCATACCTCGTTCACTCTCTCTCCCCATTTTCACCACTCTTATCGCCCGCTCTCACTCTTTTTTATCCTTTTCCATTTGTTTTTACCGCGTCCCTATAGCTCTCCCCCCTCCTTCTCTATGTGAGAAGGAAGGGGCAACTAAGTAAAAGGGCAGCTGGGAAGTTCCCCTGTGTTGACGAGAGCCACCCTTTGCCCTCAGGCCATCAGAGTACATTGTAGGGGTTGAGGTCAGTAGTAGGCAGTTCCATTCCCGGGGACAAAGGTGGGTGGATTGTTTCTATTTACACAGCTCATGTACTGATGCATCCAATGGACACCAACGAAAATAGTGTCAACTCATAATTCTATGTTTACCAAGACAAACATGTGTCGGAAATGGAACAGGGATATAAATAGATATACAGTGTAACCCAAGGAGGGGATTCTATCTGCCTTGGTAGGGCAAGCAAGTCACTATTAACATGCCCACACAGAAATATACACTGGATGTGTGTGGGTTTTGGGGAGCGAGAGAGAGTGGAGGTGGGGGTGGGGGGGTCTTGCACATTTGTACATTTGCGCAAAATGTATGGTGTAGTGCAATTAACAATTCCAGAAGGACAAAACAGGGAAGAGAGATGGGTTACCAGAGTGGAAATAGTCATGTCCAGTCCACGGAGACCATGTCTTTGTGTGTTGAGTGCATGTACATTTGTGCATCCTTTCTGCCCTACGTGTGTGTGTGTGTGTGTGTGTGTGTGTGTGCGCAATCAGATACTTCCGTATGTTCGGGAGCTAATGGATTTCCTCTGCGACTATGGAGCGGTGTCTCTGTGCAGCCTGAGATGCGTCAGCTATTTCCCATCTCCTAGGCTCCTCTGTGTCCTCCTCCTACTTCCAGCGACGAGCCAGTGTTGATTGGGTGATGGAGGGAGAGAATGAATAATTGAGCACAGAGAGATGTGTAAACTGACCCTCTGCTCTCACCAGCCAGGAGCCTTGTTTTGGAATCCACCCCCAACTGCCTACACATTAGTTAGGAATTAATGCTACACAGTACAATTCTCACGTCCTTATCAAATGGCTGCCATAAAAATCGTTTAGAGGATAGTGTTTTTAAAGAAGTGAACATGTAAGACTATCCACTACCCAGTGTCTTTTTGTGAGTGTAAAATTGCAGCTCAGAGTAGAGCACAGCATCATGTGCCTGCATCTAAGTATAGGTTTGTGTGTGTGCACCATCCATGCTGCCTTAGCTTAAGAAAGTGAGTGGGGTCAGTCAGATGTTGTACAGCACTTAGCCCTGCATTCCCACTGGACCACTATGGAAAGCTCCCGCTAGTGATCTGTGTGTGTGTGTGTGTGTGTGTGTGTGTGTACTTCAGTGTTTTTTATGCCTTCCTGCTCTTTTGGAAACATTTCAGGGAGACACAGATGGGATGGCAGTTGTTACTATTTAGTAATAAGCTTAGTCAGCATCCTGAGGCCGCAGAGTGGACGATGAAGCTAGCTATGACCAGAAACGCACTGATAATGCTCGCCTCTGTACTGCTGGTGGGCACCTCAGGCTCTTCAGGACAACCACACACACACACACACACACACACACACACACACACACACACACACACTGCCTTGTCTACACCCAGCACGGTTGCCATGGTTTCCGGGGAATGTAGCAGGGCAAGTTGTAGCAGGTCTGTGGTAATCCCACTCTGCTTGGCAACAGTACGTGTATTTCTGTGTGTATACCTGTCTTGGTCTGTGGTGTCTGCAGGGAGGAAGACGAGCCGTGGCTGGTTGTGACTCATTATCTGGGATGAGACGAAACATAAACACGTACGCACAATGAAAGAGAGAGAAAACAAACTAACATGCTAAGTGGAATGTTCCTATGTAAAAGCAGTAAGTCAAAGAGACAGCAGAATGTGTACTCCTTTCAAAATGCCATGAGTGCAATTATCATCGCATTGCTCTAACATTTATGGTTATTGATTTAATGTGCTAGTGGGGCAACCCATCATAAGAGTTCACATGTCATGTTGTTATGGGTCAGCTCCTATTGGAATGATTTATGTTTGTATTTATTTTGACCTGCCTTTTAATTTGTTTACGATAAGATAATAATATTCCCTGATCTGTCCCTTTATACATTTAAGGAATTATAACGAACGATCTGTTTGATGTGTTGTATATTGTCCCTCTATTGACAATTATTTAAAAAAGATGCCAACACATGCAGGTATTGACAATGCTAAACACACACATTCATACACATGTGCCCTGGTGCTAGAAAGTGGCCTCTTGACTTTGACTGTTAAACCAATAAAAGGCGACTTCATTATCGCTTCACCCCAAGCGATTGGACAGTTTTACACCATGGCAGTAAGTCAACCAGCTATAAAACCACACGGCACCCTTGGGGGGGGGGGGGGGGGGGTAGTAGTGTTAATGTACACACATACACATACACACCAGGCACAAACTCTTATCTCTCTCACCAAAGCACATTTCACAATAGTGAAGAAAGTCTCTCTGTGCATATCGACATACCTGCAGAGTAAAACTCACATATTTCTTTATATGGATTTACCAAACCAGTTTTTCAACGTGGACTCATTGACCTGAACACATAAAAACACGCATTGCATGACATGCAGCATAGCATGCGTTTTAGATCTGAGTGCAGTCGGATCAGATGGATTATAACACTGGATAATGGGGAAATATGTGCATTTGAGTGGATTAGGGGAATGAGAGCCTTTGCGTGTGGTATCTCGGAGAGGGCATTGAGGAAGTAGGGATGAATTGGTCGGCAAAATAAATAAGGGGATGTTCTGATTGATGTGATTAATGTGTAGATGTGTTGAAAGAGAGAACAAAAAGGAAGAGTTAGTCCGTTGCCTGGAAGAAGGGATGAGCTGGATTGTAGAGCGGAAGAGAGGAGAGCCGAATGAAGTGTCGTACGAGGGCTTTGCATGGCCCAGCTCAGCAGTTCTGTTTCTCGGAAGGGTCTCAGTACCCTTCCTCCTTCCTCCCTTTCCTCCACCGCCCCCTCCACTGCTCCACCCAACCACCCCCCACCACCCCTAATCGTAGTGACCCAGCCCACCTTGAGCCTGGCTGCTTTGGCACACTCAGCAGTCCTGCGGTAATCAGCCTTCGAGTCTAAGCCTCTCTTCCCAGCTCCCTCAGCCACCATAGCCCAGCGACAGGCCCTTTTAGACTGACACACGGTCTCCTCACTGTGCCAGGGGACCTGCCACTCGCTCTTTCTCAGGAGGAGTGGCACAGAATAGAAGATGGTCAGGGGGGTTGGATTAAGGTGCAGACGTTCACCGCTTTCCATCAGCCCACTCATTGCTTCTCACCATAGACAAGTGTCTGAGCTCCTCCAGCTGCCAGCCAAGCCCTATCAGCGCTGTCTGTCAGCCTGCCAGGAAGATTCTCTCACACATACAGGTTCTGACCAGCAGAGATTAAACGACTTCAAGAAACGGGCTGTGCACATAAATATTTATATGAATACCCATACAAAGATAGAACTCATACATAGAGCGGTCGCTCACATGGCATACATGGTACGACATACAAATACGGTCTGTTTGACCAGCTTAGCTCGATGCACACACACACATTCACCCAACCACACACACACATACACACACACACACACACACACACACACAAGTACAGACAGGCTAATATCCTGGGTTAAGTACAGGGTTATTTTTAACTGTTTTTGCTGCTAACCCTGCAGCCAAACAGCCATGGCATTCTGACTTGCAGAGAGGGCCACCACGTAGAGGGAGGGAATGGGTATCATTAGGGTTACCATAGCAACCGCCATCAAACCCCCCCATCCCAGCAATTTCCCCTCTAATCTAGCCTTGGGACCGAAAGGCGGGAGTAAATGATTTATAAACGAGCTGATGGAATTATCACTGATCATTATTCATGAACATTAATTCGGGAATTGGTCGAATATGACGTTGTACATGCATTCATTTGCTCCAAATAACCTTTTACTGGTACTGCTTTCCCTATTATCTCTTACTGGTTTGCTGTGTTGTACAAACAGTATGATGCAGAGCAGTCACAGGCTCTGCAGTTCAATGAGATTAAATCATACTATTATGTGCACATCTCAACTAACTAAACTACAATTCTATTATTGCAGGCAATAACTGCAATAATTGTAGCTTTAAAGATACTGGAATGGCACAGGTGTAACCCGCAGAAGATACGATAATATACAACTATTTATCACGGAACAAAAAGATTTCCGTATGCCTGCTTCATAAAATGAATAATTGTATATACATATCCTGTTCTCTCTTCCCTCCCTCTCTGCGCTCCTTCCTCTGAACAGTGTATTTCATGTTTTCTTGACCCTGATCTTTTCCTTCTTTGTGTTTTATTTGTTCCACTGTCACCCCCCTCTGGCCTTCTGACATACAGGTTTGGTAACATAGCCGCTCCATACAATGTGGAGGTGAGCCCTCCTCCTACCATCCTAACCCCTGCCCCCTCAGAAACTAGAGGACACACTGAACCCTCACAGCCAGGCACTCTGAACTCTCTCTCTCTCTCTCTCTCTCTCTCTCTCTCTCTCTCTCTCTCTCTCTCTCTCTCTCTCTCTCTCTCTCTCTCTCTCTCCTTTTCTCCATCCTTCTCACCTTACCCCCTACACTGCCCATTCAATATCTCCCTCTGATTTAGCCTGTTTCATAATGCCCCCCCTCCACCTTTCCCTCTCTCTGCTCTCTCCCTCTCTGTTTTGCTCCCTCTGTCCTGTTCATTAGTGTGACAGGGTACTGTTAATCGTAGTGAGTGGAGGAGAGGGGAAGAGCCGGAGGGCCATAATGGGAACCAGCATGGTGCATATGGTGCATTAACACACCAGCAATGTCACACAGCCACCCTGCGGATACACAATGCATGACTGTATGTGTGTGTGTTTGCGTGGGTGTGTGTATGTGTGTGTGTGTGTGTGTGTGTGTGTGTGTGTGTACGTGTCTACTGAGAGAGAGAAAAAAGAAAAGGGAACAATGGATGAAGTTTGATCAATTATTATGTCTCTAGTGTCGTTGTAAAGTATATTGTTTACCCTGCTGACAAACCAATTCGACGGGTTCTCTGATGATTACAGTGCGGGGGTGTCTCCCCCTCCAACTGGTTGGTGGTCCAAAGTGTTCTTTCATTTTATTTGCCTTGTGATAGCAAAGGCTTCGGTCATACCACAAAGAGAAAAATAGATCTTCTTTGCAGATAAGGTCTGTGGCCTGCCCTGGACGTATGCAACACTTGGTGTACTGTACATGTTCGACGTTGCGCAACAAACAAACAAGCACATTCCTTGCTGTAATCACATTTAATTGAGGCTTGCACACAAACAAGCCGCTGAGGCCGGGTAATGCTCCCCTTGTGCTAAAAAAATACTAGCAACTTTGAACAATTTTCTGCTGTTGTTAATATTCCATTCATCACCTACAGCCCAGTCTATTTCAATCCCTTAATCCCATGGCAGGTGAAAGTCATGTAGAGGTTTAATGGTAGCAGTACTGGACAGGGGCTGGACTTTAGGTTGTTTTCTCTTTCCTGCTCTAGCAGATCACAGTGGAAGAGAGAGGGAACTAATATAAAGGCAATTGTAGGGAAAATAACAAACAACAGATGGTTCACCTATAAGCAGAATCGATGTCATGTCGGGCTTGGACTTGGTGTCATGAACGACCATGAATAGCCCTAAGCTGTCATCGCCGTTTGATTAACATTAATGGAACCGCGTTTCTTCATCGCTTATTTAAAAAATTGCATTTCATTTCCATATGTAATTCCATCTTTCTTTTGTTTAATATTATTCGGTTCCCTTGCGTTTCCTTATGGCAAGCCTTAGCATTTGTCACAGGAATCCGTTATACAGCTCCGGCTTGGCCTTTACCTTGGAGTAAAATGGCCATCTGTTCATAATCATTCTCTTTTTTGTACCGTCCAAAGCACTTTTATAAAAACATTACCCTATAGGCTGACCTTGTGCCAGTCCCTAAGACATACCACTTATGGCCACATCCCAGTTTAGGGGAATCCAGGATTATTAGCTATCTTAAATAAACACAGGGTTTGTCATCTCTAACCCCTGCACAGACGGGAGTGTCACTAACGGATTAATGGATGGTGTTTGTTTGTGTGTGCACATTCATGTGTATCACACTATATTCTTTACTCTGTTATGCGTTCTATTTATTCTATTCTATTGTTTTTGTTTTATGTATTCTATTTCGCAAGGCTCTCCTCCCGTATAGAAAACTGAACAGATAACTGTAAAAATAAACAAAATAAACATAGTTAGTACAGTTTCTCCAGTTTCCTTTGTACATGAAGTTAGTTTTTGGACTGTAAATACTGCCTTCTGAAAGAGTGGGGGGAACATGTACATTTCCCTTCTGTAATCTGTAGGCAATGCGAAATTATGCCTGTTCTTTATCCCCCTCTTTTTCTACTCATTTAGACTTCCAACTTTAACCTCTCTCCGCTAGCGCCACAATCCCTTTCTCCACCTTTCTCGCTCCTCTGTTTCTCCTCTCTCTTTCTGTCTGTATGCAGATGACTCTCACCCCTCTGTGCTCTGCAGACCCGTCGTTGCTGCAACCGTGTGGCCCAGGACCATTCATCTCTGTCAGCCTGCATTAGTGCTATGAGGAGCTCACACACACACACACACACACACACCCACTGATCCCCTGGTCTGGTCTACCAAGGGGGGGTAGGGAGGGACAACGGGCCCCTCCAAAGCTGGCCAATGAATATAGATCACCTAGCCCTTCTGCACCACCAGAGCCCCCCATGAACTCTCTGGGGACGCAGACCCTTCGACCTCAGACCTGATTCGCTGTATATTTGGCCGTGGGCATAAGAGATTCTCTCTTCTCTGTCATACATCTTTCCAGATTCACTGCTGGCAACTGCAGTTGTCGTTAACGTTGTCTGTAATCATCACTGTAATGTGATGAAACATGGCCGTTGGCTAACCAGATAAGATCATTAGCCTGGCACTGTCCACTAACCGCTGACCTTGTACAGTTGCCACCCAGACGTCTCATGAGAGAAAATTAGGTTGACTGGCAATCCCTCCATCTACAGTGTCTGCCTGTCTATTCAATGGATGCATCGACAGGATTACCATGGGATCACGGATCTAAACTAGAACTGGGAGCTGACGTTGTCATATTAGACTGGGATTGAGTAATGGACTGCCCTGATCGCATTATTCTCAACCAACATGGCACAGACAGTGACAATAACAACTGTGTCAAGCTAACCACCGACACACCACTCTGTCTAGAGTTTCTCTGGTTACTGTCTTTGGCTAGAGATAAGGGACACTGTACCAACGTGTTTCCGTGCAGCTTCCATTACAGGCAACTCATTTGGTGATATTTTACATGAGAGGATTGTGTTACAACCTTCTGCAATCATGGCTGTGGAGTGTAGTGTTACAGGATACTGCAGTGCCTTACGTAGACATGGATACATACCCCCACACACTCACATACACACAGCCGGTGTAGGAAAAACCCGTCCATCAGGGAGCTACCCCTAGTATATGGGGGGGGGGGGGGGGGGGGGGGGTTGGTGCAGTGGCCGGTCTTAGGTGTCTTTGTTTATTTTCATACCTTCTCCCTGTGCCATCTTACTACTATGCTTTGCATTTGTCTACCATTCGTACACGTCTACGGACACATTTGTATGGTAAACGGTGGTGGTCTGCATGTATTTGTGTACTATTTGCACCACGCAGGTCAACATAGAACGAGTTGTTCAAAGGGGATCAGCGCAGATGATCGGGATCAAGCACTTGGGCACTGGTGTATATATGGGCATGCGCACGTTTGTGGAGAACTGTTGTTTTTGTGTGTGTGCGCTCACATGAAACCCTGGGTCAGTTTTCTTGCTGAGTGTATTGCTAATTGTCTCTCTGCACTGGTTAAGCTGTGTGGTTGTGTGCCCAGTCCTACACAAACATGCAGTAGGCGTGGAGAGTCTTAATCTGCTTGGAGACTTACTCACCAGCACTAAGCTCAATGCGACCGTTTACTGGGAAACAGAAGAGGGAAGACAGAGCCTCTGCATTGCTTACTGTGGCTCTAACCTTAAAGGAGACTAGTGTGGTCTTTGGCCCATTCATCTTCTTTTTCCAATCTGATAAAAGACAGGTTGTGATTGGTTACTGGAGTTTTGTTGCTAGGCTCACGGTCATTGTTGTGTTTGTGTTTATTCCATGACTCAGGTTTCCACAGCACGGTTACGAAAGTCATGTAATGTGTAAGATAGACTTTCGCAGAAGCTAAAACTAAAAGTGAGCTTGCAGGTTAATTATGTGGAGAGAGAGAGAAAGAGAGTTTTACAATGAAGTTAGAAATATCATGGAAGGAAAATAGTTTGTATGCACTGATGGGATAGTACGATCTAGTGGAAAATGTGTTGCGGGAAGTCCTAAGATAAGCTATTGGATCATCCGGAGATAATCTAATGTCCACATTACAGTTTTTTTCAATTGCTAACAAGCATTGGTCAAAACTGAAGTCACATTGTCAAAACTCTTCACACAGTCAGCAAAACAGAAGTCTATGTGGAGCAAACTGTGAATCACTTTTCATTGCTTTCACACAAAATGCATTCAGTGACCACAGTCACCAAAATTCATGAACTCCTTTCTCAGTCAGAGTCCACAAACTACAAAACACTATACTTTTGCAGCACATTTTTCAAATGCTAACACACTTTGTTCAAGACAGTTAAAAACACAATCAAAACAGAATGATGAAAAAAAATTCCATTTCTGCTGCAGCCAAATTGAAATCTATGGAAAATAATATAAAAATATTGACAATAAAATGAAATAATAATAATTCCAAACACAACTGAGTGCAGTTTACAGCTGACAACCTACCCAGGTGACCTTTGTTTGGCCTCATTGCTCATAGCAAGCAGATAAAAGGGGATGGCTTCTGAATGGCTTTTTAAAAAAATATGGAACAAAGAGGACAGATTGGTGGAGAGAGAAGAGTGGCAGGGTGAGGGAGAAGAGGAAGAAGAGGAAGACCAAGAACTGTGGTGTCTGATGAGATAAGGGCAACAATTATTGACAGGGTTGGATCAGATATTCTAAAAGATTCTTCCCAAGGTGCATTGCCAGAGAAGACACATGATGTGATGTTGATGAAAACATGTGGCCAAATGCAGAAGAGGGGGAGTGAATATGTTATACATGAAGTACTGTGAATCACTATGCAAAGATATAGAAAACATACTGTAAACGCAACTGAAGCAAATTGCTGCATTGCTTATTCATTCTTCTTTCGACATACAATACAATATACAATAATATAGTACACTCAAAGTGCAAAGATCTTATAATATAATAAAAAACCGATTTATCTGAAAAAAAAACATTCAAACTTTAAAGATAAGATGTCTTCTATGTAATGCTCTTTGTTGTTAGTATTTTGTAGTTCAGTGTGCTAAGTGTGACCGTGTTTGCTTTCTGAGTGAAACTTGTTGCCAGTGTTGTGGGTGAATGAGCTCATTTTGAGACATGTATGATGTGTTTTGTTGGTAAGAAAAAGTTTTGGAGGTGAGATTAACTGTTTAGCTGAGATGCATGTTTGTAATGCAGACTGTGTGAAGAGTTTTGAAAAAGTTGTTTCAGTATTGACCAATGCTTGTTAGCAATTGAAAAAAAACTGTATTAACAGGGTTGGATCAGACATTCTAAAAGATTCTTCCCAAGGCGCATTGCCAGAGAAGACACATGATGGGATGTTGATGAAAACATGTGACCAAATGCAGAAGAGAGGGAGTGAACATGTTATACATGAAGTACTGTAAATCACTACGCCAAGATGTAGAAAACATAAACGTAACTGAAGCAAATTGCTGCATTGCTGATTCATTCTTGATTCAGTGTACAATAATTTAGTACACTCAATAAAGTGCAAAGATCGTATTCTATAATAAAATACTGATTTATCTGAAAAAAAATCATTCAGACTTTAAAGATAAAATGTCTTTTATGTAATGCTCTTTGTTGTTAGTATTTTGTAGTTCAGTGTGCTAAGAGTGACAGTGTTTGCTTCCTGAGTGAGACTTGTTGCCAGTGTTGTGGATGAATGAGCTCATTTCGAGACATGTATGATGTGTTTTGTTGGCGAGAAACAGTTTTGGAGGTGAGATGAACTGTTTAGCTGAAATGCATGTTTGTAATGCTGACTGTGTGAAGAGTTTTGAAAAAGTAGTTTCAGTATTGACCAATGCTTGTTAGCAATTGAAAAAAACTGTAGTAGCGGGAGACCCAGTCGGTTTAAGCAGATTGCGGATGAGTGGGCAACATGGTGGGTTAAATACCCCTGCCCTAAAGAAGGGATAAAGAGAGGGAAGGTGACAGGACCTCCAATAAGGGACACAGATGGATTAGAGTCTATGTTTGCAGCGCTGTAGAAAAACCTTTGGGTAAGACACACAGGCGTTCCAAACCAACTCATGGCACCGACCGACTGCCGATTACTCAGGACGTTTGGTCCTCGACCAACTCCAGTTCAGGTTCCTCTGTGTTTGCAGGAAGTCTACAACCAGGGACAGACAGGAAAGCTATGGGTTTAAGGTTAGTGGGGGTCAGAGGTTAAACAAGGGTATAGTTCAGGTTGAGGTAAACCTAAGCTCCTGAGCTTATACAGTACACTCCTTCTCTCTCCTTCTGCCTGTAGACTACAGCCTATGAGGACTGTCATAGCTGTATGATGTTTATCTTCGTATCATTGGTTAGATCTATGTTAAGGAAATATCATGCAAGCAACCCTGCTTTTTAACATGTCCAACCTGTCCTATCTGCCTGCAATTAACTTTTTTTTTCAATTTCCCATCTACCGTATGATTTATTTCACACTTATTTTCTTTTAATCTTTAACTCTTTAACTATCTTTCTCTCTCCACTTTTTTCATGTCTTTCTCTTTGTGTATTATACCTGTGTCTCGTCTTTCTCTTCTTGTCATACCCCCTCCCCCTTTCGTCCCTCTTCTCCCTCTCTGGGACATCCACCTCTTTAGCATGCAGAGCTGCTGCCCCGTTGCCATGGAAATCTAGCAGAGTAAGCGTGCTATAAGAGAATGGGTCAGAGAAATTGAGCATATGCGCATGTTTGTGTTTGTGAACGTATGTGGGTTTTTCAAATTTTGCGAAATGCTTGTATGTGCTGATATGAAAGGCTTTTGCCAAACCGCTTTGTCTTGAAAGAATACAAGTTTGACTGTTTTTTTGTCTCAAATGCACAGTATGCTGAAACACTCAGTGTTATGTGTTTGGGTGTACACACATACAAGATCACACAGATAACACGGCTGTTATTTCCGTTTACAAAAAAATCTGTAATCAGTACATCTACATTACAAAAAGTTGCGTTTAACGCTACATGCCATCTGTTTAAAAAAATCCCCAAAGCCAGTTTGTTGTGTTTCATCACTTTGTCATGAAGCATTGTTCCTTCTATGGAGGCGAGCTACATGGCAATGTTCCTCCTATGTAGGTGACTGACATAATGAAGAGAAGGAGAGAGAAAGAGAGAAGGAGATGGCAAATTCTGTCCAAACCTGATGTCTTAAATGTACTACTGAAGTATTAAGTAAATACGTTTGCGTCATCATGGCTCCCACTCTGTCAACGTGACTAAAGACCGCATGCAGTAATGCAAATTGATGTCCAAATGTTTTAGTAAAATTAATAAATGTTTAAGAGAAATTAGATATTAAATAACAGTGACTGGTAATGCACTAACTTTGTTTTAAAGCTCTTTTAGGGGGTAATGGGAATTCACTTTCTTCCTTTTCTTTAGTTTCCGTGTCTCATTGTCAGTGTGGTATGCCTGTAAGTGCATGTGCCAGTCAAGTGAGGGACAACGATTTCACTGCTTCCTGACCCTTCTGGTGTGTGTGTGTATGTGTGTATGTGTGTGTGTGTGTGTGTGTGTGTGTGTGTGTGTGTGTGTGTGTGTGTGTGTGTGTGTGTGTGTGTGTGTGTGTGTGTATTTGATGGAATAAGAGAGTCGCTGCCTGCTCCCCGACCCCTCTCGTGTAAACACGGACACACTCCAGCGAGGTGCTGAATGGCGATGATTATGAGAAAGCTCCACCTCACTCACACACACACACACACACACACTCACACACACACACACACACACATACACACTGACGCTCAAATACACTCAGGCACAGCACAACGAAGCACACATTCTGGGAGCTCTGCCAAGGAGGGAAGACCTACAGCAAGGTTCCCCTGGCCCACTGCCAACACTCCATTAACAGACGGAGCGAGGGAAAGCGGTAAGGAGGGAGTTAGACGGATAAGAGAAGAGAGGAAATAATCCAAGTAGTGGAGAGCACTGAAAGGGTTGGAGAAGAGACAGAAACTTTTATGGGAAATTCCACAGTCTAAGGATGTTTGTGAATTGCACTCCATTTCTTCAAACTGAAAACAAATGTATATTCAGTGCCGACTTTATAGCCTACCATGCACTCCCCAGCCTACAAGCCAACACAACCTATGATCCTCAAGGACTCTCCAGATCTCCAGAAAAAAGGCCCAGACAATCAATAATTCACCAGCAGGCTCTAAGGGGCTTGCAGCATACTTTCAAAGAGTAATATAGAGGGCTGACTGTAAAAAGCAGATGGAGAGTATAAAGTAGATGAACGACCAGTGAGCAAACTACCAATGGGCCTGAGCGAGCGTCCCACGGAGGACCGCAAACAGTCACGTGCTGTTTGTCAGTCGATGCTCTCAGATCCACTTTGGCGGGGTGCGTTTCTGCCCTTTGCACGTCTAGGCTGTTATCAGAGTGGGGACTCACTCTGTCAGCTGACCATCGATGACCTCTCCCTGACCCCCGCAACCTCCAACCTGATCATGTGACCGGGTTACACGTCCACATGCAATCAGGCTCTTCATAGATCTGATCGATGTTGTTTACACCTGGCCAATCTTTTCAAATGTGTTATCAGAAGGCTCAAGCCATTTAGTCAACATGTTATTGAAGGACTTGAGAAGTAGCCTGTGTCTGCACAAGGTGTTATCACTCCAAGTTAGGGCAAAAACCTCTCTATTCTGTTTCAGATTGCCTTTCTATCAGAGGATTTGCTGGGTCCAATCTCAGCATGCTTTAGGGACATGCTCTTCTCTCTTACAGCCATTCGCTGCCAAGTCACATGCAGGCCCAGACACTTACATCCAAAATGTAATTTTCCATTATTTGAACCATATTAGAACTTTGTGCATTTTGATGTTGCCCAGTCACAGAGGCCCGGCTCCCGTCTTTGAGCCTTGCCCAGGCTGGCCATGGTTTACGTGCTGCACAGCTCCGCTGACAGACTGCCCGGGGAATGTGACCTGTGTAA
Source organism: Galaxias olidus (assembly GCA_026901105.3). Lineage (NCBI taxonomy): Eukaryota > Metazoa > Chordata > Actinopteri > Galaxiiformes > Galaxiidae > Galaxias > Galaxias olidus. The sequence goes on from JAPMUY010008931.1 coordinate 355,360, forward strand.
TGTTCTTTTTAATCAGTGGTAATTGACACAGATAGCCCTTCATCATCACCGTGCCTGTCCTTGCCTGTCCGCTAAGATGCTCACTCTGCCTTTATTAAACCTCAGCTCATTCCCCACTCCACTTCTAGTGCTCCCCGGACTTCCTATTAGCATATACTGCATGCTTCAAATGCTTAAATGTTCCTTGTTCAGTTCCTTTGTGTTTGATCCAGTGGACACTGTTTGTCCGAGCGTTTCGTTTCGTCCATTCAAAGTGATCGTTTTTCCTTTGAATGTCCCACACTCCTTTACTTCTCCCTCCTGCCACTTCTCTCTCCTTCATTCCTCTCATTAACCCCCCCCCCCCCCCCGCCTCTCTTCATACATGAGAACTTGCCACTGGATTGTGCAATTAACATACAGTAACCAGTTTCCCCCTTTTACCTTCACCCCCCTTCCCCCTGCTGAGGGGAAAAAAATGTGTCTCATTCCAATTTAATGCATGACCAATTCCCACCGACACAGAGCAGTAATTAAAATCCACACGCAAGACCCCATTCATCAACAGAGATGACAGAGAGAAGGGGTGGGGTTGTAGACGGGGCTCCGTCTCTGTACCCTTGGAGTTTGGAATCAAAACCTGATTAAGCAGAGCGAAATGAGTGAATGATTTTAAATTATGTCTTTAACAAAACGCTTCATTATTTAAAGGAAAAACAATACCATCGTATGCACTTTGGCAATTTTTTAAATAACCATAGTAAGTTTCCGTTTGAATTGTCCAAGTGAGTATCTGTATATCGTCCCTCCTCGACCACTCAGTCCCCTCGTTGGGTGCAGTTTCCTACTAGTCCACTCCAACCCCCTGTCTTACTCCCCCCAACCCCCTCCTTAGACCCCCCCCCTCCTTATGCACCCTGTGGCAGATCTTCCATGTTGTGACAGAAGTCCTGCTGTGTCTGATGATGGCTCACACACACACACACACACACACACACACGAACACACAGGGACACACACATAAACAAACATGTGCTGCATGACCGTGACCCCTAGAGGTCCCCGGCAAAGCATCGACGCTCTGCGGGGCCAGGGGGTAAGCAGGGAGCAGAGAGGGGTCCAGGGGTGTGGGCTGAGTGTCATTGTTTGTTGTCTATGATAACGCGTGTTGCCACCCCGCAGCTGTTTGCATGTTTTATCCCGCTTCATCCGTCTGAGCAGAGAGGATGTCTAGGGCCTCTGTGACATCATGGAGGTCATCACCTCTGAAATATATATGCATGCATGCACACATGCAAACAGACGGTTCAATGAAAACATTGCATGATGCATGATGAGACATATTCATTTTGAAGACATCCCTTTTTCCCAATAGAACATCCTACGGCGAAAAACATGAAAATGTTCAGCCAAAATTGTGGAGTTGCAATGCCACATTACAGTACAGCATGGTGAAGAATGAGCTGGTGAGACTTCAAGGTGTTCTACATATACATATTCTTGTACAAAAGGTACTTTTGCATGGGAACATTACACAAGTTTAGATTGTTCTTGTGTTCTTGCTCGGTAGAGGACCAAGAGCAGCAAAACATAGTAATCTTTCTGTGCAAGCGTAGCCCAAGGAGGGGTGGCATATGTCCAGCCGCTTGGCCCCTCTAGCCCCCACCTCACTATCTTCCCTGCACTTGAGCTTGTGAATGGGGAGTTGGACAGGCAGCTGCCTAGCCGTTTTCTGGAAAGACAGAGAGAGAGAGAGAGAGAGAGAGAGAGAGAGAGAGAGAGAGAGAGAGAGAGAGAGAGAGAGGGAGAGGTGGGACACGCACACACATGAAGCTTCTAATGAGATGCACAGTGTCAATGGCCACTCTCTCTCTGGAGAGGGCAAGAAGAAAAGGGCTCGCTCTCTTTTTCTCTCCTCTGTGCCCCTCTGTCCCTCTCCCACTCTATCTGTTGCCCTCCTACCCAGCTGGTGAGGGCTTTTGTTAGACGCCAGATGATAGCCCAGATGCCCCATCCCAGCCGCCCCATTTAGCTACATTCACCAGCCTCCCCTGAGGTCAGAGGTCGCCACCGGGCATCTGAATAGGTCTCCGTGACAACGGTGGTCATGGCGGTTGAGAGAGTAGCAGAGGTTTTGTTATTGTTTGGAAGTTAAACAGACTGCTAATTAGCATAGATTTAGAGAATATTTATTTATGTATAAAATATAAATAGATGTATTTCTGTAACGGTAAAGATATAATCGTAGATTTCTAAGCTTTGACTTCCCTGAACTCAATAAAAAAAGTCAAAATTCAAAGGATTATTCAGCACTGTTCATAACACATATTCCATGTTTGAAAACTACCATGAATATTGTTTGAGCCAATCAAAGGGCTGGGGAGCTTCTCAAGCTTTGCTGGAGCCTCAGCCCTCTGCTGGAAACCGGGGAAACTGCATGCTTGTGGGCACTCACATACAAATACATCTTTTAATGAAAAAGCAAACAGGGCATACCACTCACCTCTTTATTGATGGGCAAAGAGGCTAACTTTATGCTGGTCAATGTACAAGTTACTGTTTGCATGTCAATAATGTTTAATTATACTGGATGTATACTGTTAATACGTTTTTATCACTAAATGGACAAGTTGTCATGTCCAGAGCTTTGCTGCGTTTCATAGATCCTGACGGTTGGCATGTCCTGACTAGTGTCTATCTATGGCTGCAGCCCTCTTCACCCTCCCTCTAGCCCTCCAGCTTGTCTTTTTAGGTCTCCATCGGTCACGCTGTCTAAACAGATCAAAGGTCACACGATAAGAAGAGGGCGAACACAGGGGCCTATTCAGCACCCAGGACCCAGAGACTAGACCACGTGGGCACACAAGTACACACATGTACACACACACCGTTTGCCCAAGTGTGTGTCCTCTCAAAGACTTTACATCATGGAGGAAGTTCTTAATATTAGCTACAGCAATAGAACAAATCACTTTGTCATGTCAATAGAGAGCATTCAGCTCAATAGAAGTTACCCATTTTTGGGCTTTTCTTATTATGATTAGCTGTACTTCATCTTCAGAGGTGTGTGTGTGTGTGTGTGTGTGTGTGTGTGGTTACTCATCCCTGTCCCCTGAGGTAGACGGTGTGTATCATTGCCAAAACCTGGGGCTCAGTCATCATCCCAGTGATAACACAACAGATAACAGAATCAACACCAACAGGACAGTCTTGCCTTCTTTTTAAACCAATAGTCTTTGCACCCTCTCCAGAAAACCTATTGAATCACTCTAAATGTGTATTTTGTGTATCAGATACCTATGCTGGAGAAATGAGTAATGATGCACTGTATTTTAGTCCCATGGCAATGCAATATTAATTCCCAGACACTGTCAGACATGGTGTTCAAGCGTAATCGTACAAACTTGTTGACAGAGTCAACACAAGTTTATTCAATACCCTCTTGGTATTGACAGGATAACCTTTGCAGGGAAAATAAACGAGGCGGATGGCAGCGGTGGCCAAGGGGACAGCCTGCCTTCTGTGTGGCATTGACTATCCTATTACCGCAAATGCATAAACAGTGCTATTCAGGGCCCGGCCGCAGCTATTCCTGATTAGCTCCACCATCTCATCAATAGGCCTGACTGTCTGCTCAGACCTTTGGACAAGTGGCCCTTTCTCCTCACCCTCAACCCCTCACAGCTTTAATGGCTGTAACGACTTGGAGAAGAGTTAATTATTTCACAGCACATGGCTAGCACACATGGCCCCATCCGTGCCAGTTCAAAGGCAACGAGAGTGACAAGATATTCCTTGACTCCAGAACGTGAAAGGATGAGCGAGAAAGAGGACATTTTAGGACATCATGAATAAATGCAGCTCTTGGATCGGTTCCTCTTATTGTCCCTCCGCACTTAGATTAAGCCAGTTACACACTGTTCAAGCGTACACCAACACAACCACCAAAACAGCATTTTCATCTGCATCATGAGTAATCTCTCACACACTGGCTTTGCTTTAATTGTTGTCTTTTCATGTGTTCCCAAGAGTGACCAATAGAGACAGTGTGTATATTGTTGAACAAGTTGTTGACAACGATTGCATTTCCAATCCAATAGGCAATGGTGTATTGCTCTGATCTATGAAGCGTTTGAAACATTTAACAAACACATACAAGTACATTTAAACACACACATGCATCATACATGGTCACACATACCACTCATACATTAATAAATGATTCGTCATTGCTAAAGCTTCTCGATAAACTAGCCATCTAAAAAGAACACTGCCAACAACAACGTTTTACATCAGTACAGTGCGGGAAGATCCCTCCACTATTGGCAGCCTGCACACTCCTATATGGGTGATGATGGGTCATGTGATTAGTGAACACATGGCCTGCCATTGGCCCCATATGGCTAAAGGCCCATTTCACAGTACTGATGGGGTCATTCAGACCTCCAAGCCTAGACTTTTCAAACTCATGTGTTTTTTAATTTAAACCCCCTTCAAAATGCACAGGGATGAAATGAGTAGACTAAGTCTAAGTGACTGTGGAGAGAAAGCCTGACACACTCTACAATAGAGTGATCTGATCTCATCCAATATACTTCAAGGTGTCCCCTCTGGACATCTGTACTCAATGAATTATTGAAGATAATATTGTACCGTTTCCCCCTCAGAATTTTTCTTTGACCAAATCTAATTTAGAACTGATCCACGACCACTCCAATCAGACTTTAGCTTTGCAACTTTGACTCACTCTCTGCTTGTGGTCAGTCGTGTTCAACGGTGTGGCCCTTGGTGTGTTGACTCAAACAGTACTGGCCTGTTTCCTCAGGCAGTCACTGTAGTCTTTCATCTGATTACTCACCTAAGCCGTTTTGGTCACACCTCATTTAGAATTGTCTCGCTTTTTTTTTTCTATTTACATCAAACGTGTAGATAGAAAAATGCAAATGACTGAGATGGACTGGGAGTTTTTTACTGAAATATATTTATCTTACCAGTCACATCATTGCTGCCCAAGTATTTAGTAGTTAGTAGTAACATCACTTATTCTTCAAAAGAAGATGAGACGGTCTGAAAATAAGCAATCACTCCTGAATGTCCGTAAATCTGATTACATGATGTGTGCTGTCATCTACTGGAGAAAAAACATTTTGAGACTTGGATTAGCTGCGGAAGGTTATTCAATCAAACTGCCACTGTATTGTATATGAAATGGTTTATACTTTTCCTATTAATCATTTTATTATTTTAAACAAATGCCAATATTTAACCAAAATCAAAATTGTCATTGTTCCAGCTTTTATAAGCAATGATATCTTAAGAAAAAGAACATGGAACATTGCATGCACTTAAATTAATATATCTTTATTTGATTTTATATCCTACACATTCCCATTCAAAAGGCATGAAGATAGAAAACGAGACAGAAAATGGTTTATGTATATAAATATACAAAGAGAGACAGAATCTTTACAGTCAGTAACGTTAAATAAAGTCTTGAGCTAACCATATAGACATGGGCTGCACACCTATAAGGACATCAGCTTCCACACACTTAACCGTTATTTACAGAAGATGCTAACCATGGAGGGAATTTGAACACATGATACTTCAAAAGTAAATAATTTTACACCCATGACATAATAACCTTAACCCCACATCCAACCAATAAGCTGTGCCGTTTCCTTTGATTCATAAACAATGAAATCCTTTATATGCAATGTAACCCTTTGGCAATTGAAGTCAACAGACCCATACAGTCTACTGCATGTGTACATTGCGTGCAATATTCATTTGGCATCTCAAAAAAAAAAAAAACAGGTGTCATGCGCAGCCCATGTCCGTACAGTTATTCTTTAGTGTTAAACACGAGTCTATAGGTACCATGCCACAGATCCTAGAACTTTGATTGGTCCGTTGAAACGAGAAACAGTAGTACAGTCAATTTCATGATCACAGAATAGGCCACAATCGGTCAGAACTGACTCCAGTCTAGCTCTACAACTTCAAGTATCCAATTAATCTCAAAACATTACTTAACCCCCACAAATTTATAATTTCAGATTGTACATGCATTGCACATTACAATCTTTAAAAATTGGCAAAAAACTGTTAAAATATTAATTCACTGAGCATGCAGATTCATAATAATGGTCAGTGTTCTTTTTAAGTGCACAGAAGTCACATACTAGTGCAATAGTAAAATACAGGTTTTGAATTCAACAGAACAGCATAAATGAAGTTACGAAAGAGAAAGAGAAAGAATAAGAGGAAAATTTTGAATTTAAAAGCAATTTGGTGATTTACAAGCTAACAAATAAATAAATCGCTATAACATCAAGCAGTCAACCAAAAGACACATCACTGAGTCAATGTAACTTCAGAGCGCATATACACACAAACACTGACAGGCACAAAGGCACAGACTCTTAGTAGGGGATCTGGTTCTGGTAGTACTGGAGCATATCATAAGTCTTACTCCTGCAAAACAACAGAAAACTGTTTAAGAAAAGAATCTCCACCAAATGGGGGTTATGATTGTAACACAGAGTGCCAGTGTTGAAGTTTGCGTTGAACTGACCTGCTGCTAAGGAAGCAGTTCTGGATGATTTTGATAATGTACACAGCAGCGTCCTTCTCACTCACACTGGGGTTGAATCGTTGTCTAAATCGGAAAGTCACAGAATATACTGAACAGTGGAAACTCGTGAAAAGAAATTCATGGAGTCACAGGGATTAACATATTTGACCACTATCCGTGGCTGATGTCAGTTGACTCACTTGAGCAGTTTGATGGTCTGTCCTCTGAAGCAGGGAAGGCCAGTGTCCAGCATCAACGTAACCAAAGAAACCACCGCATCCATGTATGGTCTGATGAGGAAATATATTCATACAACGACATATTAAAAGCTAAATCCAACAGATAAGTATAAACAACTGTTTTTACTCCCACTCCTAATTGGCATGCACAAAGCTGGAGACGGACCTGACAGCCAGGTATCCCCTCACACACATCTCCATGAACCACTTGAAGGGAGTGGCCTCCATCTTGCCCCCCATGATCATCACCATCTCATCGGTCAGCTTGATGTCAGGCTCCCAGCCCAGGTTACCACCGGGGGAACTCTCGAACATGAAGCCAAAGTCTGCCCAGGTAGACACGCAGAGTGGAGAGTCAAAACATGTCAGTGAAACTCACTCATCAATAAAGACAAAATAGTCACATGTGCCCCCCCCCCCCCACACACACACACACACACACACACACCGATGTGGATTAAGTGTCCTTGGCTGTCCAGCATGATGTTTCCGTTGTGTCGGTCCTTGATCTGCAGCAGAAAGAGGAGGAGACTGTAGGCCGCCATACTGCGGATGAAGTTATACCGTGCCTGTGTCACAATGACAAGGAAAACAAGGGACACTGTCAGCAACAGCCTTGCTCAGTGGTCATGTAGGTTTGAAATATCTAGACATGGACGTGGTTCAGAGCTGAAGCTGATGGTAGGTGGCTGCCGGTTTACCTTCTGGAATGCCAGGGTAGATTCGTCTCCGTACTGGTTCCTGAAGTAGTCGTACATTCCAAAGTCTGTCTGCCGGCCCAGCTGGTCACGTGACTTACAGTCGGGGATGCATTCGATCACACCACACTGAGGACCGGGATCAACAGGAGAGAGGACAATGAAAACGGGGTTAAACTACCACAAAATGATCATTGCCTTGGGTCTATATAAAAACATATCCTGCATGTGTTTAGGACGTGGTTTACTATGGTCTTACCCCGGGAGCCGTAGCCACTACCCTGTATGGGAACACAAACAGGTCCAATCCCACCAGCTGGAAGATGTTCTTAAACAGGCCAATGATCTGGAGAGCCAGCATGTCCTGGAGCAGAGGGATAGCCCATTGTAGGTGCAGGGAGAATAAAGAGCATTGTCTTAATGCTGTACAGTGAAAAGGGTTAAACATTTTGGTCTCCATAAAGACAATGTAGATAGGGGAGGAGAGGGGAAGGGTCCAATGAAAATACCTGTCTGCAGTCATCGCCCACTTTAAAGATGGCTGCCTGCCAACAGATCCTTTGGGCCTCCTCTTCACTCTTGGCTTCATCCAAAGAGTCTGACCGACACAGCAGGCCTGAACAACACATGAAGATGACAGAATGCTTGTTAGAAATAATGATATCATTTACAAAGACGAAAACACACTGAAATTTGAGTGCTTTAGGTCTTTGAATTGAACTGTACCTTCCTTCTCCAGCTCACTGACTCCGCACCTTTTGACTTTGAATTTAGCCAGGTAAGGAGCCTTGGCCGCACTAGAGAGGGAAAGAAACCGAAATATGGGCCAACTGTTCAGCGTTCCTTACTGGTGATATTCTTTTATAAGGTGACCTCCTAATGGCTTAGTGGTACCTCTGCATGGGCGTGCCAGACTTGTAGTCGATGTCCAGCACTATGGCCTCTGGGTTACTGGGCAGATAACAGCCTGGCTGGACCTGGATGTCCGACAGAGCTCTCAGACAAGCCCTCTTCCTCTCGTCTCCCTTGGGAATAGGCCTGAGAACAACAAGTGAGAAAACACTGCAGCAGCTGTTCTGAAAACATGCGGCGCTCTGACCTGAACAGATTTGACAGGAGGGCTCGGCTGTTATTCACACAGGTGAGTCACCCAGGAAGGCAGAGGGAGAGGGAGGTGTGGAGTGTACACAGGTGATGTTACTTTAGAGACCTTTATTCTCTAGATAATCGTAATTAGTGCTCATTAGCGCTCTAATGAAAGGGGGAATCTCGTGACCCTCTAGAGGGGTGACAAAGCCACCTCCTCTGGGACTCAGTGGACAGGCTCCGTCACTGCTGGACCTGCCCTCAGCTACACAGAGGTGGAGCAGGGGATTCTAAAACGCACCCCGGCGTGCGCCGTCTTCCAGACCACTGGATAATCAAACAGACAACACAGCAACAAATAGCGTGGCTAATGGGAGAACAACAAATGGCATTGGAGAGTAGACCACTGGAGAGACCAGGCTGGGTAATGAACATGCAGACTCTAGGGGAGCTTATTACCTTCAGAGCAACACCCTGGAAATCACTTCATGTGGAAATGCATCCAATTATCTGTGATACCGAGAACTTTTGTTGCGGTTCTTTGATCTAAGAGAACAACAGCCCATCCGGCTTAGAGTGAATGTTCTATAGATATCAAATGCTTATACTGCTCAAAAGTACATAATAATTTATATTTACACACTGTTTAATACATGTGCAAACAGTAAGAAGAAAAAAAAAGTACACTTATGGGGTTTATTTTGTCTTTTTATACATGTTTGCTTGTGACAAAGTGGCAGGTCTGCCATCTCACTGTGGAAGGAGAAGTACACATATTAAAGATAGGTGCACTACACAGCCATTTCAGTCCATGTGATCCTTTGGTTGGTACTATTAAAGCTATTCCTGTAATGTTTTAGGACTGATTTAGTTACATTATTTTTAAATGATCTGCTCAACTGGTCAGGTTAGAGGCAAAGATAAACTTTGTTTTGAAGCCTATTTTAATGGCATGATTTATAGTCGCATTGCCATTTCAAGTTTGTAAAATAATATCCTACAAGTCTCCTGTGTAGCCTATAGCAACAATCCAGCATTGTTTTATTTAAATTTATTTTTCTTTTATGTTTAGACTAATTATTTTTATAATTATACCCTGAATGGTGTCTGTTTAAATGATAAAATATTTGTAAGCCTGCAATAGTAGTCAACAGTGTCTTTGTTGATTTTTTTAAAGTTAATTCACTTCATGTAATTATTTTAATAAAAAAAAAATTTAAGGACACAGAGAATTGGGTTCATGCAGAAAAAGGTACTTCACCACATCAACTGACTGCAGTAAATTAACAAATTGAATGAATCTTGGTAAAAAAAATAAGTCAGTTTCTCTGCAGTGTTTCAGAGCATGAGCAGAGAGGGGGTAAAAGGTTACAGGAATTGTAGAAGCCATACTTGAGGATAGCTGACACGTTGGTAATCTTGTTGAAGAAGTCAAACTCTCTCTGGTAAAAGTCTTTGGCTGGGCCGGACAAAGAACCAGTGATCTCCTCCACCATCTGCTCCAGCAGCTCTCCTATGTCCGCTACAGAGAGAGGAACAGAAAGCGAACACACTGTATCTGATATTTTCTATATGGGTGTATGTGTGTGTGTGTGTGTGTGTGTGTGTGTGTGTGTGTGTGTGTGTGTGTGTGTGTGTGTGTGTGTCTCTGTGTCTGTGTGAGTGAGAGAGCGATGGAGGAAGGAGATTGGTTTTAAGTAAAATGCATGGATGTGGAGTGAGCATGTAAGAGCAGGCACCCATACAGTATGTGGGTGCAGCATGTGTATGCGGCTGCATATCTCACGGTCTTTCTGGTGTCCTTCCTCATCGGTGAAGATGTTGGTCTTCATGTTCCAGATGAACTGGTGCGCCAATAGCTGAGATTTCTGGGCTGCCCACAAGATGTACTCTCTCACATAGCCCATCTAGAAAGGGCCAGAGAACAAACAAGGCCAGTTAAAGAGAATACAGTACTTTTGATATTACTTTGTTACACTCACTGACCAATCTCCTTTACCTTGTCATAACGGAGGGCTTGGACAATCTGAGGTATGTAAAACAAGATGGCATCCTAGAGGATTGTAACAAATTCACTGATCAGAAAACAGCGGTCTTAACAAGAACTCCTACAGTATTGCTCTGCGAGAGAGACACAGTGTGAATGTGTGTGTGTGTGTGCACGTACCGGAGGGAAGGAGCGGAGCACTTTGACCCCGTACTGTGCTGTTAGAGGGTGAGGCGGGTACAGGGAGGAGAAGTAGGAGAGGCCAGTGGGGGGGTCGGCCGGGGCCCAGCACAGAATGTGACTCAGCTCCGGAGAGTCCGAATCGATGGTGTGCAGCGTCACTAGAAACTGCAGAGACCAGAGGAGACAGGACACGGACGTAGAGCTTGAGCCATCAATCAATTTAGCCTAAAACCGGATGTTTTTGACCAAACAAACATTATCAATAGGGCACAGTCAAAAGGTCAACTAACAACATGTCTGTGAGTCCGTCTCCTGGGGCTGTGCTAACTAGCTGCCGGGCAGGAGCAGGGCTACATCTGGTACAGAGGTACAAATGGAACAAACAACTGTCAGCCATTAGATGTCATCATCCTCTGACCCCGTTAGGACAACGGTGGAGCGAACTGATGTTTGTTACAGAATATAATGAGGCCGCAGAGGACAGCTCAAATGATTTTGTGCAGGCTCCTGATAATAATGATAATCAGGTGTCTTTTAATACGACATAATAGTAATGATAACAACAATGTGAGGTCCCTAATCAAAGCACCGGTTATCAGGGGGATGTTTAATCCCTCCTTTAGACAGGTAAACACTTAGATGCTCATTAGCCCAGCCAGGCAGAACTAAGCCAAGTGGACTCGGGGGGCTGTAGGGGACCAGACAGTCTTCAACAACAACAAAAATAAAGTAGACTTAAACTTTTAAGTTGCCAAACAAAGCACTTTGCAATGTGAGAACTTGTCTGATTCCAGTGGAAGCATCAGTGCATGTGATTTTGTGCTGGTAGTGGTAGCTGGTCACCTTGATAGCCTCGGGAACATCACACACAGCTGCAGGGTCCATTCGCACCAACCGAGTCACCTCTGAGACAATGGCCTCTGTGTTCTTGAACCTTGAGGGGGAACAACAGAAGTATGTGCATGTTTGGGTATGCAGGAACCTATGCAAAAACTGTTGTATGAGTCCTGTTGTAACTAGGGTTACAGTGTGGAGTGTCTACCTGGCGGGTAGCTGCAGGGCTAGATAAGGAGCTATGCTCCAGGCCAGGTTGACGCTGTCCTTCCATTGCTTCTCTGTCAGGCTGGTGTACTTGGACCTCCAGTTGGCGATGCTGGTCTCCACCGACTGCTCCGTGGCGATGGCCAGCTCCTGGGCGGACAGGGGGTTGTACCACGTGGTCAACCGCTCAATCTCACTGGCCTGGAGTGGCGGGGGGAAAAAAATTGCTTCGAGAAAGGTGCAACGGTAAAAAACACCACATTTCTAGAAACCACAGGTCAGTGAGTAGATATGTGAATGAGGAGTACCAGCAGGGCCAGCAGAAGAGTCCTGCGCTTCATGTAGTACTTGTGCAGCTGAGATCCCCTGTTGCTTTTCTTTGACAGTCCTGGCAGAGAATCGGAGTACTTAAACGTAGTATGAAGGGTGTGTGTTTGTGTGTGTGGAAGTGAGTTTGTGTGTGTGTTACCTGACTTCTTGGATAGGGTGGACATGCCAGAGGACAGTGGGTAGGTGTTAATCCATCCCTGAGCCACCTGCTGCCTCTGGCCCACCGCCACATCCAGATTGTTCCTGCTGTCTGTCACCGTGACAACAGACAGGCTGTTCACTGACATGTCCTGGGGGTCTGCACACAGGGAATAACAATCCATCAATGGAGATCATCATAACAATTCACTGTGAGATGCACTGTGGATTTTAGCATAGGAATAAAACATAACCCATAGTTGAAAGCATGATATTAATTATCTTCAAAGCTTTGGAGTGATGCTACCTCCAGCCAGCATAATGCTGTTTAAGTTGTACCTTGGGGCACCAGCTGGTTTGCTGCAAGGTACTTCTTGTCCGAGAGCAGGCTGGCATAGAACTTGATCATAATGCTTATGTCCTCTCTCAACCTCTTCTCTGTCTGAGTGGGGAACTTGGGAGCAATGCTGATGGCAAAGACAGAAAATAGATTGTATAATTCTTGACGTCACACAGTATTCAGATCAAATACGTATCAAGAATTGGGCTGTCATAGGGCTGGCATTCATTTCTCTAAAGTGGGTGTTTTATATGTGTGTGTGCGTGTGTGTGTGTGTGTGTGTGTGTGTGTGTGTGTGTGTGTGTAAGTCATATCCTTCTAACCAAAAGTAATCAAAAGCGGTGGAGTAGATTTTCTCTCGGAGCACGTTTCTGGTAGTAGCGTTTGTCACCACATCCGCATGCAGCAGAGCCAGACCCAGAGTCAATAGCCTGGGGAACAGAATAAAGACGGAGCGCACGGTGTCAATACTATGAGCCTCCACGGTCACTGTGTTCCTGTGGTCGTCTGTACATTTACCTGTATCGAGGCCCTATGGCTGCGACATGCCGGTTCATGTTGCTCTTAGCTCCTCCAACGTGGAGCGACAGCGACCTCTGGAGGACGGTGGTGAATATCTCCACCTGGTCGGCACTGCAGTACTTGGCTATCTCAAACCTCTGCACCAGGAACTGTGGAAAGGGGTGCCACAGCGAGGGACAGAGCTCACCGGATGCCGAAGCACACCTTTCCATTTCTCACACGGCTAGGCTTTCCTACTATCATACTGTACTCTGAAAAACATTCCTCGGATCAGTGGCTTTAGATCTAGGTAGTTTTGAGCCTGAATGGTGGACAGCACTGACCTCTATCCACAGGAAGTGAGGGGTGACGTCGGGGGGACACGGGACGGGCTGGCTCTCTTCTGATGCAGCCAAGGGGTCCGCTTCGACCTGGGCCTCGGAGAACAGGCCCATCTTACACTCCACGGTCATCTGCCATGCTCCGGCCATCTCCCTCATAAACTACATAGAGAAAAGAACGAGATAAACCTTCAAACTGCTGTCACGACCTAGCAGCTAATTACCAACTAGCCTCCTCTCTCATAAGCAGAAGCAAAAGAGAGTTGACGGAGGTGATTGTGCGTACCGGGACTTCTACTCCGATGCGGGCAGCCAGGAACCACTCCCAGCAGGCTATGGCCGTCTCCATGCCATGCTCTGTGAACATCTTCAGAGGAGACCAGCAGAGGTGATGAAGCAGCTGAGGGTCACAGTCTGCCAAGAGAGAAAAGCACATTCTCAAGCACACACTACATTGGCGTGGTGTGGGAGGGGGGCCTTGTTGACAGCACAAACCGGTAACTTGCCTTTGGTGGTAATGAGCAGGGCAGCCATTTTGAACATGGCCTGGGTGAAGGCCTCCGGGTTTTTGGCCTCCAGGGCGTCACTCATCTGACGAACCATCAGTTTACTCAAGTCTGACTGGCTGTGGGTGGCTTCGGAGAACTGGATCATACCGGCCACCTGAAGATCACACACAGCAACAAAAAAAAAATCACATAGAATCAAACACAAGAATGAAGAAAAAAAAAACAGTTGGGACGGTGACTATACTCTCTGCCAGAAGATTCAGGGAGAGAACAAGTGCAGAGACATTACATCTGTGACTTTCTGTGCAACTCTACATTTCAAGGAAGAACGGTCATCACCTCTCCAGTGTAGCGGTTGCGTAGGTTGAGCGACGCCATGAAGTTGGAGTAGTCCTTCTTCACACATGCTGGTCTCTCAGTCAGCTGGGTGGTCTAATAGCGCAGAGGCCCCGTTAGAGGAGAGAGGAAGATGGGGGGGGTTGAAGGTTAGGACAGTTTAGTAGGACTTTAGAGGTGCTGTTAAGTGTTATGGTATGCACTGGGAGTCTAGAGGAGCCGGAGCTCCCATGCAGTCCTACCCTGCTGTATTCAGACCAACCTGAGGGAAAGCAGCCTAGGACACAGGGCACAAAGGGGGAGTAGACCAGCGGCACACAAGCCAACGGGGACAACCAGTTAGCCAAACGGACAACCAGCAAACCAGCCAACCATATAACCAGCCAGTCATCCAATCCATAACCAGGTAACCCGCATATCAGGCAAACAACCAGGTAGCCAGGCAGGCAGATGTGGATGCAGTTATCAAAGACAAAACACAAAGGAAATAAATAGGCAAATGAAGCAGACGGCAAGCCCGACAACAAAGAACTGCAGCAACACAAACATAAAAAAAAAACATATATAATGCAGGTAAGTAGGCATACAGTGAAGGAATACACATACAGTACATCGTGTTCCACATGAATAGTGTATACACAGAACATAGTACATACATTAAAAAACAAAAAAGATTCAACAATGAGTAGTAATAGACACAATGGTAGCACTGTTGCTCATTGTTAATGGGATTGCATCCGACTAAACTAACTGTGTTAACAATGCTCCTAAACTACCCACAATGAACGAATGTTATTAAATCATCGCAAAAGATAGATCAGCTACA
Source organism: Galaxias olidus (assembly GCA_026901105.3). Lineage (NCBI taxonomy): Eukaryota > Metazoa > Chordata > Actinopteri > Galaxiiformes > Galaxiidae > Galaxias > Galaxias olidus. Next base: position 370,471 of record JAPMUY010008931.1, read on the forward strand.
GTTAATTGTCTACGTAAAACCTGTGATTAACAAATTCAGTAAAACCTTTTACAGCTTAAATATCACTATTATAGCTGAAGATACTACTAATTTAAGATCATTTTAAATACTAGTAGGATGAGAAGTCGGTAGAATTTCAATTTGAGAATACAGATTTTTAACCTGTCAATTCATTGGTTGTCAACATCTAGCCCCGCCCTTACCTTTATCTGCTGTTGAATAGTCTCAGCAATCTATCAGGACAACAGTACCATCACAATCTGAGACATAGGCAACGGTTTGTGTGCCAGTTTATCTAACCTTGAGCCTGCATGCTTGAGAGAACACACAGAGAGATGGAGACAGAGATATGGAGAGCGAGACCCAGACAGAGAAAGCAATGGAAAAAACAGGAGAGAGAGAGCGAGTAAGAGAAGGTGGGAAGGAGAGTGAGAGCCAGAGACTCACCCCGAGAGTGGTACTCTGTCTGTTGTAGCCAGCAAAGTGCAGTATGCTCTCCGTAGCCATGGCCAGGCCTGTGTGCTGGGACAGCCCAGACACCCAGTTCTGATGCTTGTTGAGGTACTCCTGCAGAACACACAAACACACATACACACACTCAGAGGAGTTGAGGCACAGAATACTTTCTATACGTGATTATAAACAATTGAAGGTTTGTACACTTAAGTAACGTAATGTTTTGTTTGAGGAACTGGCCTGTAGGTGGGACTTGGTGACGGAGGAGGCCCACTTCATGGCTTCTTTTAGAATTTCCCCACAACGAGCTGCAAAGTCCTTCACTATTCCCTGAGTGGGGGAAGAGGGGGATGACTGTCACTAAGCTAAACTTCAACTCAGGATCAATACATTGCCATAACTATCACATCAGATGTAAAACTCCTCATTCTCCAACACAGCAGTACAGCGAAGAGACAGAAAGGCTTGTTGAAATAGTCCAATACTTCCCTCCGGTGGTGAAATGGTCAGTTGTACCAACCTCTCTGGCTTCGTACGTGTCTGGGACAGTGATCCTGTGCGGTGTGTCTGGGATGTCATAGTAAGGCTGGTCCTTGTGGATGTCCTGAATTTAAGAGAACAAAATGTATATGATAAGCACATCCATTCCCAATCAAAATGATTGATACACAGCAGTACGGCTTCCTTTCTCACACGCCCAGTATGAACGGTAAATGTGCCCCCCCCCCCCTTGCTGAATCCTTTCATCTTTCTTTCTTTTATGTGTTTAATATCTTTTTGCTTCCTGTTTAGTGAAATGTAGAAGATGCAGCATGCCACTTACAGCACTGAGCGACAGAGAGAGGGTCTGCAGGATGTCCAGCATGGTCTTCAACACACGGCCACTCCACAGCAGGTGTGGGAAACTGAAGCCATGGAAACAGAGTGATATGCATGGTAGAAATGTGGATTGTCTTGTAAACAGCTTATTTCTAAAATCAAACCAACAGATGTGATAAGCTAAAAGGGTCCTTTGTTTGATTGCCAAATACTCACGTCTCAGCCAACCCGGAGAGATATTTGTCCGCCACTCTGCGGATTCTCTTGTGGGTGTGGTTAAAATTGACCAACAGAAACTGAGCATGTCGTTCCAGTTCCTCTTCATGTTCTTTAGTCTTGGGCTGCATGAGTGAGAAAAGAAGACCCGGGTCACCCAGGCTCAGGTCTTGGAACATCAGGGAAGGCTGTAAAGCTTAGTGACAGGAGCGTTTACCTTCTCTGCCATCATTTGAAGGAAGACATCGAACACCTTATCACCGACGCAGATTACACACTGCATCATCCCTGAGAACGACAGCATTTGGTTAATACAACAAACCCCAGGTGCGTGCCGTGTAAAGCGTAGAATGGCAAGCTGAAAAGTCACAGTCTGTTCTCACCAGACTTGTCCTTCTGAATGGCTTTGTCTTCAAAGTATCTGAACATGACCTGGAACTTGTCAGCATCGTTGGAACGCAGCATCCTGTGAAAGGACAGGGAAAAGCTACTGAGTAAAGTGATTTAATGTAACCTCATACATTTTAAATGTGTCTATGTTTAGGCAAGTAGGTAGTCAAGTAGGATGCACTCTAGGCAATCTAGTGACGAGTGAGGCTTTGGGAAAGATCAGCGCTCACCTCATGTATTCCAGTCTGTAGACTGAAAGCAGGTAAGTAGACATGGCGAAGTCCAGCTTGTTAATGAGGGCCGCGCCTTCAGGAGAGGGGTCAAGGAGGTTGATGATGGTGGAACGCAGGTCACTCAACTCAGCCTTGGGGCCACACATGAAAGCACACAGGTAAGTACTGCTGTATGTGTGCATTTACAGATGGATGGATGTTCACTCTTCTATGAACGTGTCAATGCATTTCTACCTGTGTGACAGTGTCATTTTTCAGCGCCGAGTTGTACTGCAACTCTGAACGAAGAGGTTCCCCACTAGGGAACGTGAGGAGAGGAGACTTGGCGGCAATCTCACATACACCTTCATACCATTCCTCTGGCCAAAGACCTGGAGGAGTAGACACCGATAGAAGAGTGATAATAGGTTTGTATATGTGACCATAACACTTGGTATAATTGAATAAGGCAATCCACATCCTCCGGGCCCACCTGAACCTTCCACTGCAAAGCCCATGACAACAGAGTACAACCAGAAGTCCCTGAACAGCTTCTGGAGGCGGGGCTTAGCCTCTTTGATTGGCGGCAACCTCCTGGTCAGCTTCAAAATACAATTGTAAAAAGTTAAATGGAGAGTGTGCCAGGGAAAACCAAAAATGGATTTAAAGCATCTTATCTCAACAACAACAAAAATCACACCATTTGTATATTTGTGTATGAATCGTAATAAATAGAATACCGAATTAAACAACATGATTCACCTTTTAAACATTGATAGTCTAAGCTTACACATTATTGACAATATTAGACATTTTCTAAAGAACGACAACAGGACTTGTTAAGAGTTAATGATTTTAGTTTGTCACAACTTATTGAGTGTTGTTTGATCTATCCTATTTGTTCAGGAGAAGCCCACATCAAAGTTCAGTCGTGGCTTTCCTGTCTTTGCACAGTGTTCAAACCAGATCTAAGAGGGTAACACAATGAAACGCAGGTAATATTCTTTTTGCACAGATTAGTATGAGGTACGTGGCTTAGATTTGAAATATAATTATTTGCTCAAGCTTTGTATGTGTCAACATCATCTAAATAAAAATTGTTTAATTATCATAATCTTTAATCTTATTACATAAATTATTAAATTAAATTACATCACTTGAAATTAATTATTCATCAAAGGTTTCATGATATTAGAACAAAGGGTTATTAGAAGCATTTAAAATGTTCAAATGTAACATTGTAAGTTTAATTTTACATAAGCCCTTTATTTTGAAAGATTAGATGGTACTTTAAAACAGTGGATATCCTATTTTGGAATCTAAATTAATTGTTTTTAACTGACTGACTGTCTCGTATATCACAAGGATGTTGATCATCCAAGCCATCATGGCAGCCTGCCTCCTCATCAGTCCCACACTGGCAGGGATCAAAGAGCTGAGCTCTCACTTCAGCGGTGAGCCCAGCTCCAACCCAAACCCACGTGGCCTGAGCCCAGAGGGAGCTCTGGACATGGAAGACATCCCTTTGGACTTTCACAAGGAGAACACCGTTACCAATGACCTTCCCATGGAGGGCTTCGAGGACGAGGACTATATTGACTTTGATAAAATACTGGCTGAGGGCAGCGACGACTACATGTAAGTAACAAAAAACAAATTGGTTTTGACAGATGCATTTATGATACATAAAACCAAATACTGCTCAGTTGTAATCTAACACCGCATTACTGTGTTCCATAACACGGATCTATTCCTATTGCAGAGAAGGGGATGAGATAGATGAAATTGCCACTCCAGCTCCAGATATAGACATCTTTGCCGAGTCTTCCGACCCTAAAATTCGGCGTGCCAGACTTTTGAGTCTATTTCATGGACGCTCACGCCTCCAGCGAATCAACGCTGTAAACGCACGCTTTGGCTTTAACCTCTATCGCAGCCTCCGTAACCATGTCAACCAGACAGACAACATCCTGCTGGCGCCAGCCGGAATCTCCATTGCCATGGGGATGATGGCATTGGGGGCAGGGCCTGGAACTCACGACCAGCTCTACAAAGCCATGGGGTTTGCCGACTTTGTCAACGCCAGCCATCACTATGACAACACAACTGTACACAAGCTCTTCAGAAAGCTTACACACAGGCTATTCCGGCGGAACTTTGGCTATACGTTGCGTTCCGTCAACGATCTTTATGTGAAAAAGGAGGTAGCAGTGAATGATGGCTTCCGAGCAGCTTCAAAGGCTTACTATTTTGCAGAGCCTCAGTCAGTAGACTTTAGTGATCCTGCATTCCTGGACAAGGCCAACCAGCGCATCCAGAAGCTGACCAAAGGGCTCATCAAAGAGCCTCTGAAGAGTGTGGACCCTAACATGATGCTGATGCTACTCAACACCCTATACTTCAAAGGTTAGGACAACAGCTAAGCAACACATCCATGGCTGAACTACTGGCCACGAAGTGGCCTCTTGTTTTAAGTCAAAGTTGATATATTTTGTACTTAACAGGTGCTTGGGAGCAAAAGTTCCCTAAAGAGATGACACACTACCGAAACTTCCGTGTGAACGAGAAGACAAACGTACGTGTCCCCATGATGCAGAACAAAGGGAACTACATGGCGGCTGCCGACCATGAACTTCAGTGTGATGTTCTACAGGTGGGCAGTGTTCATTAGAAACCCTGTCATTCAATTGACTTCTCAAAACATGAACTACCCTGTCCATTGTTGGAGATAATATATTACGTGGTGTCTTTCTGATGAAAATATAGATCCCTAACATGTCACAACATGCATTCAAGTGATTGTGAGTCATAGAAAGAGTAGATAGCTGACAGAGCCCGTAAACTGTCCTTGTTGTAGCTACCTTACACAGGAAACATCAGCATGCTCATCGCCCTGCCCAGGAAGATCTCTGGCATGAGGACGCTGGAGAGGGAGATCTCGCCCACCGTGGTCAGCAGGTGGTTGAACAGCATGACCAACAGGTCTGTAGGCAAGCTCTCGAATACGTACTAACCAAGTGAAATAACTAGAGATTGTAGAATCTACAACATTCCCCTGACTATAGAGGCAACTGCAGCTAAAACAATATTTTAACAGTACTGGGGAAAAAAAGAGTAGTAATTTTATATATCCCAGTAAAAATCCATCAATCAAATTTCAATCCCCAGGACGCGAGAGGTGGTCTTCCCCAGATTTAAACTGGAACAGAATTATGACCTGATTGACAACCTTAAAGAGATGGGTCTAACGGATCTGTTTCAGAAGGGTGACTTTAGTGGAATGACCTCAGAAAAAATTGCCATTGAATGGGTAAGAAAAAAAATGTAATGTTAAAAATCCAACCAAATGTCTATAAAAATTACCTGAATTAGATGTTATATCCCAAGCTGCTAAAACTAGTGTAAGGTTTTGATTGTGAATATCCTAAACTGTAACTTTTTTTAACCATAACTGTTATCATCGTCCCTAGCTGAAGCACCAGGGGACCATCATGGTGAATGAGGAGGGGACCGAGGCTGCCGCTCTGACCCAGGTGGGCTTCATGCCCCTCTCCTCCCAGATCCGCTTTGTAGTGGACCAGCCCTTCCTCTTCCTGATCTACGAGCACCGCACAGACTGCCTGATCTTCATGGGGCGGGTGATGGATCCCTTACAGAGCTAAACCTGACCCAGGTTTAACCTGACCCTATGAAAAATACATGCCCCCTCCACATCACTGCCTGTTTAAATCAGAGAACTGGATAATTACAATATATATAGTGGTCTCTCTTTTATTATGGATAATTAATTAATTATTTATTGACTTCTCTTTTTTTCACTGGGTCCATTGAGGGCCAAATTAGTCAATGTTCTCTGTCACAAGTATTTTAGTGTCAGAATTGATTGAGTCAGAATTGTTTGTTGTTAAATGTTCTAGCTCTCTGTGCCAGCACTGAGGCCAATGGAGCAAAGTGTACTGGAATATTGATGTTTAATTTCAACACTAATGGAATGTTGCCATTTCAAAAATGAGAGAATGTAAGGTATCAACCCTTTAAAAAAGAGCCATTTACTGTATTACTGTTACTTTCTCAACAGATTTGAAAAACATGTATTGGTTATTATAGTTATGTAAAGTAATGGAAATGAAATGTGTCTTAAATACATGGGTGAAACAGCAACCCACTCATGTTCTGGAGAAAGCAGAGTAAATATTTGTCCGCAGAGTTAACCACTAACCAACTGTTCAGAAAAAGACACCAGCAGATTTTCAAATGTAGAGGCAATTTCAACATTATATAAGCCAAACAAAAACATAAAAACCTGTACCGTGAAGCAAAGTCTAAATTCTGAGGACTACAGCGTAAATGCACTGCAGTAGAGCATTTAGTAGAGCATACTTACCACAGCAATGACAGGGATGAGGACCCCAAGGTTACCAGCACTGCTAGATGCCTGCAGGATAATTATCATTTCTTACGGTCATTTTCTTACAGACCATTTTAATGACAGGCTATACTTGGTGTATATATGTTTTTGTGGCTGTGTGCATGTGACTGTGAGTACCTTCAGTGCAGGACCCTTGTCGGAGGCTCTCTCACTGGCCCTCTTGCCCTCCAGGCCCAGTTGAACAAACAGTTCCAGTAGGTTCACCAACAGCTCGTCCTCTAGTGGTTCCCCCTGCAGGTTGGCTGCAATATTGGCCAGTGCATTTATCACAGCCAAAGAACAGTGGCTGATACAAGAGCCAAATGTAAAACAAAGAAAAAACAATCAAAGCATGTCAATACAAACTAGAGAGCCAACACTAAGATTACAGCCATAATAGGATGACACTGCAAACTATCTGCTGTGCATACTGTATAAAGAGGAATAAATAAAATAAAAAAGAAATATATATATAAAAAATTGAAAAATAGCCGTGATTACATCCCCTTTGACCTTTCTTGGAACTGACCTGTAACCCTGGTCTCTGTAGTCCTTGGTGGCAGAGTAGACCACTGAGCTAGCCTTCACACTGATCTGTTGGAACAGGTTCCACACCTCCTGGTAGATGTATTGCTGTGGACGGACACAAAACAGATGAAAAGAACGTGTGCATTTCTGTTGGTGTGTGTGTCTGTGCCCTTCCCTGCACATCAAACAGGTGGCTGTGTAAAACTTACATTCCCTGTGATGACCATGCAGCCTAGTTGGTCAATGATGAGCACGTCCAGCTTTGAGGGAGGCTGGCAGAACTTCTGCTGGAGGATCTGCAATATGGGCTCCATCACTTTAGGAGTGTCTCTCAGAGCCACAGCGATGTGGCCCAGGGCCCGGATGGTGTGGTCTGGGATCAGATGAGCATCCCTGGGAAAAAAATAAATCAGGATTTCTACGATTATTTTCTGTTTTCAAAAAATCAAGTAAGGTTTCATATCCAGCCAAACCCTTACGTTTCTTTCTTTTTTTTCTTGAACTAGAGAGGGGGGTCTGTGCTTAGTGCTTACTTGTCATTCTCCTGGGAGATGTAGAGACGGTTAGACAGACTTGCAAGAAATGCTTCCACTATGACTGGATCCATGGTCAGACCTGCCTTGAGACATCTGGGAAACAAAGAAGGACAGGGAAACCCACTGCAGTCAATACTATGTATGTTTATATTACCACATCACCACAAGGTGGCGCCAACTGTTTAGTCTGACCTGCAGATGTTGTCAATGGAGATGTCTCTAAGCTGCTCGTACATCGACGGCTGGTCCCTCCTGCCAGACAGGATGTTGAGAGTGGACTGGGATTGCTCATTGGTCACATTTATACGGACGTCTCCTGTGCCTATGTACATTGTGACAGGAGAGACGGGAATGTGAAATCTGGACTAAAAAACAAATCACAACACTTTTAGAAATTGGACGGAATCTTGCAAAGAGAATTAAGTACATAATAAATGTATGTATGTAGTTAATATATTGGATCTACAGCCAGATTTGCCTTGCAAGAAGAACCAAACATTGGGACTGACCACACCACAGGGCTTTACAGTAGGATCAATAATGTTATTCAGATTGGTTTGTGTGTCAGCTTTAGCGGAGAACTCTGTGCAGATCAATAATGGGTAGGAATGGGATGTGAAAGAGGTGCATGCGTCGAAAGTCCAGGGACTGGTCACTCAAACCGGCCCATGGTGGTCTCTGAATGGACCTGTTGTCTTGGCTGTGAAAAGGAGGGCCTTGGTGTTGGGTATTACTGTAATCACCTGTGCTGTACTGACTGTGGTACTTATAGAGCTTAACCAGAACCGGGGATGGAACCACAAGGAAATCTCGGAGAGAAGTAGTGGTAGAATGGGCAACCACTGGAAACCTCTCACATAGACGCCCCAGGCCCTGAACAAACAGATAGAGAACAACTACATGAGAAACTCAATCCTCAACGCCGACATGGGTCAGCGTGTTTCCATTTGCTGTAAATCTGTAAATCTTTTCACTAGACTGAGATAGACATTAACCAACGGGGACAGTTACAGGAGAAGGGAATACAGTGTGTGGCACCTGTAGGCAACAGATGAGAAGGGGCATGTGAGCGATGATGACTTTACTGGAGGTCTTGGACTGCAGCTTCTCTGACAGCTTGGTGCACAGGTTCTCAGCACCTACAGTGGCAAAAGAGGAAATGGAGATGTCTTATGAAAACCAGACCTTTGTAGCCACGGTAACTCTAAGCCAATGCCCCATGGCGGCCTACTCCCTATCCTCTCCACTGCGATTGATTACCCTGCTCGTCTTTGACGGCCCACACCATGAGGTCCACGCAGGCAGCGTTGGCTTGGCAACGGAGCTTGAGGGGGCCAGAGTCCCCCAGCTGGCCGCCCGCATCATGGAGGACACGCTGCAGCTCTGATTGGCTACTGCTGAACTGTTCCAGAACAAAGTCGTGCACCTCCCGCACAAACCCGGGCTGCAGGGCTGGACCAGAGAGAGCAACCGTTAAAGTACATGGCCACACTGTAAACCACATACCGCATTACAGACGTAGGTCAGTCATGTAAATAGACTTAAAACAGAGGAACATACTATAACCTATTGTATGCCTTACCCTTCATGTAATAGAGGGTGTCCCTCAGCATTTTGAACATGCAGACGTAGAGAGGATCACTGAAAGTTTTGTAATACAGGTTGATCCCGGGATTGGACTGTAATTAAAGGAGGAGTAACCAGAACTGAATAACATACTTCAAAATGTCTGTACAGGTTATTCTTATGTGTGTAGCATATAGGATGACCAGTATGATAATTTCCTGGGAGGAGATGCCCACCTCAGTAACCTCCAGCACCATGGCATCGAGTGTTTTCAGGAAGGAGTCAGAGACAAATGTCTGCACCTATACAGGCCAAAGACCAGACATTAAATACTGTTTGAAAGGAGCATATGTAAACACTGATTGAACAATTATAATACTACAATAAACATTTTTTATCATGAATGTCTGCCAATTCACATAACATTTGAATGCGTTTAGATAGTTGAAGTGAAAATCAATGTGTGTGGTTGTGAATGTACCATGCTTAGGAGCTTCCTTAGCAGGTCCACAGGTACCTCCACCTCCCCATCCCCTCCACCCATAAAGAGAGGAGACATGGAGAAACTGGAGCTGACTGTGCAGAAGTAGTGGTCAGGGTCCATAGTGCTGCTGTCAGGGAGATATGAGGCTGCAAAGAAGGGTGGATCAGGTTAAAATTAATAATAATAACTTTAATTTAAGAGCACCTTCCTAAAAACATAAAGAAATAATGTCACATGAAGTCCATCACTGAGCTACACGTGTTGCATGCATGAAAAATGGCAAATTACTAGAAATATTGTTAAGCTTATCTAAATGACTGCACAAGTGTAATTACAAGGTAAACACGAACACCCATAACAACACAAAATGGATGTGCACGGGTAAGAAGCTGCAAACTCATGCCTCGTGTCTCACATTTACCTGGATGTGGGATAAAAACCTTTCTTTAACGAAAAGACAGCACTAGCATACGCTCAATGCAGTCATTTTACCTTCAAAGTACTGGGGGCCAGGAGCTGTAGGGGAGCAGGGGGAGTGGCCTGCTGGTTCCGTACCAACCTACAGAATGAAACATTTAACAAATAAGGCAGCCTGCATCAACATTGTCTCATTATTATTCCGTTCCACAGCAGTCGAGTCTACATTCAAAACACACACTGTGACTGCACCCACTCTATACCAGACGTCCAAGTTTGGCTAGGGTACGGCTGGACTTATGTAACAACTGACGCCCACAACACAAACCTGTGAGTCCACCGCAGTGTTGGTGCGTCTGCGTAGAGTATCACTTTGGCAAACAGTCAATAGTGAGGATGGCATGATAGAGCGGAAGTCATTGAAGGACCTCCGCCGCACCCCCTCGGTTTCCTCGGTAACGCAGGCGACCTGAGGAACACCTTTTGGGAACAGCTTGGACAACAAAGACTCGTCCGTGCTGCTGTAGCGACCAAACGCCCGTGTCATACCCAGCAGACTTGGGGCGACATACCTACACAGGTAGACTGGAGAGAATGTGGGTGTCAAACTCTCTACCCTTATCCTTACATATCAACTTTGATGAGGTAAGTGTAATGTGAAAGAACTTTGAGATAAGGTTTATACCTTTATCATGGTTCTCAGGTATCTGGCACATCTCCTGCAGCCCCTGCATGACCTCCATGACAGCTTCCAGAATCTACAAGAAAAGCACCACAATTCAGACACAATTTCTTTGAGTCTGACCATATAAAATCAACAAAGCCATGACACATTAATTTGCATGGACTGTGTAATGGATTTGATGAATGTAAACCTCCTAGAGTTATATCACTAATTAATTAATGAAATAAGCTTATTAATTATTGGGCTTCCAATTGATAATACTATTTTCATTTGTTACATTAACGCATCAATATTGATATTACTAGCAGTAGTATTAAGAAAGTATTATTTCAATTTTTTTTACTTTAATAGATTTTTCTTTATAGATAAACTAATTTGTAAGTTTGAACTATGAGACAGATGTGTTGAATAGTTGTGATTAATAGTTTGTTCATCTTGCAACAGTTTTTCTTCTAGTAAAATATAATATGAATTACAACTATTACATAACTATTACTATTATAACATAAATACAGTAAAGCATGACCTCACCTGAGCTCTTGAGTTTATATCTCTCTGTGCTACATCTGCCAAGAGTGTGACTAGACAGAAGCTGAAGTTCTCTGCTACAGGAAGAAACTCTGAGGATTTTATATATGGGCAGAGTTAATTGCTGTTACAGTACATATACTTTATTGTACTTATATATTAGACAAGTAAAGTTTTCAAATAGCCTTTTTGTCTATTGAGACGCTAAACTATCAAATACAATAAAACATTGTTTGTTGCGCAAAATTGCAAACAGCAGAATTATTTTTATATTTATATGACTGTATTAAATTAAGTCTTCGAAAACCATTGGAATAACCAGTCCTTTCAAATGTAGGACTGCAAATAAAAAAAGACTGCATTCTAAAAGAGTTTTACTACAGGACCAGATTACGTTTACCTCTCCCTTTCTTTCCAGAGCTCTCCTCGATCCATTGGAATCGAGGTAATCCCCTCAACAGACTCAACAAGTAGGAAACAAGTGTGTCTTTGTGCTGTAGGATAAACCAACAGATTACAAACAGCACAACAAACAAAGGCACACAACACTTAGTACTTAGTAACAATAGTACTTATTTTACTTTTAAAACTGTTTCTATGATTTCAGCGGGGTAAAACATTTTTTTGTTCTTCTAAAATGTAGTGTTGTAGTATGCCTAAAGACTGCAAAACTTTGTTCCATAGCATGAGTTGTTGTAATGGGGTTACACGCTTAAACTATAGGCAGCATGTATAATCGCCAGCTTGGGTAGATTAAGAAAACAAGCTTATCCTGTGGATGTGTATGTAGAACGCAGAATGGGAATAACTAAGATTCTCCAAAAGGATATTGCATGTATGTCATGCCTCCTGACTGCATTTATGCCAAAGAATCACTGGGTTAGAAAGAACTATGTCTTTGCTTAGCCAAAATAAAATGTTAAAATGTTTTTGGAACATACAAATATGATGGCCATTGTCCTAAACACATACTTGCAAGTCAGATTCCACAAGGAACACAGCAAGTGCAATGACAGCATCTCTTCGACGATCGTCCAGAGTGAACACCCCACGTACTTCCAAAGGACACATGCATTGTAGCTTTTGAACCTGAAATAAAAATGTTTTGACAATGCTTTCAAAACTGGTGAACATGTGCATGCAGCGAGATCTGATGCTGCACTGAACAGACAGAATTTGAATAGATCTGATGCTGCACTGAACTAAATAAATAAAGACTGCACTTTTAAATTAAGTCTAGATTTACATGCAATAAAGTTGTGTATTATAAGTTTATGGTTCATATCATCAATTACCACGCTGATTTGAAAGTTTCTGAGACCATAAGCCACAGATGGCTGGAAAGATTAAAAAGGCCACTATGAATAGTTGTCATGAGAGACTGCTTTCCGCGAGTCCGCACAGAACCTGTTTGACTGCAGTGCGCAATACTTCTGACTGTAGCACATCCCGTTTACCATATCCCCCAGACAAGTCACTTTATAGTACTTTATTTAACTAATGTGCGCGTACGACATTGCTTATGAAACTTAACGCTTTTGCACCGAGTGATAACAGACCGTTTCTCATTGCAACGTTGCACTTACACACCTGTCAAAATTAGCAACAGCCTGTGCGGAAGCAAAGTACACTGAAAAACGAACTCAGTCAAAACAACCCTGTTGCTAGCTCATCTGTTAACGTTCATTCTGATTTAACTTTTTTTACATGAATTACTTTTCTCACCTTTTCGGCTGGTGCGGGGCGGTGTGCTGCTAATGAGCGAGCAAGGGAAAGAACTGTATTAAAATAAAACCCTCTTGTTCCACCTCCCTTCACAGACATGATTTACCTAACATCTAAACGATAAACAGGGAGGGGGAAACTGAGATGTAGTGGCAGTGCCTTGCACTGTGTAGAGACTTCAGCCGCAGTACGGAAAGTCTGAGGGCACATACTAACAACCGCAGCCCTTTTTGTTTTATATTGTCAGTCAGGTTTTTACTTGATAGATTAAATCATGAGAAACAATATGGCTATTTTTGTATGGCGTTACATTTATATAGGGGTTGTAATATTTGATAATGCAATATAATATATGGAGATATTTTTCATATGCGTTTCAATGGCGCAGCAATATTGTTTACAACAGTGCATCGACGTTGTCAAACGTGACGGGATTCATTCGTTACAGTCAGCTGATTATAAAACGTCTACACTAGTTAGCAAGTAATAGGTGCCCGGTCAAAGGTCTGTGTTATTGCCTTTTAATTATTGGTAAGATGAATATTTTTAAAAGATGCGATTATATGAAGCAGAGTTGTAACATATGTACTTTCAATGTATAACCTTTTGGGTGGTTTTGGCCGTAAGTGATGATGGTAACTGAAAGTTAGCTAGCGTAGCGTGGGCTAGCTACCAGTACCAGCTTGCAACACAAACGTTACGCAAACTGAACGACAAATTTGAGGATTACGCGAGCTACAAACTAGTCATCCGAGTGAATTAAAAACAGTTGTCAATAAATTTACTGCACATTTTGTTAACGCAATTGCTTTTTTGAACGTTCTAAAAATGCTTTATTAACTTGTTTCCGCAGAAACAAATAAGACATTTAACAAAAAATGTTTGCCTTTGACTTTGTACTAAATAGTTCATGCATGTATATCAGCTGAAGGGGACACATTTAAAATGTTTAACATACACTATAAAGCGAAAAGTATTTTGGGATAATGATTGGAATTAATCAAATGGAAGGGTTGAAAACTGCGTATGGTAAAATATATTATGCGGTTGGTTCAAGGCGATCTGTATGTTGTCGTACAGTTTCGTTCAACATCTGTTTTGCCTTCTAAAAAAATGAACCTTAGTTCTGATACATCTGTGGATTTTAACACCTAGTATTTTGACCATGAACATTTATCCGTGAAAATGTGTTGTTATATCGATTTTGTGAATAGTTTGTTCCTAAACGTCATATAATTAATTAAAGGTTCATAGTGTACAGGTTTAATCCTTAGGAAGACATTTACGTCAACAAACTTTTGACAGGAAACATTTCAACGGTTTTATGACTTGCTTTCACAGGGATACATTTGGTGTCAATTGAAAAATGGCTTACCCCAAGACCAGCAACCCGTTCGCTGATGATGATGATGATGAAGATGAGGAGTTTAACTCTAAAGGAGGGGTTGGTGACCCAAATGACAGCAACATGAGTGAAGCAGAAAGGAAGCAGAGATACCTTCAGCAGGAAGTAATGCGTACAGCAAAGTCAGCTGTTGACAGTAGCCATCGCTCTCTCGGTCTCATCTACGAGTCTGAAAAGATGGGGACAGAGACCGCCGAGGTAAGCCTTCTATCTTACAGGACTAACTGATTCCTTTAAAAATTTCATAGAGGGGCGGAAATCCATCTGGGTACATAGTCAGCCCAACATTAATCATCTGCACATTGTACTACGCCTCTCTTACCCTCCCTGAAGGAGTTAATGCGTCAGGGCGAGGCTATAAAGAGAACGGAGAAGATGGTGGATAACATGGAGCAGGACCTGAAGACCAGCCAACGACACATAAACAGCATCAAGAGTGTGTGGGGAGGACTTGTCAACTACTTCAAGGCCAAGCCTGAGACCCAACCACAGCCAGTGCAGACCCCTGCCTACCAACCTAGCAACAAGTAAGACCCTAGTGTACGATAGTTTTCATTACTAGTTCGCTAAGCAGTCATGGTAAAATGGGAAAGAACTGAAGCTGCAGGATATTAAGTCCATCTGTGATTACCTTTTAATTCAACCTATTGTCAATTGAAGTGGAATTGTATTCTTTGCCAAAGTGTCTTGAACTTTGTTGGCCATTAGTAAAAACCTGAAGTTGACTTCAGCAACAAAAAAAGCCATACACGGAGGGAATGTGTCCTGCTACTCCCTGCCCCGTTGTTACAGTTACAACGTCCTGTTTACAGATTTTATACAGTGCTTTTCCCCCCTGTCAAGCTATTCTGCACAACATACTGTAATTTGTATATTTTTTCAGATTGGAGAATGCATTGGCCGACAGTAAAGTGCATGAGGACAAGTACCAAGCCAGCCACCCTAACCTAAGAAAGATGGATACAGAAGGTAGACTCTGGCCCTTGAACCATAAAAAAAAATAAAAAAATGTTCTTTATGTGTCCTAATTTGACCATGCTGCAAAGGTGTTTGATAACAGTAATTTTGTTAATAATGTCTCCTTCTTGTAGGATTTGGAGCAGCAGCTGCATCGGCAGATGACAGCTCATCTAATCAGAATGGCCACCTCCAGAACAGACATCTACGATCGGCTCACCAAACACTAGACAACAATTTGGGTACAAATATATATTTTTAACAATCTGGTTAACAAGGAGTGGGGATTTGTTTTTATTAAATGTTTTACACATTCTCAGTTGAGTTTTTCCTCAAAGTTGGTACATGCTTTGGGCCTGCCTGCCGATAAACCACCATTGTTTTTCACTCAGTTATCCAGCCAGCAACATGTTATCTTTCTGTTCTTTCGTCTGTGGCTAAGTACTGCAAGTTCAACTTGTATGTTATATAATAGATCAAACTGCTAACTTTGAATGACTTAAAAAAAATAATGACTGCTTTTTAAAGAAAATCAGATTCGGGATCCGGAAAATCTGGCTCTTATTGTGGAGCTGAGCCTTATTGTCAGACTCACAGAAAAGAGCTGGAGTTCCCATAACTAAATGTTAGGCGAAGTCATTTCTAGCTCAAATTACACGGATTTTCAGTTTCATATTGGCAATTTCCACATACCCAAAACTATAAGCGATCGAGTTTGCCACCTACTAATTACTAATAGTAATCATAGGATTTGGTTCTGTATCTGTAATTCTGCTGTGAAGTAGCTGGCCCCCTTCATCCATGTTTCCTGTCTTCTTCTCCCTGTCCAGACGAGATGGCCATGGGCTTGGGACGACTAAAGAACCTGGGACTGGGGCTCCAGGCTGAGATCAACAGTCAGGATGATTCTATAGATTCTCTTCTTGGCAAGGTAGACAAGATGGACCTCAAGATAAACAACACCAACGAGCAGATGAAAAGACTCAAATAAAACATGAAGACAAACCCAGACTAATCAGAAAACAACAGTTCAAAGCATTTCCCATGCCTCGGTTTCTCAAGCTGCTACATGAGCAACAAAATACAATTATTTTAACTGTGCCAGACAGGTCAATTCTAGACATTTTATTCTCCAGTGATCAACAGGTATCACTGATCTTAAATCCCGATTTTCTTTTTTTCGTACCCATTTTAGACCTCTATTTCTTTTTTTCATTTGGCCACAGAATGTATGTTAAAATATAATTAATCTAATCAAATAGGTTGTTTCATTCAACAAGGTACAATTGATATGAAGCAGTATGTAGGATCTAAACTAGAATGTCTTTGTCTTAATCTTTATAGCTGCCTAACTAACACCATGCGGAATCTTTTGTCAGTGTCTTGTGTTTAAGACAAACCAATACCACTACCTGTATCTATTTATATAATCACTCCGCAGTTTCTTTCTGATTCCTGAAATAGAAACACACATCTTGGTTTCAACATCTGAAAGAATCTGTCTCAAGTCAGCTTTGCTTTACGACATCTTTGTATATTCCAGTTAGATTTAGTGCCACGCTGCCTCACACCAATTCCATTGTATTGCAATATATCAAGTGGCTTATCTTTTATTTTATTTTTTATTATTGATCGTATTCCCGGGCCAAAATGGAATTACCTCCTTTACTGAAGGGGGCTCTTTCGTTGCCTGTTCCTTCTTTTTACTTTTGATGTAATTGTGATGATCTATTATCAACTGTTTGTGATCAAAGCTGTAGTGTAAGACTTAATGGGGAATTATTGTTGTGACAATGTCATGCTCTTTGATGTGACACACAAATACAAAATGATTGCCAGTTGACTCATTAATTGAAACCTTAAAGAAAGAATTTCTTTGAGAAGACTTAAAATGTTGTCCACATCTCCTAATGACTTTAACTAAATTATAATTTTTTGCAGATTGGACATTGTCACTATATCTTCTTTTGGAGACAGGGTTACCAGTAGGTGGCGTCATTGTTTTACGCTTTTAGACTTCGACAGCAAGTGAAATGGGTGTTAGTGGTATGTGTTGCAGTATGAGGCTTTCTTAGTGCACCTATTCTCACTATTTTGAAGTGTATAATTTAGAGAACCTCAAATAAATGCAGCAACTCCAAACTTCGGCTGTCCCGGAAAAGTAATTAAGGGAAGTCTTGATCTTTGAAAGAAAGGGGTTACATCAGTCATTGCTAATACCTTCTTCTACTCTCTGATCCCCGCCATTCTAAGTAGGATGTTTACGTCTGGTTTTGTTGTGGAACAGCTGTGTTTCTCTCCCATCCCTGTGTGTACTTCAGGATCCCCCTCACGAGGAGTCCATTCATTATCATTCCTCTGTGAGAGTCCAGCTGCTCTGCCACATGCAGCAAGCCCTCATTAGGGAAGCCTTCTAAATACAGTACACAGTCCACGTCTTCACAGCAGCCGGCCTGGGGAAGGTGTGACACCTGCCACACACAGATCTGACAGATAAGCACATCGTACACAGAGACACACACTCGTAAGCAGAAGCCCAGACATGGCGTTAACATTCTCACACACACACACACACACGTACAGACAGCCCTCTTAATCTTTAATCAACAGATTTGAGAGAGACGGTGGAAGTTGAGGGGGAGGGGGTGGGTAGTAGCACTGTACTCCATGTATGTCGCCAGCACCAATCAGCGGAAGTGGCCCCGTGTTCTTTCCCTTCACGCCATCCCATGGGGCTGCGAGGGGCTTTAAACAGCTGTCTTGTCAAAAGCAAACAGTGGCCGTGCCGCGACAAAGGCCGCCAGTGATGGAATGCCCCTCTTTTCAATGTCCGTAATCCCAGAACACACTGATGTCGGACCCCATCAGGCACTGGGCCAAAGACAGGCCTTCCTGCCTTTTGGAAAGCGGGTTAGCAGTAAGGGCAGGTCCGCTAGGGGGGTAAAGCCTGCCCCAGAGAGAACGGACTGACAGGCTGACAGCACTCTATTGCCACTGTTGTAGTTAGAGAAAATAAAGAGTTGTGCTGACCGAGGGAAGTTTGGGAGACTGGAGAGAGGAGTGAGGTGATGGCAAAAAGGGATGGACGTTTAAGTGCCCATAAGATGAAACACACCACAAAGCAACACAGTCTTGAAAGATTTGTATCTGTCTGTGTGGGCCCAATAGTTTTCGTTGTTTTGTTTCTACTTGAAAGTTATGAATAACCATATTGATTGCAGTGACTAAATCAGGTTTGTGATCATTATTAAGGGCTCATATGTACATATGATAGTAAAGTTAGTTATTCACTGAATAAGGCCACTGCATTATTTTTATTCTTTAAGTCTTCATACACGAGTTATACCCTTAGAGTCAGAATCAGGTTCCATGCCAAGACCTTGAAATGCCCCTGATTCTAAAACAACTTGCTTCTGGAAGTAGAAACGTGAAAAGATAGAGATCTGGCCCTGAGAACCAGACAAAAATTAAACATGTTAGAGATATGGAAGTAGACCACAAGGAACCAAAAAGTGGACTTAGTAAGAGCATTTAAATTTTCCAATGCAAGTATAGGGAAAACCTGACTGGTGGGTTTTACGCTGTTGACAGTTGTTACTAAAGTGCACTTGGTGCATGCAGAGCTTCAGTAATCATCAAACAACGACCTCAGAGAGCCTGAAGAAAACAACACCATCAGAAACATGATTGATTAAGAGACAGCTATCATCATCATTCCCGACAAGTTCACTTGTACCACAGGGAGTGCTAAGAGCGTGCCAGGACATATGTTAATGTTGAATGCTCATGTTGCGTTGCAAAATGTCATGTTATGTTATGTTCATACGACTCGACTCTAAGTACCTGTTGTTGTCACATAGTAGGAATATACTGTACTTAGCTGTGTAGTGCTACAAAGAAGTAATTGCCAGGAAGGCAAAGGGAAACCATGTTAATGGTGGTCTTTGATGATACCCTTAAGGTTATAAGTTACGTTATGTGATAAAGTCAGATACGTGGAGAAACAAAGACATCGTTTCGATCTGAGAAATAACATATTTTTAACAGAAACTGAGTAGCACAGAGCACGACAAAAAAAAGAAGCATACGTATTTGTTTATTGTTTTTTCAATGGACAGTGTACAAGTGTATACGGTGCTGCACTACATTGGTTGCTTTCTTTAAAATAAATAAACACACATACACAGAAGACACAGGTTGAGGGTTTCTAGAGGAAAATGTCGTGGTCACAATGGTGAGCTGTATCCTCTGTGGTCCACATACAGTGTCTGAAAAAGGAAAGGGAGGGAGTCCACTTGGCATGTTGCCTCACCATAGATCTTTGGTCTGGACAGTGGACAATGATTCATCTGTGACACTTGCTATAGTCCCAGCAGAGAGAGGAGAGGAGCAGGTCAGAAGGAAACATCTGTCCGCCCCTGAGCATCTGGTGGCGACATGTAACCTCTTATAATTAGAACTGGTACTCGGGACCATGACCCTACAGAAATATTTGTCATATTCTATTAGTTTCTGAATAGTGGATAGAACTCCCTTGGTTTCTCAATAGTGGATAAAACCTTGAGTTGGCAAATTTTGTTTAAAGTTTTAAAACGCAAAAGAAGAAAACTAAAAACCTATACCTAACCAAAACGACCAGACCCCTAAATAAAAGAGAAAATGGGGGGGAAATAAGGCATCTTATCTGATGCATGACAATTTTCTGCAGCATTCTACATCTGTAAACAATAAGTGATGGCTAATATTTAACTCTCTAACTACTTTTTTTTCTATTCGAAATTTGAAGGGATTATGATCATAATAAAGATAATTAATTTATTGATCTTATTTTGGATTTATGTTATTGTGAAAAATGCTTTTATTTTCTGGGGGTGTACTGGTAGATAGACAAAGCTATATGGACACATACAGCCTACACACAGACACACAAAAGTAGAAAATGTATAAAGCAAAATAATATATTTATATATTTATACATTAGGCATAATCAAATGCAGTTGCATTCATGGAGGTAGATATAGAAAAGTTCAAGAGGTAAAAAGGCATATAGACATTGTGCTTTGGAGGGCAAAAGGTAAGTACTGTGGATGTAAAATATAGGTTTAAATGCAAGTGTTGTTGTGTGCTTATTAAAAAAAGTATAATATCAGGGGAGAGAGAGAAGTGGCAGGACACTACTGATCTCCTTGAATTACTCCTC
This sequence comes from Galaxias olidus, assembly GCA_026901105.3. Lineage (NCBI taxonomy): Eukaryota > Metazoa > Chordata > Actinopteri > Galaxiiformes > Galaxiidae > Galaxias > Galaxias olidus. The sequence continues at coordinate 391,003 of JAPMUY010008931.1, forward strand.
CAGGGATCTGTGATGGAGTAGTTTGGGTTGGCTGGCACGGTTCCCATTGGCTGAGCAGTCGCCGATAGAGGCAACCAAGTCCCTGGATTGGGGCTCACACAAACAGCACTGAGTATGGCGGACAACGGCAACCCTCAGAGGAAGACTCTCTCTCCCAGGAGCCATGGCAACCAGGGACAGAAGCCGCCGTCCAGAATGTTCTAAAAATAGTCCATACAATTTGTTAGGTTAACACACTTGTTTGCGTGTGTGTCCTTATCGAAACATACAGTTGGTAAACACAGTAAACAGTGGTTATTAAGCCAGCAATGGGTTGAGAGTCTCTGCAAACAGCCGTCATATATAACTTTGATGTGTGTGGTAGCGTGTTTCACCTGGTGCTCTCCAGGCCATCCCCACCACAGCGATCTTTCTTTGACATCGCATCGCTCTGGCACTCGGCGCAGACAAGTCTCTCCCTCACCAGCTGGGCACTCCACAGACTGAGTCTGCATGCTGCACTGGCCTGCTTCACTCGCAGGTAGACACAGTAACTAAACAAGGAGGGGAGAGAGAAACGCTTTAAACAAGACAGTTCTTGCTTTTAAAAGCCAGTTTTAGACTGCGTATCTGTTTAAAAAGATCGGTTTGACCATTATCTCCTTTTCAGATACCCAGCTGCAAACTTAGCCAACAAAATGCCCACAGAGCATACAGCAGATGTTGTCAAATTGTGACAATCAATTCTAATACATTCTTTTCATCTTTTCCTCGTCAAGCAATCAGGGACCAAACCAGCCTCGCCAGACTAGACTGTGCCTCCAGTCCAATCCAGCCAGTCACGTAGGATTAGCAACTCTGTCCAGGAAAAGAAGTGCAAAGGGTCACATTTAATGCCAGATAAGTATATCATGTTGTACTTATGGAATGCCGGTTCAGTAAGTTTTTGGCCTAAATCACTTGTTTTGTCTATGCTTACTCAGTTGTGACTAAGCAAGCCCCCTCAAAACAGGATTTTTTTTGTTTGATGAAATATTAAGATTTCTCCAATCTTTGTATAGTCTAAAATGTATCATGAAACTATAACAGAAACACACACATTTACACATTTACACAGACACACACACACACACACACACACACACACACACACACACACACACACACACACGTAATTAGGGATCTTGACTTACTGGGGATTTCCTTTACATCTTCTCTTTTTCTTTCTTCCTTTCATTAAGTTCCAGCCTGTTCATGCAGACCTTAATCTAATACCCAATCCTCCCCTGAGGGTCATCCCACACACAGCGGTGGCACACACATTTACCACACAGCCAAAACGTTCAACTTAGAAAGAAACAGAATAAAACCTTTTTTTACCATATTATCTTTCATTTTCTCCACTAATTCAAGAATATTTGTGGTACGTAATTGTCCCTGATTTCTAAAAAGTGCACTATTCTAGAATCACAGCAGCACCTCTGATTGCCGTCTACCGTAGCAGCGGAAATGATAGGCGCTTGGACCAGTTGTCTGAGTGAAATCAGGCGAGGACAGTGTGTTTCACAGTAATAGCTCACATTCATGAGTAATGCTGTTCCAATCGTCTGATGGGCTGCGCTTCAGTCAAAACACATATCCAGTGTCCACTTTAATCTACGTGAAAGGCTCTCATCAAGGGAAGGGCTGTTTCAACATTGAGCAAGTCAACTCTCAGTCAACATCAAACATGACATTGTGTAGAGACAGGAGAGAGGGTCCACCTATCAGATAGATTGGGCAATATCAACCCAGGTCACACCCGATGTTCCAGATGCAGTCAAAACAATTTCTTGGTTTTGCATCTCAAGGCAACTTTAGGCATGTCTGTTTCTTATGTTTGTTTGAAGCCCAAGGCTAACCTCGGAAAGCCTTTCGAATCAACTCAAAAAATAATGGGAAACAAATTGATAGCAGCAAAACAATATGAACAATGTCAAAAAAGTAGAATACGTAACTTGAAAAAGAAATGAAAAATGTCCAAACCTGTTATGGGGTGAATATACATGTAGTAAAGGCAAACTCACATGGTTACATGTAAGTTTACCTGAATGTCAAGTTATACATTTACTGTTATTTTCCAATACCTCCCCTCTACCTGAACTACATGCACTACCCCTGTGGACGGGAGGAGATGGCTGGGTCAGTGTTGTTTTACAGTGTGCTCAGTTTATGTTGTCTTACCTGGGCTTTTCCTCCTTCATCAACATGTGTGGTCGTCTCCAGGGGTCCTTGAAGTTCCTCTTGAATGAATCGGGCAGGATCTTAGCCACCTCTGGGTAGGACAGATGAAAAAAAAAATGTTAGGCCCATAGTTTTTCACATGGTATACATCTCAGGAGGAATACAGACAAAGGAACCATTACAAAACCTCTGTTTAATCCCACACATCTGTTAGAATTTACGTGGCTCAATGAGACAATTGTATTACTCAGAGCGGAAAATATTATAAATGCCATTATAAATTATAAAAATATTATAATGATAATTTACAATAATATGTCCAACAGTTTACACCTATGATTTCTCTGAGGTTTTTCTGGAGCTAGGTGTTTTGGTTCCCTTCAAATACTTGGCAGATGGAGCTGATGTAATGCAACAGCTGTAGATAAGGCTTTGGGCCAGATGTGCGTGCACCATGCAGGCCGACAAACTTTCAACAGCAAGTTCCTCTGAGAATACAGACATTTTTCTATTCCAAAGTAATTGGCCCCATAGACTTGAACACTTCCACATGTGTGTCAAAAGCACGCTCAACAGTGTAACCCCTAAAACAAGTCAGACAGCCTACCTTTGGCAGCACTGCATATGCCGTTGTTTCCAAAGCATCCTCTCCGTTGCTTGAGGTCTGGGCAAGGTGTGCCTCCGTTTCTAGGGGGAATGGATACTTGGCGACTCCTCTCTGTGCTGCCAACTCCACACGGAGACGTGCAGGGTGACCAGGGGCCCCAGGAGCCCACCACACAGTCAATGGCTGCTGGGGAGACAGGGCAAGAGACAGAGATCAGATGGGAGTCGGGCACATACGGCAGAGAGGGTGGGAGGTCCTATTTGACATACATTGCCCCTCACGGTACATGTAACAAAGAGTAAAGGTGAGAGGATTTGTAGGAACCAAGAACAAACACACTTGAGGAGCGTAAAAACAGGGAAAGAAAAGTGCCTTTATGACCATGACATTGGAGCTTTGCAGCCGTGCTACCATGATGGACAGTGTAATTCCTAAGTTAACCCTTCGAGGAGCTTTAAAGTCTGGGATCCATCAATCTGGAGGTTCTGACATGGGTCAGTACATTTCAGGCTCCATAATGCTTAAATATATGCGCCAACACATCGACACACATACACACAAACTCACACGCAAAAGTTTAGTAAGCTGCCGCCAAGCATGAGATTGACCCCTTCCATCCACAGACACGCGCACTTAACAAGCACAGCAGAGAAACAGCAGGAAGCTTTTCGTTAAATCATCCGTTTTAACCAAATAAAGTAAATGTGCGTGCGCGGGTGCAGTTGGGTTTGTATGTGCGTGTGTGTGTGTGTGTGCATATGTGTGGGGCTGAGGGGTGGTGGACTCTATTAGCTAGATGGCTGCTCTGATCAAAGCTAATGCTTTCCATCTGTAATCAGACACACAAAACGTCAATATCCGCAGCCAGACATTTAACAGGCTTGCAGTCAGACGTCAAGTAATAATGGGACAGGCACACTGTATAAACAAACCGAGACAGGCTTACTGAGCAGCAGTCTGCGACAGACAGGCAAATAAGCAGCCAGACATTCTGTAAATGACACAAGAGTTAGTCAAAGCCGATATAAAGTGTAAGTAGAGGATTATACTGTGAAGAAGTCTGTGTTCACAGCTCACAGTGAAGGTAGGTGCACACATCTTTAACTCCTAAGATAAGAAAGTATGTGCCCCCTTGTGAAAGAGAGAGCATACATGAACCATAACTGAATTGAATCTGCCTCACCATCCAATCTTTCTTGCTTATTCTATTCTTCATACACACATCCCGCACGCCTTATCAGCTTCAAAGCGGTTACAAAGCGGGTAAAAAAAAAAAAACTCTGAATAAAGGGTGCTTGTGTGTAAGTGCGCGTGCGCGTGCTTGTTCCAGTGGCTGAATAGAGAAAGCGGACATTGCTTTCAAGGTGCCGCCAATCCTGTTCATTCCCATGGTCCCGTTGACGGGGGGGTTGTCTCAGTGACACGGGCAATCTACAAAGCGAATGTGGAATCTCTGCATTCCTCCGCATTAGTGCTGCCCACCTGACACTCGCCTTTCCCAGATAACCCCCTCACATACACACACACAAACACACACACACACACACACACACACACACACACATCATTCTTCTCAGATAACATGCCCCCAACACCCCATAATATCCCTCATGAATACTCATAATTGCTTCCGCACCGTCTCGCCTGCACGCACACACTCAACAACTCACATATTCTCTCGGTCCTAGCAGCATGACATCACACAGTATTAACACGGCTACTGTACAGTGTGTCATTCCTCTGTCAATCATCCTCACAGACACTACATGGATCTCTGCCCTTTAAGAGAGGAAAACAAAACATGGTAGCACAGGCCAACTGGAGAAGAGTGTACTGCTGAGAACGGGCAAACAGGGAGGCCAGGGCAGTAAAGGTCGTCTTCTTCCCGCACCCACACCCACACACACACACACACACACACACACACACACACACACACACACACGCACAGAGTGAAAGAACAGATTTGTGGGCTGGAAGTCACCCCCCTGTGCCCTGTAGCCACCAGAGGTCACAGTGCAATTAGCTAACTGTGGTGGTCTCTGCCGGGCTGTTAGTACCACAAGCACAACAATTCCACCACCCACATGTTAATGCCGCTGGCATAGTGACACTGGCTGACCCTGGCCTTACAGACGACAGGAGAAAGTCCTGACTCCTGACACATGCCAGTACCTCCGACCTCTGACCCTGCCAGACAACAAATGGCACTTGTGGTCAGCATGTCATGCTCAGTGTCAGACAATGACACCCCATTGTTGTTCAGAAAAAGTGTCACATATGACTAAAATACGATATCTTTCTAATACTAAACTGGAAAAAGTGCAGCTGAGTGCTATCAAGTCAGGGTCAACAAAAGCGTGTTTAATATCAACAGGCTTCCTCGTTCTTTCAGCTTGGGTGTAGAATCGAGGTGTTTATAGTAGTAGGACAGAGACAGAGAAGGATGAAGATAAAAAAAGAGACGATAGTACAGATTGTTTCAGGGCGAAATGAACTTGGCTCCAGATCTCTTGGAAGAGTTCATGGCCGCGTCCTCTAGCCTTTCTGTTTGGCATTCCTTCAGATACATGACACTAGACTCAGCGGGGCTAGTGAACCAAACTAATGTCTGTGTATTTAGGCCTTCTCCATTCTCTCCACTCTCTTTACTTTGCTGCCAACTCTCAGTCATTCTCCCAGCAGTAGCAGGAAAGGTTATTTTTTTTATTTGAAGAAGAAACACAATCTTGGGCTCGCCTTGTTTGTCCGCCCGTCTTTTCGCCTTGCTTTGTCCTGTCACCCCAGTGACAGAAAGACAAAGGAGTGGATTCTAAGAGCCGCCAGGCCATAGCAGCAAATAGTTTCCCCTGCCCTTATCTTTTTATCCTTTCTCCTTCTCCCTTCTGACACTTGTTCCCATCTGTCGTCCGGATCCCAGGCCCAGGCTCAGGACCCCCTCCCTCTCCTCTCTTATGAGGCCCAGATGTTCAGCTGTGTCAGAGGACCACAGCACCCCCCAGCATGCCCTGGCACCCCGACCCACCCACCTCGCCCCACACACACACACACATACACACACACACACAAACACACACACACACATACTGTGTAGTCTCATTAAACTGACTTAATAATGTTCTAGAGCCCAGGCCAGGACCATAAACCTTGTAAAAGGGGGTGAAGTACAGAGAACTAAACCTTAGAAACATACTCAACCCTTTCCTGCAGACACCTCAGAGATAAAGGTCAAACAAACCTACTAATTAAGCTGATTAGGCTGAAACAAAGCTGATGCACGGGGAGAATGCTAGATAGATCACTATGTTAGCCACATATCATGGTATTTTCAGAATGTGTCTTTCATAGACTCACACATGAACAGACACAACACATTTGCCATGGTATACACTTATTTTCATAGCGCTGTCCAAGGCTTAGCTAAAATGCAGAATTGATCAGGGGGCCAAGGGGGGTGAAAAGGGATGACACACTTTTTCTAAAGTTATTTATACTTATATAACTTTATTTTTATCACCATGAAGTGGATATTCTAAATACGGAAGGAGGGCTTCACTGTATCTTTCTGAATGTTTATCTGACCTTGTGTATATTTCTGAAACCATATAAATGAGAGGGATCAGTCATAATGTATATATGTTTTCCTTGATAAATGACAGAAAACATCAGGACATGCATTGGAACAACCTATCGTCATTATTTTACTAATGTATCCATTTAATTATGGCCAGAATAAAAAAAAACTTGTAGAATAACCATGTGCAGTCATTAAAACAGCTCCTCCATGTTGTCACAACCAGAGTGAGAGCACGAGTGAGGCCTAAATAATAAATATGAAGCCAGGATTAAGAGTAACTCTGTGGCTGGGGAAGCGAGACTGTCAAGGTAAATTTGGGTCGGGAAACTGAAATCTTGAGCAAGGCGGTTAACCCTTCAGCTACTGGTAAAACATGGTAAGCCTAAGCAGCTTCAAATGTGTATATGAGTGTGACTTCATTACGCCCAGGTCTTTGGAAAAGAAATCGAACCGAGATAAATACATTGTAAAAGGTAACATGTTGTGGCGTAGTCAACTCTTGCAATAACTCTTGCTGCCAGGGCAATAATCCAGAATTTGCTAGTTTGTTTTTTACATACTGTTGGAACTTGATTTTGAAGTTAGATCAATGCTTAAGGTCTATATTGCGTCATGTTGCACATATTGTTGTGTTATGTGCAATATGGATGTGCTTGTGCTAGTTGTGGGATTGGAATTCCTGGTCTAGATTATTCAGTAATGCATTTAAATACCTGTGGTAGACATTTATACAATATGCTAAAACTCATATCCAGAGTCTTTGTCTACCTATCAGTTAAGGCACTCAGATTCAATATAGCCACAACATAGCCACAGTTGTAACCATGCTTTATTTTTCCAGTGTACCTTGGTGCACATTTAATCTCTAAAGAGTATATGTGAGTCAAGTGTCTCTAACCTTTCTTGTATCTGAGCAGGCATGTGGTGTGTGTGTGTGTGTGTGTGTGTGCGTAAGTGGGTTCCTGTGTGTGTGAGTGTATATTAAGAGGTGGCTGACCGAAGCACAGCATTATGAAAACATCTCAGGAATGATTGTGGGAATATCAGTAGAAGTGACAGAGGGTAAATCTCACATCCTGCTCTACAATCTGCAAGCTGGAAAATATTCTTCAGTTCATGAAAAGGGGGTATCTTCAAATTATCGTTATCAAATCTTACCAATTGAAACGGTATAAATATGTTGGTATTTGTCCTTATAAGGCTTGGATTTGTTTTAGTCAGGACAGGAACAGATAGTCAGCAGAGCTCCTATCAAACTGTCCACGCATGAGTCAAGGCGAAAAGGAGTGAAAAGATGTTATTCTACCGTGCAACAGTTGGCAAGTCTCAGTCTTAAACATTCAAATACTGGTCGCATGGGATGTTTAATTAGGAGTGGGTAGAACCAGAAAAAGTGGGAGTGAGAGAGAGGAGGTGGGGAGGGATGATGAAGAAGGGAGAAGATGAAAACATAATTTAACACGGCAACAAGTTGGTAATTCAGATCTGATGAGCCAGAGGGAGGAGAGGAGGAGTTCCCCTTTGTATGTTTCAGGAAGACTTGTCCTCCTGCCTGGGTGAGAACTAGCAGACACCCCGGAATGGGAGCAGTTACTCCTCCATCTCCCTAGTCCCTACAGACTAAGCTGAACCCCAGAGTGAACAGGTACAAGAGGCACACCAGATGATTAAACTAAATGTCAGTGTGTGTGTGTGTGTGTGTGTGTGTGTGTGTGTGTGTGTGTGTGAGAGAGAGAGAGAGTGTGCGTGTGTGAGTGTGCGTGCGTGCGTGTGTGTGTGTGTGTGTGTGTGTGTGTGTGTGTGTGTGTGTGTGTGTGTGTGTCTGAGGGAGCGCATGTGTGTTTGTGTGTATGTGTGGTTGTATTTAAAATAGGCATAGTGTACATGAAATATGATTAAACCAATCAGAGAGACACATGAATTTGTGAAAACAAAAGTCATATTAGAGCAGCGGTAGCAGTCAAAGCGCTGCTATTGTCAGCATGATGACAAATGCATCATAAAATACAGGGATATCTGGGGAGAAGTTTCAATGTAGCTCATCCTGGATTACTTAAATGAACTGTGGATTTCTTTTAATCCATTGCAGAGAGGGAGAGAGAACAGATGTGTGAAAATGTTTCTACAGGCTCAACCTGTCAAACCCAATCGTATAAACAAAGCACAGACATATTCTGCTTAGTCTGAACTTGACAAGATGAGACATCTTGCTACTTTAGTCTGTTTGCATACAGGCTATGGGAACATAACAGTGTGCAGATCTCTCCGGGTCTTCCCTCTGATGTCACCCACTACAAACCCTTCCCTCGGCAGCAGCTGACTGGGGCTAATTACAGACTGTGACTGCACCAACTTCTTTATGCAATAAAGAGCTTCGGGATCAGGTTCCTAAAGATCAAACCTTATCACAGGCGTTAAGGATAAGCATCAGCGGCCTGCGCTAATTTTTTTAAATGGAGAGAAAAAGAGACGTGAGCGTGAGATCAAGAGAAAGAGGAGGTGAGAGTAATGTGGGGAGTAGGAGAGAGGGTGAAAAAGATTGGCGACGAGGCATAGAGGTGAGAGATTTGCAGAATGGATGTTCTGGCATATGGATGTACAAAGTGTCAAAGGTCACAACCAAGTTCAAGGCAGTGCGCAGTATCTCTCTATCCATCTATGACCTCATAACAGATGGAGGGGGAGGGTGGGGGGGGGTGGGGGGTGGGGGGGGAGTTCGGTGCACCTGGACAAGCCTCCAACCAGTCTGTTCCACTGGGTTCTCAGAAAACCTGACAAGCAATCGCCCGACGCACTTTTCACTCTGATTGGATGAAAAGTTCAACAGAACGGAGTCGCAGTAAGACAGCGGAGTGACTACCGTTGGATCCCAGTGTTTCTTCCAAGAGTTGCCACAGCCTTTAAGAGCCAGATAGTGTTACAGTCTGTGACACCAGTTTGGCGTGGTCGGATGGCCCAGCCAGCCTGTTCTCATCACGGTGCACAGAGTACTTAAACACAGGGATCACGTTGTTTACTGCAGTTGTACACAAACAGAATTTTGACCAAATACAGCCGAAGTTTTCTCAGACAAGACGGTTTGGCCGCACAGGTTCTAGTTAAAATGCTGAGTGCACTTCAAACCGGGGGTTCTGTTTGGTCAATTTGTGAGCGAACGAGGCTGGCCGAGTTACAGGTCTCACTGTCCTGGGGATGCCACAGCTCCACTGTAATCCTGACCATCTTTGGCCCTCTCTTCCCACGATGTCCATTCCACTGGTTGTCCATATATAGCGTCAAAAGAATAGAAAGGACCCCGCTGCTTAGAGGGTTGTTCAACTGTTTGCTTCAAACCACAGATTTTCCTTCTGATCCAGATCGCAGTGCCTTGACTACATAAAGAACACATATTACTATTCTTTACAGATGACCTGGAAGATCAGTTATTGACTCGTCACTTCTGTCTGTTAAATATGCAGTGAAAATTACTGTTAAACTGTCTCTTTTCTTTTTAATCCTTTTTTTTTAAACCAATAATAGAGGTGTACAAAAATCCATTCGTGTCATGCCACCTGACAGAAAACTTTAAACAAAATTACCTATTTCGAAAAGTATGTGAAATATAAGTCATAAAAACAGAGAAAAAGCACTGTGACTAAAATGATGTTGTGTTGGTGACAGGTTAATGATTATAGGAGGCTTTATGAAGAGTTCCATCAAAGTTTCATCCATATGTTTTGGATTCCAAGGCGAGTAACTCATCTGTGATGAAGAGCGCATGACTAGAGAATGGTGTTCCAAAACATGTGGAGTGGGCAAACGGAACTACACATAACACCTAACACACACAAGCCCACAGACACTGTATAACTATGGGTTCATGCATTAGACCCTGATACACAAACACAAACAAGTAGAGACGCACACAGGCACATAAACACATGCACACTTACGCTTTCTCTTTCCTCTCAGTCTCTTTCTCTTTCTCTTTCTCACACACACACACACACTCACACTCACACACACACACACACACACACACACACACACACACACACACACACACACACACACACACACACACATGATATGACTCTCACACAGGGCTCTTCTTAGCCCCAAACTTGTCATCTTACTTAAAGCAAACAGCAATAATAAGAGCAACAGAGACAGGCATGTGTAGTATGTCTCACTGTCTCTGTTTCACCTCTATGCCAACTAACTTCGCTGCTCTGGCTCATAAAAGGATATAGTATGCAGTTCTCATTCTTTTTATTTGGCTTACTACATTGGGGAGCAGCATATTCGTTATAATGTGCACTTTTCTTCAATGAACTTCATTATTCTTCGTCAGATGTACTGTATTTGTTTGAAAAGGTGTAGTTTTTCTGATTGAGGTTTCACTCAAAGTCATGACCTAATTAGTATAATTTTTTATTAATAGTTACAACAAAACAAGCAACTCACCGGATATATGACAAATATGCTGGTAGTCCTCACAACAGTCTCCCGTTTTCTGACAGTACGCATCACAATAGCACACCGTTTTTCGCTTAGTGTACTCAAAACATTCATTGTTTCGCCCAGTACAGCAGTTTGGTCTTTCTCTATCTCCACAACCTGCTTCGGTTTGTGAAATAATGACCCCTGAGTAAAGTGCTAAAAATCCACAAATCATAACCCCAAAACGCGTTGGGAACCATCCATGCGTTCCCATGATGGAAACTTCGAAGGACACTTCTGAATCCGCACTGGACCGCTTGCTGATGTAGAATACGATGCGCTCACCGAACGCTCCAAACGAACAGGTTCACCGTTCACAGGTTAATGGACATACCGCCTAGTATTTTAAATCCAAATACAACATTATATTTTATTTTGGTGGAAAATAAATTACGGCCAAAAGTGAAAGTCTATTTTTGATTCCAGGACTTTACGTGTGGACAATACATGAGCTGACAATTAAAAAGCCGTTGTAGAGATTGTATTGTGCGTTCGATTGTGCGTATATCCCAAAGCTCCCTCCCTCCAGCTGCCCATAAAACACCGCCCCTTTGAGCGCATGTGGGTTGGTCAGGGTTGTCAAGCCCTTTTCTGTCTACAAATATTTTTTGTTTTTTCGCTGTTTTTGTTGCAAAAGTTAAGAATATGTTATAGCCTAGACAAATACCATATGTTCTGCTACATGTCAATATCCGCACTGATTAGGAATTAACCTACTTGGTCCATCAAACACAATAAAAGCTAGTCTGGACTGCATCAATATTTCAAAGGCCACCAACGATGCATTATTATATTTTCTCGTATACAGGTATATGTAAAGATGATGCAAGTGTTTTTCGGATTGTTGTTCATCCATATAATATACATCAAATTCAGGACCATGGACAGCAGTATGTGTGGAGATGTGAGATCATGGAGTCGAATTGCAACCCGTAGGTTAGTAAAGTGAGTTTGGAAACAAAGCCATTACTTTCCCTCCACTGAGCCTGAATGGCTGATGGCTCCCTTGGGAAAAATAGGCAGTAGTACTGTTAGAGAGGAGGAGGAGTATGTATGCCTCTCTGTGCGTGGTGTGTGTGTGTGTGTGTGTGTGTGTGTGTGTGTGTGTGTGTGTGTGTGTGTGTGTGTGTGTGTGTGTGTGTGTGTGTGTGGTTTTTATGAGCGAGTGTGCACTAAAAAAGGGGATGTATGGGGTGATCTCTTAGCACATAAGAAAGGAGGGGAAGGCTACCATTCAGACACAACCCTCCAGACCTAAAGGAAATCATCTCCTTTCATCTGGGAATTCAGATATACCCATTAGCCAAGGCTGTATGAGTGACTGTGGAGATAAGAGTGATGTTGGCCCCTCCTACTGGATTCCTGGATTAGCCTGTTCTTTCAGGACAAGGGATTGAAGGAGTGATGAGATGAAGGCTGGACAGTGGACAACGACAGACTAATTCTGACCCCACACACAAGGCCTTATTGTACACTGGAGACAAGATGGGAGGTCTCTCTCACCACCGTTGGGTGTGTGTGTGTGTGTGTGTGTGTGTGTGTGTGTGTGTGTGTGTGTGTGTGTGTGTGTGTGTGCGTGCGTGCGTGTCAGTGTGCGCAGCCTCTGATGTTTCTCTAAGAGCAGCACCTTCTAGTGTTCGGTATACATGCTTGGCGCTCCATCGAATGGTCTTTCCCAGCAAACACTGGGGTTCCAGTCTAAAGGATTGTGTAGGTTCCTGTGTGTGTGTGTGTGTGTGTGTGTGTGTGTGTGTGTGTCTGTGTGTGTGTGTGTGTGTGTGTGTGTGTGTGTGTTTGCGCGTGCGTGCAATGGATAATTGATTCAGGGTACATCCGCCAAGTCCTGAACAATGTGCTCCCTGTTTTGATTTTACCCCTACCTGCCCCCTATGGTTTGTCCCAGTGCCATCTCCATTAACCAAGAGGACAGAATAACACAAGTGGGGACAGGGACAAAAAAACAACAACTATACATCTCGTCATGTTTGAGACGCTCTTGGTTTAATGAGTTAGGAAATCCCCCCACCACATAATGAGGAGTTTTGCAATAAGCAAGAAGAATGCAGTGATGTTATTTTTCTGGCATTGCAATGATGAACAGAGACACGTATTATAGACAATTACACAGACAGAATAATACAGAATAGGCTGGAATATGGAGTTTAGGAAAACACAAGGCATTGTAGATGAGAAGAAACAGTAAGTAAAGGTGCACATTCTATCTAGCAGATAATGGAAAAGAAAAAGTGCAACTGTTATTTTAAATATGCAGAGAAAAATAATATTCTTCCAATCAGTAAAAGTTGTCACAATAATATAACAATATGACACAATAAGATAAAATAACTCACGTTTTTCACATAAAGGGTTTGAAACCAAATGAGATGATAAAATCATATGTAGTTGAATTCTTTTCTAATAAAAGGACCAAGGCTTTTCTAGGAACGTGGCCCAGAAAAAAAGGCACGAGTGAAGCAACAGAGAAAAAAAGAGGCAAAATGGTTTTCTCAAATGTATTGCACAACTTCCGCAGAACAGAGATGATTTGGGATTTTAAACAGGTTGACAACATAGGCTTTTGGAATGTATGGAATGTGTGTGAGTGTCAAACAGAGTTCCCACAAGGTTCCTGATAACATTGCTGTTGTTGTTCAAAGTTATTTTTATGTTTGGATGAGTGTGAAGGGCAGACTCACAGTAGATTTCGAAAAGTTTGATGGAACATTTCTGTTTGCAGAGCACCGAACCCTTGAATACAATACGACACGGCACAGGTCAACAGCAATTGTCTCACAACACACGGCAATTCATTCATTGCACAATAAATATATTGCTAAACACAATATCTTCTAAGTCAATACACTGTTCACTACTCTCCTCACAATAACATCAATATATTATACTTTGTCAATGGTGCAATAAAAGAGAAATATATGTTATACTTTATAATAAACTTTACTAGTAAACGTAATCTCACAGTAGTTATAGCTTCTGTTTTAGAAAAATAAAGTTCATATCACTACAGCAAAATCATTGCATCCATTGAAGGCTTGGTCTTGGCTATGGAACGTACTATAACACGCAATATGAAAACGTGCAGTTGAGCTACTCTGACTGTGAAGCCAACCTCAAACAGACGGTGAGCAGCACGTGACCTAAGGAAGATACAGTGTGTCACCCGCTCCCTTGTTCAACTGAAACATGACAATGAATGCTACTAGATCACCCCACCTCTTGGTGCAGAGGCCGAATGTGAATCAGGACACTGTGGATGTCCAGTGAACAATACTGCTAGTATTCTCCAGATAACAACAATAAGGCAGGTTAACCTTCCTGTCTTGCTGCCTTGACTATAACTCAAATAGGCTCATGTCTCATCTCCCATTTGGCTTGGCATGTCGGATGGCTCATAGACAATGATTTAAGGTCCGTATGTCGAGGTGGGCTGATTTCTGAACTATGGATGAGCGAGAGAGGCAGCAAAGTTCTTAGTCTGTCTTCCACACTGTGTTCAGAACCTTCACCACCTCCTCATAGATGATGAAGACTATGGCCACATCCAGACATACTCGACCCAGCCGGGGTACCGTGCCTTTGTAGAATCTGCACCGGAGAGTTACAGATGGAAGAGATAGAGAGAAACCAGGTCATTCATACAGAAATTGAAAGTATAGCCTTGAAAAAAACGAATATGTGAGAAGAAACCCTCTTGAATTGATAGAACAGAGGCTGTAACATATGTAGATCAGATGTCGTTGAACTATAGTGTGTGATTCTGATTGGAGTGTGGTGTAACGGGGAACTCACCCTCTTGGGCCCTCGTGCCTGAAGATCTTGACAGCACAGTCCAGAGTGTTCTTATACTTATGAGCTTCTAGGCCCTGACACAGACAAAGAGAAGATAGATCACTGTTTTTTCCCAACATTTAGACAAGGTTAGGCTGCTTCGTCTATTCTGCTAACACTTACAGTGGCAGCAGTCGATTGGTAATCTTCTCATACCTGCATCCTGGTCTTAATGACATCCAGGGGGGTGTTTCCGAATACACTGGCTGCCCCGGCAATGGCACCAAATGTTCCAGTCAACATAGGATTGATTGCTTTGTTGGGGTTATCGCCTAAGACGGGGGACCACAACATTAACGCGGTGCTCAAGGAGAAACAAGGCTCCTTACATGTGACAACCACTAGAGGTCAGCGTTGTCATGTGGGAAAACACGCCACAGCGTCTCGGCAACACACAAGCGCACAGTCGCTTACCTTTGTACCAGTTTCTAAGGGAGGTCATGACATAAAAGCGTATGGCCTGGTTAGAGCCCTGTTTGAGCACGGTGGCTGTGAGGCCCTGATACGTCCCCATTACACCTGGAGGGGGTACATAGAAATTATTCTCATTCTGTCACACATCCTCTTTTCATTCTGCTTTTCCCAGATCAGTCACTAAGTGTCAGTGTTAATGCTTTACACATGGCCGACGTTTTCTACCTTGGGTTCTGACAATCTCTCGGACTCCATGGAAGAAGCCTCGATATTTGGGGTTTGCCGAGCTCTGGTCGTGTATGAACTTAACCTTGGGAGATAACACGGGAGGACAGAGTAAAGAGCAGCATAGCCAACACATCTCTGTTCAACTCCGTCACTGTAAACAGACACAATCAAGCTGTCTATGTCCCATTGTTACTTGTACACTTGTGAAAAAATGCCTTTAAAGGTTAACAGTTACAATTCCCCCCAAAAATTAAACATATGAAGTAATAAAGAAGGTGAATATGTTGCTTTTATTTAGAACATCAGCCAACCTATCCCCATGGCATAGCCTAAGAGGGGAGTTGTCAGTGAGGTGCAGTACCTTGACAGTCTCCATGGGACAGACCACTAGAACAGCCTCCATCACCCCAGCCCCCAGACCACAGAGCAGGCCTCGGGTGCTGTCCAAACGCCCTGACTCGTCTCGCGCGTGGTTGCTGAGGAACTCAAACACTCCAAACCTAAAAGAAAGAGGGCAAGTGGAGAACAGAGATAAAGTACGAAAGTATGCTATGAGATAAGATAGAGTGGAGAAACAAAGAAGCAGTCTGACTGCTGCAAAAAGAGTGTAATAACACAGAATCAATACAGAGCTGCTGTTTTTCATTGGCAGTATGTGGTGAGAACACTACGTTGCCTTGGGGTTGAGACTATCATCAATTTCAGGCAAACAAAACGTCCAACAAATCCTTCAGTCTCAGTCTACAATAGAATTGGAGCGTAACTGAGTGCTAGTCCAGCCGTCGTTCTACAGCAAAGTGAAACTTCATTCAGAAATGGCAAAAATTATTGAAGAATAAATCAACGGTAAACTTTATCTTTTTGAAGTTTTTGTTGATCACGATAAAGCAAAGTGAAGTACTTTCAAAATGTCCCCTTGTCTCCCGGATACCCTAATGCAACAAGAACATGTGACAGGAAGGACTTATGGGTATTAAGCACACTATTTCTCATTCAAGCCCTCCAGAGATCAGAACTGCTGTGTTGTCATAATCATGTCTTGGCTGTGTAGAGGAGACTTCGTACACCTCAAGGCAAGATAAAAACAGCTTCTTTTAGTTTGTGCCGTATGTGAAACCAACTGCCAGGGCAGCAGAATATACAAGTGGTTTTTCCTACCCTAAACAAGGTTTTCCTTATTAAGTATGCACCCATTAAAGTGGAACTGACTCCTGGGCAACGGATGCCCAGCAACCGCTGCCATGGAAGCTGACCCAATGTCTCTGTGCACCTCAGGATGTAGAGAGAGAGAATGGGTGTGTGTGTGTGTGTGTGTGTAATTAAGGCACCGCTGTAATCAGGTACAAGATGTCTTTCCAGGGAGTCCACTGCTAGAACGGTTATTTTTAGAGGGAGTTTGATTGTAGTGATGGCAGGACATGTGATGATCGAAGGTGAGGAATAAAAGACGGGAGAAAAGGGGCGAGGGACAGCAGATACAAGACCTTGCTTTACGTTCCATTTTTGTCTTGGATCAGTGCTTCTTGTTGACTGTCTTGTGGTATCTTCATATTTCTAATCGTGCATGATGCAAAGCATACCGTCTGTCTGTGTCTATCAGCATCAGTGTGAGTATGCATTTCTCCTGTCTCTTTGCAGGTCTGCCATTTGTTTATTTTAATGATAGCCTTCCCATTCCACTTTAGGGTTCTTGTTAATTCTCTTTTGTGTGTTTTACGCCTTTGTTATTTGTATGAAATGTTGTGTTGTTGTAACCGACTCCCACTGTGAAGCAGAAACAAAGAGAGACACACAAATCCACTCTTTCAAAAGAACCTCCATCAACAAGCCGGGCACTCAAAAACATCCATTCCAGAACTCTTTCCATTATGCAGTCTTAACATATACAGTATGCTACTTCTAAACAAACAAAAATCTGAACAGCAGAATTCTCTAACAGCTACATACAGTTGATATACTGTATGTCGAAACTACATTGTCTTAAGACATTAACATTCTCCATGACTAAGCTTTCTTTCCCTCATATTTTTAGACCAAATTTCAACGAGGAAAACAGTCAAAACATGGCTGACAGGGTTTGGGTCTAAAGCCACCGCCCAAGATGAGTCATCGCCATTTTGGTCGCCACAGAGACAGTGGAACACAGGCCGCACTCCATTGGCTTTGTTATCTACCAGCTCAGCAGCCTCTGGATGGCAGGATGAGGGGAAAGGGGGAAAGAAGAAGAGAAGGAGGACTTAGGAATTAGAAGAATAAAGGAGGACGGGAGAAGGTGGGAGAGAAAGGTCATGCATGTTTTTTTTTTTCTCTGTCCCTTTTATAGCTTTCCAACCACTCCTCCAATCAACCGCCATCGCTCCCCCACACCGTACTCTGTTCCAGGCAATCAGTTAATGCGCTGGGGGAAGAGAGAGGAGCTGAGGGAGAGTGGATGACGGGAAAAGATAGATGGCAGGAGAGCAAGAAAAAAGGAACACTGGACACCGGAAGATATGGATCTGGGACCCTCAAAACAGAAAAAAAAAACGTTATACTCCATTTATTTTCTCTATAAAATAGCCGTCAACGGTAGAAACCAAAGTAGACAGATGAGTTGACCTCTGACCCATGCCCTCATTGATACCCCACCTAGGACTTACTGCCCCTAACCGTAGACAGACTGACAGCCCACAGCCCACACAGCTTCCACTGAGACCCTGACCAAAGATGAGTGGCAGCTCCGCTCTGCCTGGTTAGTCCTGTCTGTCTATTCTGTAGACAGGGTCTGGCCTTTAGCGGACAGCCACGCAAACAGACACTCCAACACACACACACACACACACACACACACACACACACACACACACACACACACACACACACACACACACACACACACACGAACGCACACCCACGTACATTCAAACAGCAAACACACAAACACACAGACAAACACACATATGCAGCAAGAACCATTGTGAAATACAAAGAGCCCCTGTATGCCACAGTACACAAGGAGTGGGGTCTCCTAAGAAATGGTGCAGCATTTGCGACAGTGCCAGTGAATAAGTGGAGGATGGCAGTTGAGGGGCCAGGTCATTTCAATTAAAGTATTACATAATTATAAAGCCGAGTGTAATGTGTCGTAGACGTTTCCACACTGGGTAATGGACTAGAATAATTGGTATGAGCGTGTGAGTTAGTGTAAGAAATGCTGAATGTGTGCCAATTATAACGGGTTAATACTGAGTTTGCTGTCTCGAGTAGTACTTCTAAACAGTGTCACTGTGTGTGTGTGTATGTGTGTGTGTGTGTGTGTGTGTGTGTGTGTGTGTGTGTGTGTGTGTGTGTGTGTGTGTGTGTGTGTGTGTGTGTGTGTGTGTGTGTACATGTGTGTGCGTGTGTGATTATCACCTACCTTACAGCTGATTTGGGTATGGATCCGTAGAGGAGTGAGCTGAGTCCCCTGTACAGACCCCTGACACCATGACCCTGCACTGTCTGCTTCACACAGTCCCCTGGAGGACAGATACACACTTCATAAACACAACCGATCCACAACACCAGACCATGAAAACACACAGCCTAAGAGGCCCCGCTCCTCCCCGTACAGCCTGCTAGTCTGCTGCACAACAGTGTAGGGGGGAAAAAGCAACAGCTGTCAGAGACGCTCATTAAGATGGTCTTGGATCCTCAGAGCTCCAACCAAGATAAACCAGGCACACTGTGTGTGTGTGTGTGTGTGTGTGTGTGTGTGTGTGTGTGTGTGTGTGTGTGTGTGTGTGTGTGTGTGTGTGTGTGTGTGTGTGTCACATTCATAAAAACATGAAGTATGACAGCCTGCCAGAATCCCTAATGCACATGGGGATGATGAGTAATTATAATTGGGTCTTAAGAGAGTTATGGGGAGCGGATAAAACAGACAGACAGACAGACAGACAGACAGACAGACAGACAGACACATATAGATACCTACAGGTAGAAAATGATAGGAGTAGAAAGAAAGACAGACAGACCGACAGATTAAGGTTTTAAACGTAGGAGACACACATACTGTAAAGAACAGAAAGACGAAAGGAATACAGGCTGGCTAATCACCTATGCCTTTGTATTTTGGTGGGTTGGCCCTCTCGTCCAGCTGTAGCTGGGTCTTCACGTACTCTGTGGGAAAGGTGATGCAGATCTCGATGCCGCCGGCGATGCCCCCTGAAAACAAGACAGACAAACATCATCATTATGAAGTCTCTTTATTACAGCATGGCTGGGATCAAACCATAAGTAAAGGTCTTAGGAGACCTGCTGTCAGTCAGGTACATATCACAGGGCCTTACTCAATAGTTGTTGGCTGTGGTCTAAGTCAGTCCCAATCAAAGATTTGCCTGCCGTAACAACGCCCTACACAGTGATGCACCTATCTGTCAGTGAATCATACAAAGGCCCTAAAGGAATCATAGATCATTAAAATGGCTCCTAAGGCAGATGTCCTCCATAAACGTTAAAAGCACTTCGACCGTGAGGGGAATGGAAATGTGCCAGGTAAAGCTTAATGTGGTCGCCGTCCAAAATGTGGACGCTGTAGCAGTGTGCAGTTTCAGCATTCAGTCTGAACCGTGACATCAGCATTAAACAGATACTGCTAATGACCATGTTTGTACAAAATATTAACGTTATGAATGATTGTAGGAATGTACAGTCGAGTTTATAAATGCTTTTGTAGCGAAACCTAGATGAGTCACAAGGAAAGGATAGACTTAGGGAAGAAGGGAGGGAGGGAGGGAGGGAGGGAGGGAGGGAGGGATGGGGACTCTAATATAATTATCCACTTTGCTTAGAGGGAGGGGCTCCATTACCCAGGCCAAGACCCTCCATTAACTCAATCACAGGTGCACACACACACACCCAAGCACGCACACTCACTAAGAAACCTACTATGGTCTTTCTCTCTCGTATTCTCTCTGTGTCATCGCACACGCACAAATATGCATCGGAAACAAACACAAAGTCACAAACATAATCATAACACACATAATTAATGCAAATCAAAACATCCTCAAAGACTAACGGTTTTGTACAAAGGTTAGGACCCCAAGCTAAAGATATAAAGCTGGTAGGCATCCAGCTCTGGAATAACATGACATACATCAGAAGTGTCACACTACCCTGCCAATCCCTTCTATCTACTCTCAGCACTCAGCATGGCATTCTCAGAGCAGATAACAGATAGTATATTTAACCCATTACACACACTGCGAAGCCTACTGGCAATATACAAAGCTTTAACCTCAATGATACACAAAAGATTTGCTGTTTGTAAAGTGAAAGGTGCACAAAGTGGAAATAATTGAGGTTTTCAGGGGAGGCAACACGCACACAAACACAAGTACATACACAAACACACACACCCACTTTTCTCACATGGCAAGCCAGTTGTAATTCCTTTAATCCTGCTTGAGTGGTAGGAGAGTGTAAGAACCAGGTTAGGACCTCAGACAGATCACATGAGGTCGACAACGACCCATTCAGACCGCCCTGATCCGGGCTCTCAGGGCCTGTGTGCCTTAGCGAGGGATGGAACAATAGGCCTCATTCATCTCCCTCAGCCTAGACAGGCCTCCCTCTGAAACAGCATTGTGAGAAGGCCAAGTGGTGGCCACTGAGCAAGCAGTGACTTAGCTACAAAACAGAGACATGGTGGTACACAATCAATCCTCATCAAACCGATACAGCGATGAGACGGAGCAGCTTGTTCTCTGCTCTAAAGCACCTGCTTCCTACACAAACCATTTAGACTAGAGACCTTAGACGAGTCCAGAGTCTACTGATGACCATTCGTCTTTATCACCAAGCTCCTCTAACAGCTCTTCCATACGTCTTCCTTGACGGCTCTCCCTTCATTTCTATCTCTCTCTTTCCTCAGAACCTCGCCCTGCCGTCTTTTTAGTCAATCCCAGACTCTCTTCTCCATCTTTCTGGTCTAGGCTCTCCTCCTCTGGTCCCATTTCTTTCTTTCTTTCCCACATTCTCGTTCTCCCTCAATGAATGCCTGCTACTGCCTATTCTCCCATCCCCCCGGTAACCAGTTTGTGGCATGTCATAAAATCAATGTGTTCGTATAGGCCTTGGACATTTGCTATTAGCGGAAACGATGGTACTGGGAAAACTGACATTATTCAATTGCCAATGGAATTGGTATTGAAGCTATATTTCAAGTCCGAAATGGCAATCAAAAGCAGTGCTGTGCCTGACCAGAAAAACATTATAGAACCTTACTAACAACATGCTACTGCATTTATTCTGGTTTGCTGTGAGGCACGGCTAACTATCAGTCTGTACATGTAAGGGGTAAGTGGCAACATACTTGTGAGGAATGATAATTTCATACCTTCTTGAAAGTGACAATTCAAGAAAGCAGTTTCATCAACTTAATGGACAGACAGACAAAAAATATACCCTCCCCCACCTCCCTTTTATACTCGTGTTTTGCCTGCACAAGAAAGATTTATAGTTTAATCAACGCCCCTCCGACTTCACAGCTGGGCCTCATGCAAGTCACTCAAAGCATGCATACGCACAACACACACATAACCAAGGCACGCTCTAGTAGTCTAACCAATGTCCATGTCTGAGCAGCCCTCACAGCCTCTCATTCAAAACCAGGAAATATTTCTGTGCCATGAATGAGGGAGAGAAAAAATTGTGACAGATAGAGAGACCGAGGGAGAAGGCAGCAGAAGAGAGAGAAAATTCTTAACTTGATGTCTCTCTACCAACTGAGTTACCTCTAATGAGCCATTGGCACATCTGGTCCATGATGACAGTACTTCTTGTTTTTTTCACAGAAAGACAAACTTCCGTCTCCTATCAAATCTGGTGGGTAAGAGGCTTTATGAAAAAAAAACAAAGCACTGTTTTGTTTCCCCTCACAAAAAATACCAAAAGAATTGGACAATTTCAGAATGGTTTTATTATGTATTTTAAATTAGATAAGATGTTTCAAACATATATCCTTTCCAAGACATGCATTATCGCAGGTGGGAGGAAATATACCAAAGAATCTTGATGCTTTGTGTCCATACACCCTCTCATCCAAAGGAACATCTTATGAATGTTGCCAGAGGACTTTTTCACTTCAAACATGAGGTATTAATAGAGCCTTAATATTTCTGTTTGCCTCGTGTGAAAGATGAAAGGAATTATTCATCTATCATCTGGCCTTTTAGGCATGGACTGTTCGCAACACCATTCCCAAAAGCTGTTCTAATGTTTAATTACAAGAGGGATGTCTATTAATTTTACATGGCAACTGTTTTTAACTGTTTGTAGCCCTCTAGTATACAGCATAGAAAAATAAACAGGGGTGGTATTCGGGACCTTATTGACGTGAACCTACAATAGCAGTCCTAATGGTGTTGTTGCCGTGGTATAGCTGATCGTCGTTGTGTTGAGGCCGTGCAGACAGAGCACCACGTGTGTTGCATCCCTTTCTCAAAAGTATTTCACAAATGCACCCAGTCGCTATGCACTTGTGGCGAGAGAGAGAAACATGGGGATGTGGTGGAAGGGCAGGGCTTTGTGGTTTGATGACGGTTGCGTGCATAGTAGAGCTGTGAGTCGGCGGACAGCGTGCAGTGTGCAGTGTTACTGAACAAGGGAAATGTGCTTTGACGAGGCCAGTGAGCTTGAGAGGAGACAGCCACGTAGTAGAATTAACTGGCTTCTCTGAGGCCCGGGAGAGACAGAGCAGGTCACAAAGAAAGTCCTACCATCAAATGAGGACGTAACACAATAGTATTCTCTCCTCTTTCTTTCCTCACATCTCTTTGTCTCTCACTTCACTCTCCACACAACATACAGTATTTCAATGTAAGCCACAACAGTGACTGAATGGTCAAAAAAACAATCCAAGCAGGTACAGAGACCCATTAAAATCCCTGTCCCTCAGGCCATACTAGAATCGAGTCCTTGCTTCAGTCAACATCTTAACATTTGCCGTCGCTATCGGCTGCAGAAGGAGCCTGGGACATGGCTGTAAAATAGGGTGAGGCTTAATATATCCTTACAAGAGCTGGTGAAATGTGTCCTCCAGCCCTCGTTCAAGTATCTTAAGATATGTAGCCCTACGTTTTTTTGTTGTGCGGATGCACCCTTTGTGTTGTGCCCAAAGCCTCAGGCCCACAAAACTAGCCCTAGCCACCAGACTACCACTAGAACACTATACACACAGACACACACACAGCCACACACACACACACACGTACACAAAAGTAGTGCTTCAGGCCTTAGGTCGGACAAAATGACATCCCTTAACAATGTTCGATGTGATATGGAACAACATCTCACTTAGCTTAGCTCTCTATATCACATTACCTTTCAATTCACCTCATATTGTGACCGTTTTCTACAGCTATCACTACAGGCACTTGCAATAGCTCATTACCTATAAAACCCAATACGGTCATGACACACCTTCATCACTCTGTGACGGCAGTATGATGTGCTATTGAGTTAGAACTTAGCATTTCTGGTAACTAGCTATGTCCTTATGTAGAAAGAGTGCCTCGGTGGGGTCCCAGTGACAAAGAGGATACACACAAGGATATGTACTTTGGGTGTATGCCAAGCTGTGGAGAACCAGAGTGCTGAACAAAAAGAATAAAGAAGAAAAAAAAGAAGAAGAAAAAAACATGCTGACACATACCACGAGAAAGAAGAAAAAAAGATAGAAACAGCTTGCGATTGTGTAGAAATAAATATATCTAAGGTATGTTGTCAGGGGCATGGGAAAGATGTAGGCGGGATTTATGAACTGTCACAGAGGGATGTCCGCGACCTGTCTTGAACACAGGCCTTCTGAAACACTGGCTGGGCATTTGATCTTAAATTACCTCAGAATATTTTTTGAAAGATTGCGTCTAACGATGAGTCATGCTGCACTGCACATGTTTCTTCACCATAAACACACACACAAACCTATGTACACAACAGCACTTTTCAATCGTATAATGACTCCCCTCTCCCTAAGGTAGACTGCATGATTAATTCCTTTATTGGCACTAAAGGTAATAGAAAAAGAGGGAAGGCAGAAAAATTGAGAAAGACAGTGCAATAGCGCAGGTGTTGCAAAACTGGACAAACAAGACATGCTAATTGACATTGTGGAGAGCAGGCTCTAGTAGAGTTTCTCGTCTGTCTGGTTGCCTCTGAGTCAACTCTATGTCTTGGTCACATTCACAGGCTCAATAGGTGTAAAAGAGCACAAAAATCATCAGATGGTGTTACTATGTTTTGGTTAGTGTACATATATAATTGTTTATTCACATTTATCCAAGTTTTTGCTCTCACTTGAGGTAAAGCAAACCAAATGCTTGCCAGGTGACTGGGGTCAAAAGTGAAAATATACTGTAGCCAGTTTCTGAATACAAACTGATGTTCATGGTCACTGTGGTACCTTGCTATAAAATAGACACCATCAGCCTTGCCTAAAATAAATAATAATAATTTTTGTCATGATGTTAACAATCAAAGTGTATTGCTTTTTAAGTAGCCAGCAAAGACCAATAGGCCTACTACTTATTATTTTGGGGAAATCATATGAAAGGATTAAGGAATGATGTGAATGCCAAGTTTAAAAACTTTAATACCCTTAGGTGAAAAGCCCCAGTACAAGAGGAATGATCTATTCACATCAGTGCACCAGTCTTCATTTGAACATGATGGTTTGAGGCAACAGTAAGAGAGTTTGCCCTCAGGAAATTTTAAAACAATTTCAGTCTTTAAGCAGCAGTCCAACTGTGTTGATAGTATTAGATTAGATAGACTATATTTGCATGCAATTAAGAACTATAGTTTTGTCATTTGTAGTAACATTGTAATAGTGGTATCCATGTACAGTATTGGCTTCTTTTCAATCAGGCCATTTCTTAGTGGCTGAGTGGTACACACTTTCTGTTCAGTAATTTTAAGGGAGGTTGTTTTGCTCTGCAAGGGTGGAGATAATAACATATAATTTCGAGATAAAAGAAGACCATAATATAATATCATATGAGCTTGTGCTCTGCCCTTCAATAGCAGGCTTTCAGTTACTCATTCATTAACAAAAGTCAAGGGAGGAAACTGTGTGCTTTACCAAACTAAAAATAATACACACTACTCAGGTTTACCAATAGTTTGTATGTGTCAAATGAGCTTAAACTGTTTTGAGCATAACATATATTTTGATAACAGCAGCAGGTTCTAATGTAGACACAGATGTGGACGCGCTTTCAACATACGAACAATTCAAGCATCAATTTGACAGTTCCTGTTTCACACACAAGAAAATGTTGTTTGCTAATGGGTTAAGTGCATTACTAACAAATAATATTTGGAAAATGTAGCTGAAAGCTTTTAAAGACATTTGCCAACTAATGTTTTACCAGTTAAATTACATGTTATAAACTTACCTGCTAAGATAGCCTTCCCAGGGTGCGTTAATTTCGCCTTTCCCCCCGGGGCGGCCGCCGCCAGACACCGTGGCTTGTGAAAAGGGCTAATGAATTTGGTGTTTCCTTGCATTTTGAAAATAGAAGGCACGTATATGTATGCACCTGTGTCAGTTACTCTAATAAAGTACTAGTTTACACTAGAACAAATAGCTTGATAACGCTAAGTGCAGAATTGAGCTCCAGACAATTTGTCAGTTTTGCTCTCTGATGCTTATCATTGTAGTGTAATAGTCAAGACTTCCAGTGTATGTTTCTCCCTAAACGACACTGTGAACGGAGTCACCGTTGAATGGTAATGTGAAAAAAGGCAACGTACAGCAATCCCTCATCTGAGCAAGGAGCGACTTTTATGCCACACCAGAAGGGCGGGTCTCTCTCTCTCTCTCTTTCTCACTCTCTCTCTCTGTCTTGCTGTCGCTCCACGTCACAAATGTTTTCTTTACCGAAGTGGGCTTGCAACATCCCCGCGAAAAACAAATATAAAACGAATGCAAAACGGTCCGTAGACTTCCGGACTCAACTCTTTTAGCAGACAAGCAGAAAACAATACAACCACTAAAGATTTTAAGTTGTAGTTTTGCACAAAAGTATGATTATTATAACCCCTTTTATCAGACAGAAGACTCTACAGCAAGCTGCACAGTAGGCTTGTCCTTGCTAACTTGATCAGGCATTCCTTGAGCCTGTGTTCCGGGGTAGGGAAACGGTAGCCGAGCTGCTTTTTCGACTTCGTCTGTTAACTTTATTTGTGTCCATTTGTCTATACAATTGGATTACGACTACTGTCTTCTGCTATCAGTTATCTTAACACGAGGAGGCTACTTGCAAAGCCTGCTAAATCACTTATTCATAAAAACGGAGTAATGCCACTTCGCCAACACGACGCTTCAATGTGACGTTCCACTTGAAATAATGACGATCAAAACATGCCAAGTCAGTATTATGCATAACATTTTTTTTACTTGTGACACTTCTCTGAAGAATGAACATTCTGACTGCTGATTTTGTAAGTGACCTCCTCACGTGCCGATTGTAGCTACAGCAGGTCAAATGAAAACATTGAACAAAAGCTGTGTGTGTAAACTTTATTATTTATCCTTTTGAAAGCATGACTTGTGCAGATAAAGGGAGTGCTTATGCGCAACTCAGATTCTTTTGTTTTCTTCTCGAAACCCAAATAGGTTCATAGGGTGCAGCGTACTCAAGACCGGATAACTCAAAGTAAACCCAAAATCAGCCGATCAGCTGAAACATTTTCATTGGTTGCTTCCACAGAAAGTTGACATACCCCTGACAATTGCTATTATGAGCATACTTGTTGAATAGTACAGCTGTAATCTACTCTTTTTATTATATTTTGTATTTTCTTACAAAAATCATCATCTTTTGCGTTAGACTGCAATACACTATTGACAATACATACATTATGGTATTCCATAATATAGGACTAATATATAACTTTGATTAGTTAAGTATCTGAACATATTAAATTATACTGCTTTCGATAAAATTATGCTTATTATTGAACCACTGGTACCAGGATGTACAAAGTATACTGTGCCTATGGTCAATAATCATGTTGCCATGAGAGTTGCTTCCATTCTGTTGTTGCTAATATTATAGGTTTCATTAATTACATAGCTTAAGTTCTGAGACAATAACAGTAATAGTAACGTGATATACTTGAGTGTGACATGAAATTTGTGCTCCTGGTTGCAGCATACATACAGTAGCTTGGCAGCACATGCACAGACAACAGCATATCGCAGCTTTATTATTTCACCTCGCCTTTGTCCAAAGTCACAATCATCAACTCCAGATTTTGAAGATGTGGGATCAGAACCATAAATAAAGTTTAACAGTTGCATAACCAAAGCAGCAACTTGCTTGGCAAATGGTTAGGACTGCAAGCAAGAGGCAGATCAGGGAGAATCTCGCAGAGTGTCTCTGGGTTGGCCACAAATCTCTCCATGCGTTGGGAGACTCAAAACATATGCATACAGTACACTGTAACGTCAGTAATTAGTGTTCATTGTCAACATGGAATAATCAGAAAGTTTTCTTTTTCTTTTTTAAACACTTGGTATCTGTTGTAATGGACAAAAAACTATTGCACAGAAAACTGTCATTTCAACAAAGCGTGAGACAGTGATGAAACAAACATTAACACGGGCCCAGTCTTGCCACCTTCTGTATAATATAAGGCCTTAGCAGTGCTTTTGATGAGGCAGGTCATCTGTTTCTCCACCCCTACTTCCTTGACTCCTCAGTAACCAAGTCTTTTAAACATCAGTGCTGTGTTCCTATAAAACAAAAAAATGACTCAAAAAGCTGCTCAATGGTTAATACGGTCTACATGAAACAGAAATAGAGGTACAGGACAGTGTCGTACAATTAGCTGTCTGTAACTTCTTTTACTGTTATTTTCCTCAAGGAGCTTAAAGTTCATGCTGTGCAGTAGTGGGTGGCAGAAATCAATGGGAGTGGAAGAGTCCACTAGACTGGTAGTCATCTGAACTTGACGGGAAGCTGGGTGTAGAAATAAGGACTGGAAGTGACGGTTGTGTTGTTTGAAGACGCCTCGTCTTAATCAGTACCTTGAAGACAACAGCGAGCTGGGCAGGTGTCCCTCTGCCTTGTGGACTCCAGAAGGTTGACATTTGGATGTGGTGAGGGGTTAAACGGTTGCCACGAGATTGGCTTGGTGTGACTCCAAGCAGCGAGGTTAAGTGTGGTTCAGGTTCTGTGTGTGTGTGTGTGAGTGCGAGTGTCTGCGTCTGTGTGTGTGCGCGCTGTCTGGGACTGAGCTAAGGTAAACAGATGTGTAGCGGTGGGGGGACTCCAGAGCAGGTACAATAGACCCTAGATGTTGAAGCCATAAGGAGGCTGGGCAGGGTAGCCTGGGGCTGCGTAGCCATAGCCTGGGTACCCTTGTTGGGGAGCCACTGGAGCAGGACCTGAGGTCAACATCAGCTGCTGACCTGTTAACGAGGCATACACACACACACACAGGGTTACAGACACGGGAGACGATTTGCTATACAAAGTGAGAATATTTACTGATCACCAGTTATTGTGTTGCCCATAAACTTACCAAATACTATAGGCTGAGGCTCGGTCACCTCCTCTTCAGTCTTCCTCTGGCTTTCTGCCTCATCAAGCTTGTCCACCTAGGGGCGTAGGGGACGATGGTAAGGTCAGAATAAGTATGAAAGCTGACAAACAAAGACATCTCAAGTACACCCATACACATCTTCCAAGCTGGCTAAGAATTTTAAATGTTGTCCCAAAGTAAACCTATGTTATACTGCAGACTATATTATAAGATAAGCATACTGTATATTTCTGGGGGGAAATGCAGACACATTAGACCTATAAGTCCATACACAAAATAATACTTTTCATTGCACACAGTGGAGCTATCTAAGAGAAGATGCCATGCAGGTTTTGAGAGATACTTGACAAAAACTTTAATTAAGGACACAAGGGACTCTATCTCTAAATGCGGTTAATGGCAGGGATCTATTAATCGTTAAGTGGCTTAAATTAATTCTGTCTGGGAGAGGCTTGGTGCATGCATGATTGCTGACACTCGATCACATCTCAATGAGTGCCTTCCATGCTTCACGGACACACCGCTGCCACCTATTGTGCAATTGCTGTAATTAGTCAATGTTATTGTACTGCCGTTTCAATTATTCTTCTGCCAGGTTGGAGACATGCGTCTTGCTTTTCATTTGAATGAAAAAAGCATGTAAGCTAGTAGCTGTGTTGGTAGTATTTGGCTTCAGGTGAGCCGACTTGTGCAAAGTGCAAAGGTGTCCGCAAATTGTGTGCAAAGGAAAATCGCAAGGTTTCTGATGTATTTCGGACATACCTATTATTCGGGTTTTGATAAAATGGTAATTACTAATTCACTTTTAATTTGATGTTGTTGACGATTAACTGCTCTGTAAAAATATGCAAATTGAAAATAACATAAATCTAGAAGAAAGTCATGATAAAATCGTTTCATTACTTTTCCTAAAACATGCCCTGTTTGGAAACAAAATAAGAACAATTAGTAGTTCTATAAGGGCTGTCTTAACATGGGGATCACAAATGGCATCACAGTGGTACAAGAAGTGTTAAAGGTCAATTCATTAATACTCCTATGGGAACTAATAAGGAGCTAGTAAGGAGCTAATAAGGGCAGTCATCAAGGTCTGCAGTGACCGCTTAGTTTGGTCCACACCACTTTGGTCCATGATCTGTTACTGACTGGTTGATAAAAACATCTACCTCTATCTGATCAAAACTGATACATGTTCTTGATGGAAATAAGAGAACTCTGCAACCTTTGAAGGAATTAGTAGCAGTAACTCGAGTTAAGAGAACCTTAACCTAGAACATTCCGTAAAGAGAACTCCACCACTGAGCAAATATTTGAAGTTCTAGACCTATCACGTTAACCATGTCAATAGTCTTATCTGCAGTGATTAAAGACTAGGCAGACAAGACAGGTGGTACAGGGACTAAACCCAATGTATGGACTCAGACCACCAAGCCATTCCTTTTGCATGTGCAGATGGTGGCAAAGAGACAAGGTGAAGTCACATAGACTAGATGCTATCATAGGATAAAAAGGTTAGGAGATGATAAATGGAAGAGACTAAAGATGAAAACGGTTAGGCCAGGATAGGCTAGTCCTAGTTGTCTACATCTACCAGTCCTGTTCAGTCTAGTTGTCTACATCTACCACTGGCTCTTTTTTTAGTTAGCACAAAATACGCCTGGATAGCAGATTAATCAGGATTGTATGTGCTGAGCTGGACCAACAGCCTGCACACACACTGTAGCCCTCCGTCAGTGTAGCTACTGTACGTTAGGACATTCTAAGTAACGAGCCATGCTGGGTTTCTACATCAGAAACCTAGGAGCTATGTTACAATGGTTAACAGACAGAACACAAGAGAGATATAAAAGAGGGCCAGAGACCGTCACCTTCTCCGCAAACTCATCAATCTGGAAAAGAACCCAGAAAAATGACCTCACATGTCTAAGAAAAATAATACAGATCTAAGCTTGAAAAGTAACCAAAAGAGAAAAGGCAAACTTGTGTGTGCTTCGTCTCGTAATCTTCCTGACATCGTTTTCTGTTGATGCAACCCCTTTTTTTTAATTATTGTAGTTATGGCATCATTCATTCCAGTAAAATCATACATTTTTCTAACTGGACAAAGAATTTCTACAGGAAATCTAAATTCAAGAAAAAAAAATTTACAACAAATTTCTCACTTCTCTCTGGTGTTTGGCTGTAAGTACTTCCTTTCATTTGCAACTTAAGTGACAGAACACATTACTTTTATAATTAAATTAGGCTACAATACACTTCCCTTAAAGTTCGATGCATATCCATCAAATCAGGGGCTTGTCGAACACAGACCTTGGAGAGGTACTCCCTCATGACCTGGATGAAGTACGGCATGGCAAAGTCCACGATGTTGTGTCTCCAGGCCAGCTCCAGCACCACGTCGGGGTGCAGCAGGTCGTAGGAGGCAAACAGACAGGCAGCGAAGCACTCCTTCCTGTCCTCCTCCAGGAACCACTGGAGCAGAGTCTCTGCCAACTCAGCGTCCTTGGACTCCGCAGCATACAGCATTGCGTCCTGGGGAAGACGCCAAACACACACTCCTTGATGCATTGTCAATCTCCATTGGTTGTGAAATTAAATCAAGCAAAGGTCATGCATGAGAGATGATCGCGAACTGAATTTGCACAAGTTATGTGAAAGGTTCCACAGGTTTGTTTTAATAAACACCAATAAAATGTCCCTGTTATATGCCCAACATTGCCACCTATGGGTGAAACATGTCTATATTTTATAAATAGTTAAAACATAAGTTTTACACACAATCACTTGCATGAGGAGTGCACATACCTTGTAGAGTTTGTCCTTCTTGCAGAGCTCCACACTCTGTCTCCAACGGTTGTTTCCCTTGTACAAGTAGGCAGCAATGCGTCGGAACTCTATCAGCTCGTGTTTCTCTAGTCTCTGAGCCAGGCCAATGGTGTCAAAGTTGTCATATGCATCTATTGAAGCTCGAAGACCCTATGAACGGCCAACACAAAGTACACAGCCTCTTTCACAGGAAAACCCCTTAATTTGGCAGTTTGTTGATTTCATTACTGTGTCTATATAAATGGCAATAGGGGGCAGGACAGACTAACCTGGTAGTCCTCCTCATCCGTCAGTAGGTTGTTCAGAGCTTCATTCACTCCCTTATTGTTGTGGCTCTGGACAGACCTCAGGTAGGGCTTCACTAATTTCAGCTGGTTGACCTTGACAAACACAGACGTAAAAAACATCTCTCAAGTTTGATTTGCTTCTTGATAGACATATTTTACAATTTATCAGTTGCTGAAACTTTTAAGGTCCTTAAGAGTTTGTGAAATTGAATTTCTGCATATACAAAACAGCGTTGTGCACTCCAACGGATTGGATGATGGGTACCGCAGAAGTGTGTGTTACTCTGCGCTGGCAGGTTACCTTGGTGAAGAAAGCCACTGCTCGGCTGTGTTCTAACCGTGGCGACAGGATGGTCAACAGGTCGTTCAGGAGGAGGGGTTTGTAGTCCAGGTAGAAATGAAGTGCTTTGTAGTACAACTCCACATTGGCCACCTGGTGTCAGAAACAGAAAAGCACAAAATTCATTGAACTTTAAGAGCCATTGTAATAATTTTAAATAATTACTCTCAATTTGACACCCCCCTTTATTGTTTTTTGTTTTTGTTTTACCTTAGCGATGATGTCTTTGAACTGTCCCTCTTTCCATGCATCTGTTGCATGTGCCATCATAGTGAGGGCGGCATTGTCATACTCTTCATACTTCTCATAGAGGAAAACCAGCTCCCCCCACAGGTGAGACTGCTCCGCGGCACGCAGCACCTGATTGGAACACACACATTAAGTGAGGCCATTCACAGAGATGACTACTTTACACTTGACTTGACCTCTTAACTTCAATTTAATTTTAACCCACAAGCGCACTTTACCTTGGGGATGTTGACTCTGGACCAGAACAGCTCTAGGTGTTCTCTCATCTTCTGGGGTTTGAACTTGGAGTAGAGGATGGCCAACTCGGTAAACATGCCCATGTGGGCGCGCTCCAGGCCCAGGGCGGCTTCCAGCAGAGCGATCAGTTCCTCAAAGTAACCTCGGTCCTGGTAGTAGCTTATCAGCTCCTCCAGCTCGTCGGCATGGATCACGATGTGGAGACCACAGATCTGAGCCAAGCGGAACTCCTCGCCGTCCACACACGCAAAACACACCTGAGAGAGAGAGAGAGGGACAGCTGTCGCTGGGGCAGCCAGGTCCTTAAGCTAAACATTCTCTGTGGCAAAACTACGGTCTTCAGTGAAGGGGCTTTTCTAATCTTTGTCTGGCCGAGTTATGATACATATAGGTTTGTCTACATTCATATGAGTTATTAGACATACAGGTTTGAGTACATAGATGTGTTATTTTACATATATGTTTCTGTACATACATATGAGTTATTAGACATAGGTTTGTGTGCTAGGTGTACCTCCTTCCATGTGCGAGTGCTATTGGCCTTCCTGGCGCTGTCCACAGCTGCCTGGTACTCTCCTAGGTGGACCAGGGTGGATGCCAGGCGGGCGAAGTTGGACACATTGTTATACAGGAGTTTTGCCGCATCGTACATCCCCTCCTCATAGCACCTGTCTCCCACCTGGATGATGAATAGAGATAGCGAGAGAGAGAATTACCACAAAGGATATATTACTATTTAACTGCATTAACCTTTTCCCAATAACTAGTTCTGTAACCAAATGATACCCTATAAAAAACATTTCCTTTTTGCTCTTATTAGAACGTTTCCCCTATATTATGCATGTACATAATAACATCGCAACAAACTATTTAAATCTGGAATTTAGCTGCTTAGTTGACTTCTTCAGGTTTCTTTACCAGTAAAAAAAAATCAATCAATAGTAGAGGTGCTTTGGCATATCCCCTGCTAATGCAGCATGCAGACCATGTTTACAGTAAGGTGTGGACAGGGAGAGGGGGAAAGAGAAAGTAGTAATCGAGAAATTAGTAAGACAAAGCCACGTACAATAGGCATACCAAAACACGCTCTTGTAGTAAAACTATGTCAATCCTGTTTTTCATCACATCAAAAAAAAAAAGAAATGTGATTGGACATGTGCATTTTTTATGTGCTCCGGCCCCCCCGCGACCCTGTCAAGGATAAGCGGTATAGCTAATGGATGGATGGATGGATTTGCATTTTTTATTAAAAGGCACACAACAGATAATTAGTGCCAAACAATACTAAATTGGTGGCACTTTGGAGCCCTGGAACTTTTGTATTTACTCAGATATTTTTGTAGTCGATCTGGGTCTTACCTGTTGTATGTGAGCGTTGTTGGGACCACTGACGAACTCCTCGAGCTCCGCCAGGCGGTTTGTTTTAGCCAGAGCAAAGATCAGCTCCGTCTCGACGTACGACTCCCTCGCCTTCTTACGGGCCATCTGAAGGAACTTCACCAGGTCCTCCCAGTTATCTATGACACACACACCACCATCAGGCTCTCAGTTTATGGGGAAACAAAACTGATGAGGCTCAATATTTACATGAGGTTATGACGGAATCGACTTACTGTTCTTGCTGGCAGCGTTGACTACCTCCATGTAGGCGGAGGGGTCATCTGCCTTGATGTAGGAGTCAATAGCCTCTTTGACCAGGTCCCTTTGGAGCTGAGCTCTGGCCAGCTGGCTCCACACAGCAGGCTCGCTGCAGCGCTCGGCAAACTCGTAGGCACGGTCCAGGTTCCCTATGTGTTCTATCAATACCTACGGAGACAGATAGACAAACACAGTTCACTAACAGCCAGAGGAATCATGTGTGTGGCACCAATGGTCTTTTTGTGGCCCTGTGAGGTATTCAAGCAAAGCACAGGAAAGTCATCCTAGCAGATATCAAAAAATGACAGTCTAAACAAAACCAGTAACAATCTCACCAAACATCATGGCCATCTCTCACCTGAATGGCTGAAGTGTTGACGTCAAACTTTTTGAAGATGGCAAAGGCCTCCTCAAACAACTCATTGCTGATTGCAATGTTAGCAATGTCCGGGGCGTCGTAGTTGTCCAGCCGGTTGATGTACTCCATCACGCGGGTACGGTCCGCCTTGATGGCAGTCAGGATCAGAAGGTTCTGGAGGTTTCTGGAAGACAAGACAGAAATGGCATGTTACATATCCCCCCCAAAAATGAAATATATTAGCCAGTTGATTTTATAACGATTGCAGGGCTGGTTCGTTTGGGAGGAAATTGACTTGAGACCGGCCTGATCTTGTCTAGCTACTGTACCTGTGTTCACTGAAAATAGAGTTGTCCAGTACAATCTTCTCCAGCAGTTCGATCAGCTCGTTGGGCAGGTCTGCCGTCATAAAGGCTTTCACTGTGACCGACACCTCCTCTGGGTCCTGGGTCTCCGACAGGGCTGTCTGCACCACCTGAGCAAAGGCAAAGCAATCACACATGGGTTATGCAGAAGGAAGCTCAATGGCGGCTCATTTCTATTGTTTAGTTACACATTTTTTATATATTGTTAACAACCATCATCTGAGCACATCTTGACACAATCATAATTACACCACAATAGATTTGCTAGTTCTGTCAAAAATAGGGGAGTGTGTACATAACCAACCTGGTCAATGAGTTGGCGTCTAAAGGGGTTGTTCTCTTCTAGAACGTTGGCCCAGAGTTCTGGATCTTTCCGTCGCACCAGGTAGCGTGCTTCACTTTTAAACAGCGAGTTCTCGTTGCAAACCTTCAGAACAGAGAGCCAGCAATGAGCTCACTGTGAATTACTTTGCAGTTCTTTCCTTGTAAACATGTTAAAATAATACATCTCCATACAAACAAAGCATAAACCAAATGGACTGTATCCAACTGAGCACCTTGATCAGTTCCAGGTCACACTGGCCCCTCTCGTAGGCCACACAGGCCAGGTGAGGGTCTCTCTTCTCACAATAGCGCCCCACCACAGCACTGTCATAAAACGTGTTCTCCTTCAGGAAGCGCTCGGGGGTGTTGTTGCTGTCGATGTAGATCTTAGCCAGAGCATTGTGGGTCGCCGGCTCCTCGCAACCCTCCTGGATACGAGACTCCAGCCATGGCAACAGCAGCTTCAGCCTGCGGGGGGCCGTCAGCAACGACATTCAAATGTCTTCGAAAATATTCAGAACACTTGGTACATTACTGTAATTAGGACACACACGCCCGCCCACACACAGACACACACACACACACACCTGTTCCTCTTCTCCACCTCGGCCACCAGCTCGTCAGTGGAGAACTGCCCTCGTACCACCATGATGAGGTTCTTAATGACGTCTTCAGAGCAGTCCACATCCAACAGACCTCCAATCACCACTGGCAGACGACTGGGGTTCACCTAGACATACAAAGCACAGACGTCACAAACAAAAAAAAGCAACGCTCCAGCAGAGGGCAGTGTACTGGCAACTACCGCAGAGAAAGACGTAGGCCAGCATTTCTTTACCTTTTGCACATAGATCTCTATGTATTTCTGGAGAGTGTTGCGGTAGAGGTAGAGGACCAGGTCATGGACAAAGTCAAAGCGATCGCAGACAATGATCAAAGGAAGCTGGTCGGTCAGCTTGGCCTCCTGATGAAGAGGAGCATCGATCACACAGGTTGGTCAGGCACATGGAGGATGCTGCGGGCTTATGGCTGATACATAGAGGAAGCATCTCTACTGTTTACGGTCTAATAAGGAGTAGGCCAGTGTGTGTTTTACCTTGAGGAAGTTCTTAACCCTTTCCGGATCGTAGCAGTTGCTCTCCCTGCAGATCCTCTCCACTTCCTTGATCTGGCCAGTCTTACAAGCAGCCTGGATGTACTTGAAATGAACGTCTGCTTCTTGGCTGAAGTTCACAATTGAGCCCAGGAAGTAAAACAAGCCTTGAAAAGGAGAGACGGAAAAACAACCACTAAGCTTCAATAGCTTTCATCGTCATTCCAACGTGGAATGGAAACCGCTTTGTTTACGTTCCCTATCTTAGTTTGGCAACTGACCGACTTTCAACAGTAGCCCAAGTCAACACAACAGTCCCTTCTCTCCGTCTCTGGCTGTGGCACCTACCCTCGTAGCTTTTGAAAGACTCAAAGAGCTCCACCAGCGTCTGCGTCCCCAGCTGCTCGTGGTACTTGGTGGCCACCTGGACACACAGCTGCAGGTTCTGTCTGATGTTGGCCGACAGCATGGCCCTGAGACACTCCACGGAGTCCTCCACGGACAGAGCACCAAAGAAGTTTACCAGCCACTGGGCAGGGAAAAAGGGGAGAGAGAGAGAGAGAGAGGTGACTAAACACTTCCAGGTTTCACCAACAGCGCCACGCAGACAGAGCTACACATTCACGCAATTAGCGAAAACAAAGGGGTTGGGTTGGCCTATAAGAGGAGACCCGCGTACCTCTGGGTTGAGCAGGTGAGTGTGCACCACGGCACGTTTGATGTCGTAGAGGTCAGTGTAATGTTCCAGGGCTCTCTGTAACAGTCCGGCCTTCTCACACAGCTGGGCCACGTGGGCGCGGTCGTAGTGAGTGAACATCTGGTTCCCCAGGATGGCATCTGCTACCTGCACATACACACACACATTGTTTAACAACACAGCTGACAAAGACTGGCGCTGGCTGAGGGAGAAGTGCTTGTCAGTTGGCCCGGTCTACCTGGGGAGCATGCATGAGGTTCATCTCCAGCAGGCGTGTCTGCAGGTGTCCCTCGGCCGGGCGGTTGTTCTTCAGAGCGTCCAGCAGGAAGGAGGTGCACTGCTGGATCAGGTTCCCCTCCATGAACACGTCCACAATCTGACAATCGGGACAAAGAGATCACACAGCCGATGAATGACAAAGTAGCGGAGTCTTGAATTTACACACTTTATTTACTCCACAGTCCAACTACACACTGGCGACCACAAAGGGTTCTCTATTCACAAACAATCTGGGAGGCATTGGTGTGGTGCCCAGATGTTTCTGCTTTCAGTGTTTATTGACGTGAGAAAGCCATAACTGGAGGTCGGCTAGCTGCTAAAGCTAGGAGTGGGGCCTCCTGCAGAAGATCAAGACAGAGGGAGGAGAAAGCTTAAGTGGCCTTAAAAGGAGGAGGGGTCACCCAGTCAGTGAATTCCTGGCATTGCTGGCCCATCTGGAATAACGTAGGGAACAGCACTAGAATAACACTGGGCAAAGTAATTGTGTGTGTGTGTGTGTGTGTGTGTGTGTGTGTGTGTGTGTGTGTGTGTGTGTACCTGGTTGATATTGGCCAGGGGTTCCTCATCCTGGACAAGCATCTGGGCAAACTGCAGACCCTGGTCTGGACTGACCCTCATCACATTCCTCAGCAGAAACACCCAATCCGGGCTGTAGCCCACCTACACGAGTCGCACACACACATACACCAACACATCAACTCATTGAATCATTATAAATACAGATATAAATATATCAGGAAAGGCAAGTAAAGCAGTACCTTCTTGGCATAGAGCACTATCTTCTGAAACTGTCCGGTCTCTGCAAAGCACTGGATGACTTTGTTAGGAACGTTGGCTCTGAGATACACACTGAGGGCCAGAGTAGGGTCAGCCGCCTTCACCAGGTCCCCCAGCTCCTCCGAACACTCAAGCTACAACACAAAGCCACAATATCATTAACACTCTCTTCCAAATGCTGTTGTGTATAAAGTCTAGACATATTTTAGACCAAACTACAGTGCACAGAACGTCTGCTTTTAGTGCTTTTTGTAGATTAGTAGTAGTTTTTTGTCAAAGAGAGTATTTTTACAACAGTATTTCTGTTATTTTGCTACCCCCTTCTCCAGGCCCACCTTATCCTCCTTGAGCCACTTCTCCAGCAGCTGCTTGCGGCCCTGCGCGAGGACGGGCCGGCACAGCTCCAGAGACTCAAATTTGTTGAGTTGGCCCTGGTCCAGCAGGATGCCAAAATACTGCAGCAGAGGGGACGATTGCCCTGGCTGGGCCGGGACACTCTGGAACTTTCGGATGGTCTCTGCCGTTCGCAGGATACCCTGGATTAAGAAGGGTCGGGGAGAGAATAAATAACACTATCTGCTGGTTTTTGGGTTAGGGTTAGGAGCGAGTGGAGCAAGGAATTTGTAAGATAACAGCAAAGTACCTTGGGAGCCGAGGCAGCAACCTTAGCAGCCTCAGAGTAGCAGCCCTGAGCGAACAGAGTGTTGAACTTGGTGCCAAACAGCTCCTCTGCCCCCGCTAGGTTGGACCTGACGGCCATCCTCAGGCCCAAGTCAGGGTTCTGGAGGACATTGGTGGCATAGTTCACTATGTTCTCCTCCTCCACGCACACTGACAGCACCTGGGGACAAGGCACACACACCAAGGTCACACAGGAGACGTTAGGCTCCAAGGCACACACAAAATATTAAAAGGACATCTAATAGCCTGAGGCCGGCCGTATAATTACTATTATTTTTTTACAGACTCCCACTAATAGGGCTGCCACAGGGCTATGCTAGATGTAAGACTCTGATATGTCCTCCACAGGGTCTACTATTAGGTACACGCTCTAACCTGTCCCTTCTTGTTGACCCCAATTATGCCAGACGTGGGCTCATGAGGGGCTGTGACGAAGATGGTCTCTGCACTGATCCGGTTCATGTAGATGCACACTCCAGACTCCAGGTCGTACAGGTGGATGTAGCCATACTTGGTGATCAGGTAGATCACACCATGCTTATCACCAATCTGAAGGGAGAAACACAGATTTAACACGGGGCTGACCAATTTAAACATCCTTCAAGAATCAATGGGTGTGTTGAAAGGGGTCTTAACAATAATAATATATTTTATTATTATTGTAAAAAAAACTCTCACTCACCTGCATTGCTACAGGGAAGTCTGTCTGGGCTTCAGGAGGGAAAAACACATCCACCGCCTTCTTAGTGAACGGCTGGTTTCCTGTGGCTGGTTGACCCACCTCGATGATGTGCAACTAAAAGAGGAGTCCACAACACACTTCATATGAAACGGATTTGAAAAGTTCAAAGAGCAAAGGGCAAAGGACAATATGCCGGTTTCAAGTTCTCCCTTTAAATCACGGAGTCGCTTCCTCACCTTGCCGCCAGCCTGCGATCGCACAGCAAAGCAGAAGAGTGTGGAGGCTTTGGCGTTGCCCTCCACCTTGAACTCCCCAAAAGCCGCGGCGTGCCCCTCGATGGGCTGGGACACCTTCCTGTCCACTGAGTAGAGCTGCATGGCGCCCACTACACGGTTTTGCTGCAGGAGAGACAGGAGACGGAGGGCTGCTGTTATCCACAGATGAAAAGAGCATCGCAGGTGTTTCATGCAAGGCATAGGATGCTCTGGATGCACTTATCTTGATTAGTGTTTATTGTGTGTGTGTGTGTGTGTGTGTGTGTGTGTGTGTGTGTGTTTGTTTGTTTGAAAGATTAAGCATACCTGCGCTGAGATTCCGATCAGAAGAAGCCACTTTTGCTGTTCGTCAGTTCTGTAATTTATGATCTGACAACCTGCCAGACTGGCATGCCTATCAAACACTTTGATTGGCTGGGAGTCCCCCTCCATGCTCCAATGGTAGACGGCTGCCTCCGTTACCAAGGCCACAGTGTTGACCGATATCCACTTCCAGAACATGACCTCCTCTGTCATGGTATGGGCTTTCATCTTGCTCTTCATCTCAATGTTGAAGATCTGCAGCGTCTTTGCAGCTGAGGGTGAGATGTTGAGATTGATTAATTAATTTAATGAAATACATGGATCAATTTATATTCTCTATTTTATTTATGACTACATTGAACTGGGGACCAAGGGGGGCATTCCTATCCAATAACAAGTTTGAATTCAAGTTGAAGATCAGATAGAAGGAGAGAGGGGATAGTGTAAGCACTTAATTACGTTGGATTGTTAAACTACCAGATCCCCGGACCATTTGACCCCGACAAAATCTCAGCCTGGGCTCTGAATCTGCTGCAAGGATTTGCACTAAGGCCTTATCCTCTATCTGCTGTGAACGTTGTTATGTTGGCTCATGAAAGGACTAGAAAGATGAAGTAAAGGCAATAATGGTCCTTAATTTAACAGTTTGTGGCCGACCAGGAATTCTGCAGAGAGATGGGAGTGAAGGCCCGAGCAGGCGCGCACGCACACACACCATCCCCACAGTGGCCTTTCTATCTGATGATGCATACCACACAGTCCACCACCATAAACAAGTCATGCTAACACATGTATGGTTATCATATAGCTATTTTATCAGGTTGACAGTTTTCTTAGAGGTGGGAACTGAAAGAAACGTCCTCTTTGTTTTTACACATTCCTTTAACCATTATGCACTGTCGTAATGATTAAGATACCAGCCAGACCAGTACCCAGACTACATGAGTTGTAATGAAATGAAGCCATTTATTCAAGAGACATGAGCACTACAACAACAAGTGGACAGACAGACAGAGATAAACTTACCGTCTGTGAAAGAACAGAAAGCAAGGGAAAGAAAGCAAAGTGTCAGTCAGAAGAGGAAGGACAGAAATAGTCCGACAGACAGGATGGAGAAAGAGAGCGTGACAAATAACCTTTAGAGAAGAAGAAAGCAAGCTAGAGGGAGAAAAGAGGAAGCATCAATGCATATTGACAGCATTTCCGGTAGCTTTGAAGGCTTGACATAATGGTGAGGGGTATTGCCCAACTAGATTCAGGCACCACATCGGAGTTTTATTGCATTTAAAGAAACACTGCCTAGATCCACGCAGTCACAAAAAGCAGGGCCCCACAGACCCGCCTTTCTATGCATGGCTTGACTAAACTTTTCAAGTCTTTCAATATGTTTTATAACATTTGCTATTGCTTTAGTGTTCCTTAGCTTAAACTAGTATTACAATTGAGGTTAAAAGGTATTGTGACAGCACAAGCTGCATCTGTGTGCTTTTTCCAGTGACAATATAACACATTTATGTCAGAAAAAAACACTAGGACTAAATGGCTAAAGACATAGCCACCCAACACGTATAGCATGCACTTTGAGAAGATTCGTATTTCTTAAAAGGTGGCACCCAACACCCTACTGTGCTAGCACCACATATAACATAGTTTGTGGCTTGCCCTCATGTTCAACAGTGCTGGTCATCTGCTGTGCATTGGTGCAGTGACAGAATGGGTACGGTCAGGTGCCATACACTACCTTTGAGGGCTATGACCTTGCTGGCAGGGTTCATGATGGCGCTGTCTGCGGAGATGGGTCTTCTGATGGGGGTGTTGGGGTCCGACATGTCCACGATCACCACCTGGTTCTGCTCGCCCACCTTCTCCCGGATGCAGATGAACTTGTCCGACTCCATGGTCAGGTAGCTGAAGCCAATGTTGGCCGGGTTCACCCCCAGGTTCTGCAACTGCAATCAAAAAGGGTTAGAAGACATGAATTGTTGGTCTAGGGTGCCATTTACAGTGTCTCCGTCAGTGAATTAGAACCTAAAGGAGCAGAGCTAAAGCTAAAGGTTAAGTCACAGATTAAAAAAAATCCTCCCTGAACAGCACTAAAAAGTGGTAAAATAAAGATGCCACTTGCTAAAATTTGCCTTCAAATGGCCACCAGTAGGCACCGCCTCTATTAAAAGAACATTGATTCCGTTCCAATGTCCATGGGATTTTCTAAAAGGTTGCTTTCCAGGCAGAGGGTATGGTGGTTCACATGCTCAGGGAAACTGTATGCACAGTGTAGACAACAACAGAATAAATCAGCATTGCTTTGTTAATATTACCCTCCTATTATAGCTGGGAATGCCCTAAGCATTTAATGAGACATCATAAAAGTTGTTATTGATGATGACTGTAACCCACCCCTTGCTACCAACACATCGCCAAAATTATTACTTGTAATAACCAGCCTCAGACAAAGTTAGACTTAAATCAGATTTTTAAATGGCCACACCGTGGACAAAATATCACAGTGAAAGAGTTCCTGCTGACAAAAACTGTCCGAAACAAGAACGTTATGGAACCGGAATATTCAGGAAAAATAAGTCCAGGCCATACTATAAACTGAGATCAGGAGTGTAAAACAATAAAAATAATATTTTTTCTATAAGTGGAGCTTTTAAGCAAGGGTTCATTAATTGCTTTTGAGCTGAAGGCAGTTTAGGCTTGAACAAATATCATAAAAGAGATTCACCATGCATGTTATAAAAACATATTTCATTAAGCATATCAGTAAAATAAAGAAAAAAAGAACAGTGTATCCCTTGTCTACTTGTTTAATAGACCATACAGTCCTCTGGTGGAGAAGGAAAGCGGATCGGATCAAACATGCAAAATCATTCTGGCTACTGAGCTAGGAATAGCAGACACTATTATTCAGTCTGATGCAAGGGGATTGGAATCCTAATGCTCATCACAACAAGGCCTGCACTATACTGTCATCGCAGGCCAAGAAGACTGGTGGCCCCAGCACTCCCACCACCTTTAAACGGGAATATTGCCACTGGCTACGCTGTGACCAAATATATTGGCCATGGTCGACGATGGAGCAGAGTAAACAACCCTGACTCTTAGTGGCCGTAACATATCACGTCAACGTAGTACGCCATAAGTGAGTGGGGGGGTGATAATAAAGGTCAAGGATGATCACGCTGCCCACACATCTCTGATGGCTGTCAAAGTGCTCGCAGCAGGGAAGCGTCTCAGGTAAAAATATCAGAGAGAAAATAGGCTAGAAAGTAATGGGATGAAGGAGAGTCAAATATTCTCTCTAGGGATGTGAACTGTGAATGGGAAAAATTAATGATCTATGAGGTAAGATTAAAGCACAGTTGGAGAGAAAGACAGACATACCATAATTGTGCAACGCAATTCCTGGAAGACAGGCCTTGTGTGAGCCAAGGGTTGGGGTGGGGTGTCTGACACACCGGATGAAACCCTCGCTTTCCCCCCCTCTCTTAATAGAACATTCCAGACAAAATCACTCTCCATCACAACCCAGTGTCTCCAGGAAAAGAAAAAACAGCTCTAGTAACACAACCAGCTCTAGTAACCCCTACTGTGTACAACGACTAAACACATTTTGCCTGAAATATCTTCGAGGTTTGTGTTGTTTACATAACAGTGAAATCATATAAGCTTAATGTTTTCATTTAAAACATGAATAAAAGGTTACCATCAGGTATAATATTGTATTTACCCATGTCAGCCTAAATTCAGTCATGTGGAACATGCGTGCGTTTGACAAACACAAATAAAACCCAGGAACACCGATAATAGATATGAGGTATTAACTCTGTTCACACCCAGAGCAACACACAGTATGGCCACAGTACAGAGATTTGAATATATTCTGTGGTTACTTCCTTACCAGTAATACAATTATGGGTTTAAACAAAATCTGATTAGGTTTAGTGTATATAAATGTGTGTGTGCGCGTGTGTGGAGGAGAGTAAGTTTTGTGCATGCACATACATGTGTCGTCTTCCTGCCATTACAGTTATGGCACAGCTCTGTTTAGCCCTTCCTGCTTCCTGTCCTGATGTAATTTACTGGGTGAAATGTTGGTGTGCACTCGTTTGACTGCTCATCACCGTGTGCAATCTGCCCTGGAACTGTACTAGACCTACATCATGCCACTGATAACTGAGAGTCAGTACCTCTGAGCCGAGAGCGGTGTTTCAGGAGACAATGGTAGGCATACCTTTTATATCAGCCCAATGAACTAACGATATGCAATCTCCTATAGACTACATACATATGGACATAGCACAAATTCTAATTCAAAGCATCAGTTGAGCTTTGTTGGATCTTTTATTCTAAATTATGCTTTTATAAACTGCAAGATAAATATATCTCCTTGATCTTGTTGCTTGCATTTGCCCCCACGCATAAATCTAAAAGCCTTCCCCAGTCGACAAAAACAAATAATCCCTACAAAGTAATTAGTACTAGCTTT
Organism: Galaxias olidus; assembly: GCA_026901105.3. NCBI lineage: Eukaryota > Metazoa > Chordata > Actinopteri > Galaxiiformes > Galaxiidae > Galaxias > Galaxias olidus. Next base: position 435,840 of record JAPMUY010008931.1, read on the forward strand.
TAGAGTAGAACTGAATTTAAGGCCGGCTAATGTCCGAGTTACGAGTCTAGACTCCAAGAGTCCATGCCTCAGACTTTAGCTGCAGGATAAATGAACAGAACAAGAAAAAAACAGAACTGGAGGCCCAAAATCCTTGGTCTGCAAATTCCTTGCATTTTTCACTCCACCTAGATCCAAGGAAGGGTACGGCTTGGGTAAGGTAGGGGTGGCATGGCATGTCAAGGATGAAAAAAGGCCAAAGTGAATATGCTAAGCAGTTGGTCACCTATAAACAGGACACTTATTATACCAAACAACATAACTATTGCACATTGTTAACCAACTATGCGCTTATTTGAATTTTATACAGGCTTAGAAAATATTTTTTCATTTCATGAAATAAAAAGTCAGGCACCATGAAGGACCTCTATGCAGAAAAATGGTGCTATAGCCTGTAGGCTCTCGCGGCTGGCACAGTCTAGAGGATAAAGCCTCTTTGGCCGAGGAAGTGGGGCTACTGGCCAGAGGCAGGGAGGAGGTGGAGGGGTCTCCTTTGCTCTCTCTAATGAAAGGCCATTTCACTGCCTTCTGTTACCATAACAACGATCTACATGGAGGGGGGGGGGGGAGGGGGGGGGGGCACACGTCATAAAGTTTCTCATTGGCAGCAGAAAAGCTGCAGGCCCAAGGGGTCAGCTTTGGGGACGAATAAATAAGTTTGCTGGCAGAACAAAATCTTAAACTATGCTAGAAGGGTGTTGTTTGTCAGATGGGTTATAGAGAATGAAATAATGCAAATAAGAATATCTCCTTAAGAATATTCTTTTGAACATAAAAATTCTATAAAACTGTGAAATATCGTATGTTTAAGCAATGCGGCCTGATGAGAATGAGGTTAAAACAATGTATGTTTGCTTGTTCTAAAGGGAATTGCACCTATTCTAAAACATGACAGCTATTCAGACAATAACACATTTGCAAGTGCAGTGGGTTTGGCAGCAATGTTTCCACCATCATCAGTCTATTTCACAGACAGTAACAAAGTGTCAAAACACTGTAGCTGTAATCCCTAGTGCAAATGCATGACCGAAAATGACAGCAACGTTTTTCCTCTTGAAATAACTGCGGCGTAGCCTATTCACAGGGTCCGCAGTAGGGCTGTGGACGATTTAACTGTTCAATTTCTCCAAGTCATCATCTGCCCGGGCAAGAGCTAACTAGGCCTCTGGCTATATTGAGCCTCTCATGCAGTCCCTTTTCAGATTCCATTTAAATACGCCGTGAAGACTGTGTTCGACTGCCTATAGCATAGAACTGCGCAAAAAAACGTAATATTTCAAAGCTGATTGTTTTTATTTTTTGCGTCTTACCTGCAGATGTTCCTGAAATCGTATCGGTAATATCTGTGCCATTCTTGAAGCTTTTTTCTGTCTGAACGAGTCCGTAGGAAAGGAAAGGGGAAGGGGACACGAGGAGGAATGGATGTAGTCTTGTATTGTATGAGCTCTCAACGCCCCCAAAAGTAGACTTAATGTACAGTAACAACGTATAGAGATATCTTGCGTTCAATGTGTTGATACTGCACGAATTCTGTGCCTGCTCCCATTCAATAACCTTTTAAAAGAGCCACTCAGCCAAGAAGTCTAAACATCCGCTATGAAAGCTAGTCCGCCTACATTAGCCTGAGCCCATAACTTCTCAATGTTGTAAATACGTTTTAAGCTTCAGACTTTCAATCACTAGATTTCAAGCTACAAGTTTTTTTTAAATTGAAACTTAAATATCAAAAATGTATGTAAAAAATTCAGATGTCCAGATTGTACCCTTCCGCAGCCCCCTCCCCCTGCTATGTTACCAACTTCGAAGTTAGGGCTCGTGACAAGTGCCCTCTCCTTTTTACGAATCGTGCAAACTCAAGTGCTGAGTCAAATAACCTCAAAATGATGGGTAATTACAATGTGACTTACTATTAAAAAAATATAGTGCCTGTTATTGGTTAATTGATGAACATGTACAAAAAACAGCAAGCTCTGTTGCAAGAATTACTTAGACAAGATAAAAGTAATTCAGATGAAAATTTTAATGAGAAAAAGTAAATTCCCAAAATGCAATATCTTTTATCCCCTAGAAAAGGTGGCCTAATACCTCCTCCTGTGCTGTATTTACATAAACCTATACCATATGCAATTCTTACAATTAAATTAATAATGTTTTAAATGAACTAAGTAATTTATAGGCCTATATGTAATCTTTACTAACATACAACCGACTAAAATATGCTATTTTAATAACAGTCCAAGTAGAAAGGTACACACTGTATGTATAAAACTACAGAGTAACCAGGGTGTTAAATTCAATAACTATTTTAAAATGTTTTGATAATTCAACCCATAGTCAGTTATCATTTAATTTACCTCCTGGTTGCTCTGTTTGTAAAGTCTTACTTTAAATAAGCATGGATTAGTGTACATGTTGCAGGTTGAGTAGTGAGTTTTAATTTGTATTTGGGTAGTAGTGTCTCAGGGGCGAGCTGGGTGGGTGAGGTACATAGTGTGCTTGGCCTGACTCTTGCTGTCAATCAGAAGAAGCTGATTATTCTTGTGGTGAGAAATTATCTTTTGAAGACTGCTGAACATCTGAGAAAGAAAAAAATGATTGGATCAGTCAGAATGAGATGCTATTTCTCAATAAATTTGTCTTGTCTGATCCAGTGACTAAACCTAAATTAAACCCCCTTCCCCATTTTTTGTTTCTCTTGATCTCTCTCTCACCTCTTCACTTTTCTTTCCTTCCTTTCCAAGGGCATAGCCTTGTGTTTCTTCCAAAAAACGTATAGGAACGTTATAGACTTTTTCTCTGTAGAGAACTGCCAGAGTATAGGGCTGACGAGTGTTCTGGGCTGAGCTATGTCGTATTAGGAAGGCTCCATCCTACAGAAGAAAGTGAAAAAGAGAAAGTGGAGAGGAAAAAGAGAGAAATGAAGAGTAGAGGGCAGAAAGGGCGGAGGGTTCAACTGGTTACAGTGGAAGGCCAGGATAGGGTATTGTACTCAAAGGTGTATTGAGAGATGAAATTCAGAATTAAATGGACAGGGCAAAACGATCAGCTAAAGTGTGTAAGTACAGTATATATACAGTATATATACAGTATTTATACAGTATATACACAGTATATCAGTGTTACAGCCCTCCAACTCAGGCACACAGTTGAGCAGTGATTCAGATTGCAAGAGTAGGTGTAATCGAGACCATGAAGCCACAAACACACTAACACAAATTTAGAAACGCATGAGCACACATGCAAACACGCACACAGAGCACTGTCAGGAGATTTGGGCCAAAGAAAATATATTTCTGTACAAAATCATCAATTACTAGCCTCTTTTTGGTCCGCATTTTGCCCAGAGCCCTCTTCCCACCCGCGCCTTCTCTCTTAACAGCCCCACTGCAAAGACACACACACACATTGTGTTTAACCTAATTATCCATATTAGCTCAAAGCATATCCATAAATAAACCATGTGTCTACAGATAGCTATAAAAAATATGGCTGAGATTACTTTCACATCATTGCCTGTCCAGTTCAGCATGAAATTAAACAGCCCTTCTCTGTATATTAGGACAAAGAGCTAGAGCCAAGTAATCCCTTTTTTAATACACACATCATTTTCCTTTAACTAATGAGAGAGGAAATCATCAACTCCAGAGGTGCAGGTAAATGGTTTTGTTAAAGTACAGGCATATGAGTGGAGATGTTTGGATGAAAAGTTATCATAGATCATCTAATTTAGCAAAGATAATTTTCCCATTTGAGGGAACGTGATCTTATGTTACTTCTTGAAATATTACCTTGTTGATTCTTAGTAAAAGGTCTTCAGCTGTCTTTCTATTACAATCTCCAGCAAACCACTCTTTGTCCTGTGAAACACCACATTTTCCACATTAATTTGGAATCTTCAGATTCAAGGTCAGTACAACCCCGTTGTCCTTTTTTTTTTTTTACCATACCTCATAATCAGCTGGTATGCCGGCCTTCATACCAGTAGAACAATCTTTGAGAAAACGAATAATTGGAAGGTGTGAAATAAAATGCATGAAGTTAAATGTATGTTAAAGAAATGCCAAATTATGCCCTAGTGACAACAGTCAGACCCATACTGATGCCAACAATCACCTAAACAATAAAATGTCTCCATTATAACATCTTACTTGTTGCCTTGTTGTCAACTGTTGGGGGAGGAGGAGGAGGGTGGCTGAAAAGGGGGGGGGGGGTGTTAGTTGGACTATAATAAGGCATGCATTAGGTAAATGTACATACTCTTTCTATTCTACCTTGGCTTAGGTTTAGGTTCCTTTGGGCCTGGGATGGGGGGTTTACCACCAGGAGTTGGTGGGGGGAGTTTAGCAGGAAAGGTCATGCGCTTTGAATCTGGGGCTGGAACTAGAGAAACAAATAGAAATTAATGCTGTACATTACTATCATTTTCAGGCAGCAGATTTCTTTTTCTAATACCCTGACTTGTTGGCACTTACACGTTTTTGTGTCAAACAAGAAAGAATTCTGAAACAAAACAAAATATAAAAATTTGCATATTAATTATGCTGGTATTTTATACTCCGATATATTTTTATTGGTGAAAAAAGAGTGTTAAATCAAGTTGTCTTGTTGATAACAGAAAAACTCACAGATTGGGCCCTGGGCACAGGAGGCTTCATGCTAAACAGAGACAAAAACATTTTAAAACCATTTTAGTGTTCAGCATACAATGTGGTCAAAGGCCTCATTATAGTGGGCTTACTGTACTTGTATGTACAACTGTGACAGAAAGGTTGCATCCTAAACATGAGGCTGCATAGGCTAGGGAACCTTTTCCAAACCACGGCACACTTGCATAAACGTATTTGTTTTGCAGCACCCCCCAGATGTAAAACTGAATCAAACTCAATACAAAAGATTTGTTTATCTTTCCCAAATGTGACTTTCCCAAAATTCCACAGCACACACCTGAAGATGTCTGACAGCACACCAGAGTGTGCAACGGTTGGGAAACGCTGGGCTAGGGCAATGGTAAACTAGTGTCCCCAGGCAAGGTATACTTACATGGGCATAGACAGAGACCCTCCTGCTACCATTGGAAGAATAGGTACCCCCCTAGGGCTCACAGTCCCCCTAGGGATAGGAACACATGCTGCAAAGGAACGAAGAAAGGAAATCACTAAAACAAATGGAAATACAACTTTGCAGTACTTTACAACTTTTTCCCTTGACACATTTAATAGGCCTTTGTAATTTAAATTGAGAAATGCTTTATTTGAGGTATCTCTCTGTGGTGATACAGCTGAGAATGTGTTTTTGGGGAAATAACAATGGCACAGACCTGCAGTTGGCTCTAGATACACATCATCATTATCTCCCTGAAACACAGTCAAAAGGAAAATCATCACTGCAACCACTTGGCAACATGGGGGATATAAAAAGCTCCATACTACTCAGAGGCCGGCTGTGCTCACCTGGTCCTCATTAGGATCCAAGTATACGTCTGCAAAGTAAGAGGAAAGGGGGAATAATTTATTTTTTGACACGATTGACTGCTGTTGTAGTGTCATAGAGCCCCCTTGTGGAGATATTACATAAGATATCAGCGTAATGTTGGAGTAAGTCAGTGGGAGTCTTTGAAGTCAGCTTCGTCCACCAGGCTGTCAGGATGCTGAACTCTCTCCCTGCTCTGCCCCCCCTCGCCCTCCTGCCCCCTGCACACTGACAACCCCCCCCCCCCCCCCATCAACATTCAGAAACTGTAGATACAAACACACACACACACTCTGGACTCAAACCCACAGACCTATATCCGTCATGTGCCTTATGCCAGGTTACTTATTATTTTTATTTTTGTTTTTAATTTATTTTTATCACTCTTATTTGTTTACTCTTATGTCCTATTTATTTTTAGTTGGTTATAGCAGTTTTGCGTTTTCTGTTGTTTGCACCAAGGGTTTGAGAGAAACTTAATTTTAATCCTCTGTATGTCTTGTACATGCTGCAGAATTGACAATAAACGAGACTTGACTTGACTTGACTTGACTTGAATGATACCTTGCACTGAAAATGGCCTAGCGGTTAGTAAGTTGTTTTTAATTCTTTATATAATGGATGGTTAATTCCATGAGATGTTATCATGTTAGAAGTGCTGGTACCTTCCTCGATGTAAGGGGTTGGAGTTGGAACAGGGACAGGTGGAGGACCAGACACGGATTTACCAGAAGGGGAAGTCGTCTTTGAGAGAGGCTTTTTCCCTGGTTTATCTTTTCTATCTACCTCTGGGGCTGAAGGCAAAGCAAATGGTTAAAGAGCGACAGAAGGAATATTTAGAGAAATTAAACATTAAGTGGTAACTTTACCTTTGCTTCTTTACCTATAAGGTTCTGTAACTAGATTTAAATTGTACGTCAATTGAACTGCTTACTTTATACCATTACCAACCACCCTAAAGATGTATAAAGATAAAATTATCATGCTCTGACAATGCAATTCCATTGTAGAGATATTAATCATGCAGGGCTACAACAGAAATTCTCACGGTTCTTGTCATTTGGATCAATATAGTACTCTTCTGAATCCTGCTGTTCTTGTTGTTTCTGTGACCAAAGAACATAAGGAAAAGTGATAACTTAAAACGTAACTTAAAAAACATGTGGCAAATATTTCATAAATGCTTGGAAAACGAATCAAAGATTGGCACAGACGTTAAAAAAAAACAGCATACCGGTATCACTTTAGCTGGTCTTGGTGGAGGAGCTGCCGGCCTTTTTGGAATAACAGAATTCAGTGTCCTTTCATCTAGAAATAATTACATTTACTTAAACTGTTAAAACATATTTAAAAAATCTATCAAATTCACTGCCTCGGCATAAAATATCTTATCAGATTAAATTACCCAGATAAACGTTTTCCTCCACCTCTCTGGAAGGAACCGTCAGGGCAGGACGCTCACAAGGAGGTGCCTCATATGTGTCTCCATCCTCCTCATCCTGTGTGTCAAATAGACACAAATAAACACATGCTGGGAGCATTATTCTGTAGGTCTAGATATACAGTAGTTAGTGAGTAAATATATAGTTAAAAGTAAACTGTTCTTGTTTCAAAAAGGAAGATATGGTTATGATTCAATTTACATAGTTAACATACTAATATGATGAGTAGGTTTATTCTTCTACTTACAAACTCCTCTTCTGGCCACCCATACCCTGCATTGTTTTCTGAAAGAGAAAAAAATAAAAGTAAAGTGTGTATAACGTGTATAGTGATACAGGTCTGGTCTGAATAAAAAGCTACAAGCCCTAACCTGAAGTTAATAATTTAATGAATCCTGTTTTCCAAACGTAAATTATAGTTTACCTATCCGCTTGGGTAGTGCTGGAGGGTCATTGTGTCTGAGAGAATCAAGAAAATACACAACAGTGTGGAATAGAAACACTGACAAATATTTGCCATAGCAGAGAGGGACAGACTTTTGTACAAAAGATAAGAAGTAAATCCCTGCAATAATGTGCTCCATTGTATAGAGCTTAGAAGGACAACAGAGAAAAAAGAAAGCAGAGTGACACAAACAGAAAAAAATATTTTTAATTTACTGACCTGTTCTTTAACTTTCCAAAAAAGCTCTGTAAAAAGATATAAACAATAACATAACTGTGAAGTAAACAAAGAAAAATGCAAACACCCACACATACTTAAAACCTCACACATTGATTAACACAGCTCTACTTCCCTGGTGATAAGTCTGCAAGGTATGTCTAGTCTGTTAACATTTACATGCAGTTAACCTCTATCAGTTCAGCTATCAGATCCATTCCACCTGACGTACTTACTTTTTCATGTAGTGGAGGTCAAATCATTGAACAATAGAGCTTTAATCCAGAGCCTAGGCTCTAAATCAAAATAACACCTCAACTTCAAATGACTGGTTTCTCATTACTGAGACTCTCCTGTGGGTCAGGGGCATAATGTCATGTCCTCCTGCCACCCACTGAGAATTAGTTATGAACAACTATCTAGTAGATCATCTGGAGTAGTAACACATAAAAGTTAAGGCACAAAACAAGCAGTACGTTCAGAGAAACAGCAGCTGTGGCTGACCCTTGGAGAGGATTACAGGAATCATTCATCACTTCATTATACTGTCCTAATGATGAAACAGGGATAATACAACACTGAAATCAGGAAGTGGGGCTGTTTAGTGGCTAGTGAGAGAGGAAGTGCTGATGTAAATGATTGTAAAGCAACAAGAGAGGGTTGACATCAAAAAAGGGGGAGGGGGTTTATCCAGTGTGCTAACACATTCTTTCTTACACAACCAAACGCGAGCATACACATAAACAAATGCAAAGCCTCATAAACACTCAAACACAACCTCGACCTCTAGCAAGTTCATACAGCCAAGCTTACACTCACAAGCACATACAGGCAATCATCCTGTTTCTCTTACTCTATCTATCTGTCTCTCCCACACAAACTCCCTTTGACAACCAGTCACTGTATAAAAAGACCCAAGATTTACAGGAACAATAATAAGAGGTTATTCATTTAATTTCAGTCACCAACTATAGTATTTAAATAATTTGAACTATACAAATTCTATTCGTCAGCTGTTTACCATAAGCTAATTAACCACAATGACGCAGCTTTAAGTATAACATGTTTTCTCCAATCAAGTGTTGATGAAAGTATTACAGTGGTCAAGTTGTGTTGCTATCTGATTCACTTTTGCTTTCCATATTTTACAGTAAAGGGATCACACTCGAGTGTGAGCCGCTGAGAGAAAAAAATGTAGGCCTAGCCTACCTTATGTCCTTAAGAATAACTTACTGTAAATACATGATACGTGATATTTAACTCTGTGGTTATAAAAAATCATAGGATTAATGCTGGTGAAAACACTAAAACTAGGAGAGGCGCTGACAAATCGAACACATTTTAGAGAGAAAAAACAGTTACTTCCTTTTAAGACTATCGAAAGATATACGTGTGGTCTATAAACAAATGATTTAATAACAAAATATATGAGGAAGAAAAAACTGTACGTTACCATTGTCATTATTAAGGACCGGTTTCAGCTCAAGTGAATAGGATATAGGCCTACTTTTGTTGCTGATCTTGGATACACATCGGAATTTCAAAGGGATACTGCATGTGAACAGGTTAAAGGTAAAAACGGACTTAACAGTACACCTCTTGTTCAACAAAATATTTGCATACCTACAGACCGGTGAGGCGCCTCCCAACAATTCGCAGTAAATTTTATTCGACATACAGCAAAGTTTGTCTTTGTATAGACTAGAAATAAAATTAAATTTGACTATGCTCTTGAACCTCTTCTCGTGTTAAAAAAAAATGCCTAGATCTGCAATGTAGTTAGATTTAACAGTACAGTACTTCTAGTAGACTATGCCACATATTAGTAAAGGGGTCGCCAGGAGAATTGAAGTAGAACCTAGATCGCCAATTATTGGCTTGGTTCTTTTCGATACATTTCGAAGATGAAAGTAAAAATGACTCTGGATGAAGAGTGTACCACAAGATCTCATAATCACTATTACAAATTGCTCGGTGAAACAAATACGCGATGTGAAATATATTTTTAAACATGGTTTATTCTAAAGTTCAAACAATAAATTACATCATCTTAGTGTGCGATTTCAGCACAAACGTTAAAGTATAAAATAAGTATAAAATAAACATATATTAACATAACAATGTAATATAAAAGCACACTCTGCTCTAACGACATAATAATTGTTGAACATTTCAAAGAACATGAAAAATTCAGTCATTCAAATAAAAGTGAATGATAAACAACACCGGGGTCAACCCAATGCCAAGATGTGAAGAAATGAGCCTAAGTTAAAAATTAAAAATTTCCTGTTACAATATAACAGAAACTCATTGTTCCTAGGGTGTCTCCATATGACCCATTTCCTTAACTAATGCAATTTAGTTGGGGGGGGGGGGGGGGGGGGGCTAGTGTTTTAAAACAACCTAGTTACTAGTCAAGACAAATGCTTGAGCTAACCCTTTAGACTTTTAGTTTGTAGTAATGCTTATTTGTGTCTGAATGTGTGTGTGTTTGTTTGAGTGCCCGCACGTGAATGTGGGTGTATAAAAAAACTGAATCATAAGTAATGGAGTGTGTTCCATATCTTAAACTACATATCACACCATATACCAGACGTTTCTACAAAACATTTTTTACATGACCTATCTATTCATAAGGCACATGTGACAGATCAAAGACTGAGATAAGGGTTCCTATTGGATGATCCACAATCCTTCCTATCCCGATGGAAGACGATGCTCTGCAGAAGTTAGGCCTGTGTGTAGGTGGTCTATTATTCGGTGCGTCACACAAAGGCCCGGTCTGCACTGTCTGCTGGCTGACCTGTAAATGTCACCTGTCCATGTTTTGTATTTAACATAGTGTGCGTTCTAGTCCCATTTCTTCTTTTACTTCTTAGTCGCCTTAGTTAGCCTGCATCTTGCTGCTGATCCAGTCAGTGTAGCGGCTGACACGGGTGTACACACCGGGGACGTCTCTCTTCCCACAGCCATCCCCCCAACTGATTACACCCATCAGAGTCATCCTCCCGTCTTTTGGACAGACCAGAGGACCACCAGAGTCCCCCTGCTCAGACAGCAAAAAGGAGAGGGACAACAGAGATCAGATTTCATGACTGACAAGCAAACGATCCAATAAAGACCATCAACAGGACCATCTAACTGCATTGCATATAAGATAATATTAGCTAACAGATTAGCTAACTTTGTCAGCCACCCTGACCTTGCAGGCATCATCCAGTCCCCGGGTGTCCCCTGCACACAGCATGTTGGAGGTGACCTGAAGCCCAGAAAGCAGTCCGGGAACACACCGCTCTTGCGGCCACAGGCGAACATGCCCTCTTTTCACACGCTCCGAGTACTCTGCAGCGACTGTGAAGAGAGGAGTTGGTCAGCTCAATCCCACCCGTTACTTGTGCTATCCTTAACAAACCTTGTAGGGGAGGCAGAATGTTTATTTCAACGAAGGATGTGTGTAGCATTAAAATTATGATGCATACTAACTCTTGCTGGTCAATAATTAAAAGGGGGAATAGCTATATATCATGAGTAGTCATATATTTAATATAAATTGAGAAACATTCATTATATTAATTTTTATTATGTGTATCTTACAAGCTGTTTCCCTTCCATAGCCAGAGATCTCACACTCTGTCCAGTCAGGCAGAACAAGTCCTGGCTCAGGCAGACATGCGGGCAGAACCTCTGGAGAGTTCACCGCACAGATGCCAGTATCACTCTTCAACTTCAACAACACTAAAGAAGACGGTAGCAACAGGAAAGATGGGGTGTGAGAGGGGGAAATACAACTCATGTGGCACTCATATAACTTATCATTACATAGAATCATAACAAATAAACTCATTTTAGCATGCAGAATGTAGCATTTATTTACCCCCAAACCATTTTTATTTACTTACCTATATCATTGTCAAATGTCTCACTATCAAACTTCTCATGGTTCCAAAACTTCTCAACTTCAAATATTTGCTCAGTGGTTGAGTTCTCTTTGCGGAATGTTCTACCCAGAACCACTTGCAACCTCTCTGATTTAATCCTAAAACAATAGAATGACTTGTTAATTTTTTTTTTTTTTACTTGTGTAAGATGGAGCATGTTTTGTGAGTTTGTGTGCATGTTGCATTGCTGCATTGTTTTTGTCTTGTGGCATGTGTGTATTTGGTTAAACCCACCCATCCTCAAAGCAGTGAGCAGCAGACAGCACCCAGCACGAGTCTATGAGGATCCCTCCACAAAGGTGGTGATAGATTTTTAATCGGGGCTGGTAAACGTTAATTGCTGCCTGCCATGGCTGATCCGTTATGTCACTTTGTCTTCCTCCAAAGATCCGGAACGAGGGGCGACTCCGAAAATTGTCTAAGCGCTCACCACAAGTAGCTACAGGAGGAAATATATATAATATTATGGAAATATGTGTGCTACCATGTAGAGTAAAATATGCAAATACAAACATGAAAGACAGATAAATTATGTCGGCTATATGTGGGGTTTGTCCTACCTCTGTTATTGTTGTTGGTGGTGGGTGCTCTTGGGCCAAGAGTTGTGATCATAGATGGCTTCCTTGCTAAAACACAAACATGCAGTTGCGAAATGTGAAAAGTGCATATCCTTGATATTGAAATTTGCATATTCAAAGCCACGTTGGCTGGCTTGCTTTATGCTGTAACCACAAGGATAAAGACACCTACAGCATTTGCTGATTTCACAGTATTCCCATGTGAGCTGCATGTTCCTGTAGACATGGCACCATGGAGCACGGTCACCATCAGGGTTTCTATCACAATAAGGAAATTAATAGACGGGAGGAATGAGAGGGACCATTGAGGACATTAACAAAGGGATAGCTAATGATGTGTGTACGCAGACTTGTGTGTGTGTGTGTGTATGTGTGTGTGTGTGTGTGTGTGTGTGTGTGTGTGTGTGTGTGTGTGTGTGTGTGTGTGTGTGTGTGTGTGTGTGTGTGTGTGTGTGTGTGTGTGTGTGTGTGTGTGTGTGCGTGTGTACCTGCAGAACTTATGGCTGCCCAGACCCAGCTCCCTAGCATCTGATCTCCACGCTGTGTAGAACTTATGTTTTATAATGGGGGAGTCCCAGGGCAGGCATGGCGTCCTTGACTTAGTGACAGTTTTCGTCCCCCTGTAACACTTCCCTGTTTCCTGAACACACTCTAAATTTGGCGCTAGACCGACACACAAAAGAAACAGTGAGACAGAGAGGTAGAAACAGTCAGTTTAAACAGTATTGCTGATGTGACACACAAAAACATTGATCATCATAAACTTGCTCATCGTTACCTGCAGGACACTTGGGAAGGGTGCAGAACTCCCAGGCAACCTGGGTGCCTTTATAAATGTAACACCAAGTATTGGTATCATTGTCTGGGTTCCTAATACACACAAAAGAAGAGAAAAGGATAAGGTGAATAAAGAAAGCGATACAGTGGTATGCTGGCTATAAGCCTGGCAATAAATCCTTTTCAGGCTATAAAGCTATGAATGCTTTAAAGGCGTTTTATGGATAGCTACCGTACCTGCAGAAGTTGTGATTTCCAAGGCCCAGACTGTTAGCCTCTGGTCTCCTGGCTGTGAACTTCTTTCCTCTGAGAGAGGTGGAGTTCCAGTTAATACACTCTGCTCCCGAATGGCTGATACTCCACGCACCTCGGTAGCCCACACCCTGGCCTACTGCACACTTCTCGTTGGTGTCTGTTGATGGCGAAAGAATTATGTTACAGTCTGCCCCAGAATATACCGCCGTCCGATACATTGGGCACCGTCTGACGTGTATCCCAAACTGGAATTACAAGAACATTCATTGTGTCACTGTGACTGTAATCTCTGACGGAACAACCATCTGTTGTTTTGATTGAACTTTTTTTTTGATGACAGTCATCCTTTGTCCGGCTGTATGTCATTGTTGGACTTTTGCATCTCTATGATCATGGTATGAGCAAGAGATCACTGACGCAAATACATTTCTTGTTTGAACCTTTGCAGTTCCGTTTCCCAGCAACAATACATGAAGTGGTGAGACTCTGGTTAGACTCTGTAGAATTAAGAGAGCTTGGCTACTTGTGGTTTTAAGTAACAAATGACCAACGAAGCACGTAGACTGCCTCAGATTAACTGTGTCCTCACTAAGGTCATGATGATTTGTACCATTTTTCTGTTAACATGTGTTTTGAATATTGTGTAGACTGGGTGGAGTGTTCAACTTAAAAAAAATTAAACCCAGACATAAAAACTCAAACGCTAGCCAATCTTTCTTTTTCTGTGTTTTATGGTCTTTCTTTCCATACAGACCACAGTTCCATGACGCTGGTGAGTCAGACCTGGTGTCTACTGCTCTCACCAAAACAGATCGCTTCAAATGAGCTTTAATTATATTGTTTAGCCACCCTCTGGTGACAAATGAAGCCGGCCAAGTCTTCTTTGAAAAGATTTGTTGAGTGCTTACTGATTTCACATTGAGCCCCACTGTAGCCTGGGGGGCACTGACACAGGTAGTCTGAAGAATACATGGCTTCTTTACAGGTGCCTCCGTTATAACACCGAGGTGCATAGCAGTCTGTAGGGATAGGAAACAAAATGATTGGAGATTTTAGTCATTTTTCAGCTGTGCTCGATTTCTCCTTCACCCCAGGCCTTCTCTACCTTAATAAATACATTTACATTTTGTATTGATTTTGTTTGTGATTACTTTTGTTCCAAATTGACTAATTACCTCTATTTCTTATTTGTTACTATTTTCTAAACCAATTAATAACATCAGCCCTACAAACTGTAATTTCAAGGTTACGTACTTTGGTTTTAAGGTTATAACAAGTGTGGACGTGATTTGCCTGGGGCAGGGTAAAACTAAATATACAAAAGCTACTGTCAAAAGAACTAATGTGCAGCTCAATTGACAGACAGACAGACAGACAGGCAGACAGACAGACAGACAGACAGAGTGAAACTGACGCAGACAGATGTCGTTAATGTAGTCATAGACGAAAGTAAGAGATTCTGGGTTTTAGACATTGCATGCGTGCGAGAAATAATAAGGCAACACACACAACAACTGCCAATGGAAAGGACTTCAAACTATAAAATAAAAGTAATTCAGCCAGCTTTTGTATGTCTACGCATGTTTATCAACTCACTGATGACCGGCACATAGTGGCATTGCTCTCTTCCCCGTAACACACAGCGACAATACTCCACGCGTTGCCCTCTCCATCGCAGCCATGTGTCACCAAAATTACGTACAGCTGAAGACTGACTATCCATACAGCGTGCTAAGAAAACACAGAAACACGAAAACGCATAAGGACAAAAACAGGGAAAAACAATGACAGGAATGAGCAGACTTACTGATAGAAGGCCCAACAAATGGAATCTACACAACTTCAAAAGGAATTAGTGATTAGAAAGGAGAATGGTAAAGGTTGGCAGAGTGACAGGTTGACAGTCTCACCTCGGAAAAAACGGGTCCCTCTCTTGATGCGTGTAAGTTCAGCCTGCCACAGAGAAAGGACAGGACATAAAAACAAAATGACTCAGTCACAGCGTATTAAAACATGAACATTTCAAACTTTTAATATAATAATAGTATATCACATATAAAATAAATTATCTTACATTGCTTCTAATAAATGGCATAATGCAACACTGGTACTTACGTTGGCCGCTAGAGAGCAGCAGAGAGCAGACAGGACAATCAGAAGTCCCAACGCTCCAGCCATGACTGGGTGTCTGGACATTTTTGAGCTGAGGAACAAAAAATGTTTAACTAAATAAGTAATCAAAAGATACTTTTGGAGCACTCAGTCACTGCTTTACTCCTTGCCTGCTCTGCTTAAAGTGGCATAGGGAGCCTAGAGTTAGTCCCAAGCAATGAAACCAAAAGCAAAGGGTTAACTCTAACTCAACGCGGTTGACTTTCACCTGTGTGGAGTTTGACCTTCCTGTTAAATATTTTCTCCCCTACCCTTTCCTTTGGGCAGCATAGACCAACATCGAGGAAGGGGTCGTAAGATTGGGCATAGGGATAATATGCTTAAGGGAAATCAAAGGTGGTTCCCGTTCCTCGATTGTGTTGTGTTTCCTGTGGGTTACACTGTCACTATTCTCATCAGGTGGAACCGAAAGGATAAAGTGTGTATGGATTTGTGAGGTGGGAAAAAAACAATGAAGAATGTTGGTATAAAACATGAAACAAGTAACTGTTGAGTGCTGGGACTGTCCCTTACGTATTTTCTCCCTCCATCCATTTCCTTTATTAAATTTTTTTTACTGTGTATCCATATCCTTCTGGCCATCTATGTGCTGTGTTTACAACCTATTTCTCCCTTGGATCAACAGGATGGCAATCCTCTTTGCGCTGTCTCCTTATCTCAAACACGAAAGACAGAAACCAACACACATCTAGATAAAAATGGCCTGGGCATGGATAACTTTGCAGCACCATTTTGACATCATTCCAACATATGCAACAAGATCTAAGCAGACTTATGCTGGGGGAAATGGCATTGTAGAATTGAATCGCGAAAAGGGAAAACCAGTATATAAACAAGCTGCAAATTCTATCATCAAACATTTGAAACCACCAACACATCTGCTTCCCTAAACATAAAGCAGACTAAACATGCATACAACTGAGGACAGCCAGAGCATATTGCCCCTCAGTCAGCTGTGACTAACCATGAGTCAGTGTGGGAGAAAGGAGAGAGCAATGGAGGAGAACAGAAGATCAGAGGGGGAAGACCCAATGAGGAAGACAAAAAATAAACAAAATAAGAGTTTTGTTTTGACATTGCTCTAAGAATATGTGGCTTGTAAATATAATTAAGAACATAAATATATACACCTACACAGTGAAAGGCTCAAACTTAGAAACATATGAGACACATGCTTGCGTACATTTCTGCACACGCTGCTGTCGGCAGTCTCTTTGACTCACCCACTTTGGATGGCTGGGCTAATAGAAAGCAGTGTTGGTGTTTTAACACCTCAGTGAGGTCACACTGCTGCGTTGGCAACTATACTTTCACACTTGCACACACACGATCCCAAATACACTCGCAAAGAGAACACACACTGTTCAGGAATGCATTTAGCTTATCAACTCACCGACACAAAGTATCTGCTTATGTTCATCTACTGGAACAAAAGCTTTCTGAGTCCCACTAAAGTTAACTCCACGGGGCTTTAATGATGGAACGAACAATCTCCTTCAATCACACATATAAGCAGAAACTTACCGTAGGCCTACAGATAAAGTACATGTTAAGGCTACTGTATTTATATAGAGAAAAGACCCATTCCTGTGATGGTCCTGTGTATTACCCCTAAGTGTGCCTCACTGGTAGCTGTTCAGTTTCCTTTTGGTTTCCTATATGTTGCTGATCAACTCTGTTCTGTCCCCTCTTCACACTGTCAGGCAAAAACATATGTTTCCTGCTAAAATACACCCGTGTAATTTGAGTGATGTCAAATCACCACACACACACACAAACTCACACACTCACTATGTGTTTTTGACACCGAGAGGCCCTGCCCAGGGACCACAGACACCACAGCATTATCAGCTGCTCTTCGACAGCTCTACCACGCTGTTGGATTTTGTTCTAGCTGGCCTCGCTGCAATCCTACTGAGTCTACTCGTTTGAGCATTAATAGATACATGTGCGCTTGCACACAACCGCAACAACACCTCCCTAACACACACATACAACCATTCAAAAGCACGCATTCATGCAGACAAAAACAATTATGTACAATTATGTAAGTAAATATTTTGCAAAGTCAGCTACACGCTATTAAACAAATTTCATAGAAGGGATTAGGAAGGTTATTGTTTGTCCCACCCTATGGGTTAGTGGTTTCCTCTAAAAAGAAAGTCCAATACAGTGGTAAAAAAAAGTCATAAAAAGATGGCCATAGTAGAGCGAGAGTAGTAAAATGAGACTGTAAAAAGGAATTCAATGTTTGCTTTTGCTAGCCGACGCCCCCCATTTTTCTAATGGTCCGTAAGCACTCATAAATGAAGAGCTGGCTTAAGGTTTTGACTACAGCTCACACAGATACAGCTGACAAGGTACACTGAAGCAGCAATACCAATGTGTCAGAATGATGACCGAACTTTGTGGGAATATTCTTTACTGTCTTCCTGGAACAAGGTGAAGGTTAGGGTCAGGATTCAGCAGTAAATTTCTGAAAATGAAATATGATCAAAAATATACCTGGGTGTGCTCTGAACAGTTTGGAAGAGTTAATTATATGTCGATAAAAGTTCTCTATTATTAAATTAAGGGATTATGAGCAATTAGACATCAGACTATGGCAGCTCTCCTGTTTCTTCCACTATATTCCCGTAGTATAATCTCAAATTCCTGAGCAGGAAATATAAAATCTTATGTTACATTGAGTTAGGATGTAACAATAGATGATGTAATGCAGGTATAATTAGCTTCATTGGCTGGAAAGGGTTATCTCTGCCTCACTGAGGGCTTTCTGTAAACCCTTACTAAGCAGGGCCTGGTCTGGGGTCTGATTTAAAAAGCCTCTCATGGAACAGAGAGCTGCTTTGTGCCCTTTCAGGCCCCTAGTATAAGACCTTCACTCTTTATCAGCAGGTGTTACTGTAATGTTGCTGCAGAAAGCACTTTGAAAAAGAAAGAGGAATGAATGAGGCAGGTGATGACAAGCAATATAACAAGGGGATCTCAAAGAGAGAGAGTGTGTGGGGGGGGCAGAAAGAGTGGAAAGATGAAAGAAAAGAGAAGAGAAAGAAAGACATGTCAGATCATTGAGAAGAGAATGTATAAAGCAAATACCAGAGGTCAGCAAAGAATGAGCAGTCAGACCTTTTATTCAAACTAACTGTTGAGTCATCCAGTCCTGCTGCAGCACAGAGAGAGAGAAAGAGGGTCAAACATGGAGACATGAATGGAGGCAGGGATGCTGGCATCCACATGTGAACAGATAACTCGTTGTTCTACCACAGTGAATAAAAGATAGCCAAGACTTACTTGCAAGGGATATGCTCTGGACAGTTGAATAAAGAGGAATGAGTTCACTGAGAGGTGACTGTTTGAGATGACACAATCTATGACATATCTTACTCTTTTTGCATGACTTGGAAATTATCAAGGTAACATGAGTGTTAAGAGGAGGATACCCAATAGAGAGAAAGTTCTGTTGAGGGGTATCCATATAACAAAAAAAATCGAAAAAAATAACCACGACGCGCACGGAAAACATATACATAGAAACACATAATATAAATGCAAGAATACATATCCAATTTTATTTAAGTCCCTAATAGGCTTCGTGTTGGCTACCTCTGTGAAATAAAGCTACATAAAAAAGCAACACTGACCCAAACAAAAAGTCAAAAGTCGTGCAACACAATAATAAAAAACCTAAAACATATATCATATTCAAGTATTTGTAAATAGGATTGGTTAAATTGTTTAAAACTGCAAATAACAGACACATAATAGATAACTAAACTTGATTACAATCGGTATGGTCAGTGAGAATGTCCGTTCTTACCAAATATTGCGTCCGTAGACTATCGTTGAGATACTTTTCTATTCCTTTCCGTCTACTTCGTGCTTCCCGGTTCTTCGAATGAGACTGGATCACCTCTTTGTTTCTAACAGCTTTTATGGGCGGTTGTGGCTTATGTGTTGTGGTGATCTAAGAGAGGGTCGGTCTCTTCAGTCAAGGACCGAAAGCTGTCCGGATGATGATGCAGACTGGGCGGGCACAGGACTGTCCCGCTGGAGGTCTCCAACTTGGTTCAGAGGATTCGCTCTTACAAGCATACGTCATCAGTGATATCATACTCTTTCAACAGTAATCTATCTATCTATCTATCTATCTATCTATCTATCTATCTATCTATCTATCTATCTATCTATCTATCTATCTATCTATCTATCTATCTATCGATGAATCGATCGGTCTGTCTGTCTGTCTGTCAGTCCATCTAAATATGTTTGTGGGATTGTGACATTTGAAGTATTACAATACAGTTAAAAAATATTTTGTAATATTTGATCTTTGTTCATATAACTTTGTAGCCTATACGTTTTTACAGTTGTCACTTGCTGTGAGCCATAAATTCCTCTTACATCCATCATCACATCAAAAATCCTCTCTGAACCTGCTGTGGATTGAAACTGCTCCTTCTGAATGTGGTAATTTCCTAAACAGGTCATTGATATCTAGAATGACTGTGAAACAAGTTTGACAATAACATACAGTATATTTGTGAGGTTATGTTGAAGACTTGAACTATACCAGTTTTACTGTTGCCTCAATTTGTGTTGTTGTGTTGTGTTTTTTATGTAGTCTATGCTGCTGCGTGTGCATGTCTCCCTATTATTATTATATATTTTATATTTTATCTCAATGGGACTATATTCCTGGTTAAATAAAGGTTTAATAAAAATATTAATAAAAAAAGATGTGTACCATATTTTATTTAGAGGATGGGAAAAGTACCCTTTATTTAGTAAAAGTAAACAGGAAGCTTATATCCCAACAAATACCTTCATCTTAGTAGTTTCTTAACACAATTCACGTCAGAAACACGTCACACGTGTAAGAGGCCTGGGGTAAGAGCTCTGCATTCATCTGGTTTGTTTGTAAATACAGACCAAGAAGTAGGCCTATTTCCCTAGTTCGATGTCTATATTACCAAAATGCTTCCAAAATAGGTCTCCAAATTACCTGCAGTAATGTGATTAGACTACAGTAAAAATTTTAATAAAAAGCATTAATTTCCATTGAAAGTTTGGACAACTTGGTGTGCCATAAATTTATAAAACAAGTTCCAAAATGAATATATGAATATGATTAACATGTTTAGCACTCAAGCAAATGTTAGTTATAATATTTATTGTCATGTTGTGTGATTGGATATAAAATCTGCTATGAAAATCTATACTTACGTAATAACCAGGATATAAACACCACATGCCTGTGCACGAATGGGCTATCTCTATTACGTCTAGAGGACATTGCTGGTCCGTTGAACCAGGCCATCTACTTTCTTGGGGGCGGACTTGAGAGCGTTCCGGTTTACAGGAAATATGAGTATCAGGAAGTAGGGTACGTTTTGTGATTTGTTTTGTCGACATACAAAATCTATTGAAAATAAATCAAAAATAATTAAATATATTATGCGTATATCTACATTTTATCTAACTCTTCGTGTTTCTCTGGCCAACACCTTTAAAATCCAAGGTAAGACACTACATTGTTGCGAGTGGCAAGAGGTGAGAAGCCCTATACAGAGTCACGGGCAGACTGTTGACAAGACAATCAAGACATCGCTTTTGCCCAAACAAGTTTTAAATTAGTTATACAATTACTAATCGCATATGCTAGATCATAATCTCTTTCAGAATTACAGTTAATAATAGTTTCAGCAGAAGCCTAAATTATCTGGAAGTCATGTGTCTCACTATGTTTAAATCCACATCCGAATTATCAATAGAGACTAATTAGGCCTCGCTATTAGCAGCCTACACTGCATTAAGATCTATGGGAACTTAGAAATAAGTTACTTGAACACAGTGAACGGACGAATTGAGTTGTTTACATTAACCTGTCTTGGTCATAACTTTACAAAGCAATGCATTTTTTTGTCCCAGTGTTAAAGTAGCTGTCAGAAAAAGCGAAGGGAGGATCATGAACCGAGTACCACTGCAGCAGCCCCAGAGCTGTGGGTCTTGGGAGCTGAAAGAACGTTTGGGAACAGGAGGGTTTGGAAATGTCACTCGCTGGCAGAATAAGGTAACAAATGCACAACCAACATAACAATTAAGTTTCATGTAAAATAAAGTCATAGTTAGTTAAGAGTTAGTGTTCAAAATGAGAAACGACAGCGGATTTCCTATTTAGCTTTAGATGTAGTCAGGTTCCCTGCCCGTTTGCACTTCTTTCCACTGTACCATACATACTCTGTTTGCCATTCCAAAGGCTAGGCAGAAACAGCTTAGGACTAGGTTACCTTAGCTGTACTTCGTTGGAAAGCAGTTTTTGTATTCATGAATAACCCTTAGCGGAACAAACTATCCCGAATCAATTTAAACTTACTGAAACTCCGTTGTTAACACAATGAATAAATGTGATCTCATCAAGTTTACCTAAAAGGAAGGGAAAGGAAAGAAAATGAGTGCATACCTGTTACGACCAGTTCAAGTGGCCATACCAAAAGGGAGACAAAAAAAAACTTTTGTCTCACTTGTGCAATAATAATATTAGGATGATAAAATTGTTTATTTTATGTATCTACCAAGCAGATCATAATCACAAATGTAGAGAAACTGATTAGGGATCAACTGTATTGGCACTATGAAAAATCTTTCTTCTTTCCGTTACCACCGTCACTTTATGCCGCGCTGCAAGGGGACGGGGAAGTGACTGGCGGATGTGACACAGGGTAGTGACCTACTAGTGATGATTTAATTTCCCCTTGAGTTAGTCATTTGCAGTTTACTGGGATAACTTATGAAAACATGAATGAATACCTGATCATTCCTATAGGGTGATGTAATTGTGCCATTATAATATTGGAGTATGTATCCTAGGTCGAGGAGATACATTTTGTAAACACTGTACACTGATTGTTTTGGTTGTTGCCTCCCTGCGTCCCTAGACCAGGTGCAGGGGGTTGTAACAGTTTGTTTCCAAAATGTGTTAATAGTAATATAAAAAAGTGCATTTGCAATTCTGTTAATAGTTAATTGTGTTTGTGTGTGTGTGTGTGTGTGTGTGTGTGTGTGTGTGTGTGTGTGTGTGTTGACCAGGACACTGAAGAGCAAATTGCCATTAAGCAGTGTCGCCAAGAATTAAGTGAGAGGAACCGAGAGCGCTGGTGTTTGGAGATCCAGATCATGAAAAGGTGAGTAATGTTCTGAAAAAAAGAAAACTATCCTACCAAGGTTTTCCCCACACAAGGTAATGAATTACACGAGGCCCTATTTCACAACTACTAGTTAATTTGTTTTGTGTCTGACATCCTTATGACATCCACATAGTTCTTGTTAAATGAATAGTTAAACTTTCTGGTGAAATAGGTATGTCCTTACTTACCCCTAGTAAGATGAGATTATCTATATCAATGTTTTGATTGTATGTCCAATAATGAGTTATTTAGGTAAGTAAGTGGGTAAATGTAGTCTATAGCTTAGCAACAATAGCCACTAGTCCTGGCTTGCATGGCTTCGTCAACAGTGACAAAACACACCTTAGAAAAACGGTGTTATTTAGTTCTATGGTCTGTATTTCACATGTGTAGAAAGGAAAGGTAAAAGCGAGATGTTGTTGTTATATAAACAGACACATGGTCTGACCTATTGTTGTTAGGCGGAATCGTAGCTTTCCCTCGTGTCGGGTAGGCAGCCTCGCAACAATAGGTCCGTCTGCATATCTGTTCACTTTAGAGGAAGCCATCCTAGCCGGTACTACTGGCGTACAGGTATGCTGGGCTACCTTCACCTACTTACTTACCTAAATAACTCATTATTGGACGCACAGTCATAACATTGG
Organism: Galaxias olidus; assembly: GCA_026901105.3. Classification (NCBI taxonomy): domain Eukaryota; kingdom Metazoa; phylum Chordata; class Actinopteri; order Galaxiiformes; family Galaxiidae; genus Galaxias; species Galaxias olidus. The sequence continues at coordinate 459,002 of JAPMUY010008931.1, forward strand.
TATTGATTATCTCGTCTGACTAGGGAAAAGGATCTTATTTCCCAAAAAGTTGAACTATCCCTTCAGAGATTTTGACAAAATTGCAGAATTCTATAGAGTTTACCAATACATAATTTTAATTGAACTTACAGTAATTGAAAGGATACCCATCCACAAAGTATTTGTCCTTTAGCAAAGTTGTTGGTCAAGGTTTTGCAATGGATAAAAACTAAGACGGGCATGCATACACCTACAGTACATCATCATCATGGTTCATTCCATGTCCCAATGAAGGCTATTTATGTGTGACATTTAAATCATTTGTACACTTCTATTTTTACATGTTTTCTGAATACACAGGGACTACATTAGGAACCCACAGTAGTGAAAATAAGCCAGGACAGTAAGAAATAATGAGTTTGAGCTATTTTGGTGTCTTGGTCTGTCGTTTTGGGCAGAACAGTGTGCTGTTTCCTCGCCTTGCTCCACTTTGGTACAAGCAGTAGAAGGGCATCATGCACGTGTGGCAATGGTTAAGCTGTGAGTGTGGGGTCACTGGAGTGGGATGGTAAAGTGTTATTGGGTTGGTTGTTAAAGGGTGTGTTTTTGTGTTGCCATTTCTTGGTGTCACAGTTGGCTAGAGGGTTTCATGTTGTCAGGTCATGGTTTAACAAGTGTGTTGTTGTCAGACAGACACGGTTTCAACCACAACCCTCCCTCTCACCCACGCTCTACTAGTGGAAAAACCACAGAGCAGGCAACAAATGTAAGGAAAAATATGTAAAACCTACTGCTATTATAACAGAATGACAGAGGGTTTACCTATATTTAGATGTGTTTGTTGTGTGAGTTGAGTGGTATTATTTGTGTTCTTTTAGTGTAAGACAAAATGGGTTTGGCAACGTCCCTTGAGAATTGAGGGTGGAAGCAGGTACAGTACCAGTCAAATGTGTGTCCTAACTTTTGACTGGTACTGTATATAACCTTACAGGAAGGAGGCAATGCAGGAAAAGAGAGACGTTTTTCCACATCCAGTTATAACGTCATCATCCTTTCCAAAACAACAGAATTATGTGCGTATTGCGTAGCTCTCAGTCAATCTTCAATGTTCTCACAAACAGCGGGGGCTAAAGAAAAGATAACATTATGTAAGCAATGAGGAAATCACCGACCAGGTTATTTTTCTTATGATAACTATCATCAGTGTAACATTTTGAACTGCCCATTTTTAAAGAGGTTGCTATTGCTTAGTAATCTGGCCTTTGAAAAGAAGAAACATAGTCATTGCTTGTGATTATTAGAGGCAGTTTTTTATATCTTTATAGCTTTTGAATATATATATTTTAGGGGTACTTATTATATGATGATGCTGTATATCCCAGGTTGGACCATGTTAACGTTGTAGCAGCCAGAGAGGTTCCTGAGGGAATGCAGAAGCTCAATGGCATCAACGACCTTCCTCTACTGGCCATGGAGTACTGCCAGGGGGGTGACCTGAGAAAGGTTTGTACATGACATGTCAGTGTGTATGTCTGTTTGAGTGTGTGTGTGTGTGTGTGTGTGTGTGTGTGTGTGTGTGTGTGTGTGTGTGTGTGTGTGTGTGTGTGTGTGTGTGTGTGTGTGTGTGTGTGTGTGTGTGGGAGCGCGATGGAGAGTTTGAGGGAGGGGGAAGAAAGGGACTGTTTAGGTGTTCGTATAAGTGAATTGGGTGGAGGGTGGAGGATTTGTGTGTGTGTGTGTGTGTGTGTGTGTGTGTGTGTGTGTGTGTGTGTGTGTGTGTGTGTGTGTGTGTGTGTGTGCGTGCGTGTGTGCGGTTGTGCGCATAACATAACCAATTTTTTTTGTTACTTCGGATGATTATGAATGCGAGTTTGTTTTTAAATGTCTGTTGGTCTGCAGTATCTTAACCTGCTGGATAATTGCTGTGGAATGAGAGAGGGTTCCATTCTGATTCTGCTACGTGATATATGTGAGTAGTCTACATCACACTCACCTTAAATTCTGGTGAATTACATGTGAAAGGGGCACACTTTTAGTGTGTATGCGTGTTTCTGTGAGTTTGTGTTCTTGTGGGTGTGTCGAGTGAGTGAGTGAAGTGGTGGTATCATCAACTTCCTTCCACATTGAGGATATGGTAACTCATGCAGATCTTTTTCATGTCGTCATCAACTACACTAAAGTGCAGCCCTTAGTCACAGCCACAGCATATGTTTGCACTCCAGCAGACACTCACATGTTACTGTAATGTGTACAAATAAACACAATAAAAAGATTCATGGACACATACATAGAATACTCACAGTCGCATCACAACGCATTCCTCCCCGACTGTTTAGAGAGCACAGAGTAACACACATACTCACCCGCTGCAAACTTATGTCTTTCAACAATCACACACTTGAACCTCGTTTCCTGTTTACCATGATGAAACTAGGATAAAACTGAAAGCCTCCAGTCAAGCTGAAATAATATAACTCTCACACACACACACACACACACACACACACACACACACACACACACACACACACACACACTCACACATACTCACTAACTCCTAATTTGATAGGGGCATCAAGGTTCATGTTAGGTATTCACCATTTAATACTCTTTTGCCATTTTTTTACAGACTGATATTGATACGTTAGACTAAGTCTGACAATACAGACTTTTTTGATGAGACAAAGCCTCCTGACCAAAATCTGATTCATGATGCACTGTATGCCAATAATGTGCTGCAACAAACAAACTTATTCGTTCTCTCTCCATCACCCTCTTTCTCTTTCTCTATTTCTCTTTCTCACTCCCTCTCTTTTTTTTAACTCAAACACACACACACGCAGTTGAATCACTTGACCTCTAGTTTCCATACTGGTCTGGTCAGTCAATGATGCACGATTACTTTGTAGCAGTAGATGATTCATCCTCTTAAGAATACTATGGTTTTGCGTAGTATCTGGGGGTGGGAACTATAATCCCTAGCATCACTGACCTATCAAAGAAACATGTACTTACTTGTTTCCTTCTCTGGTACTCTCTTTCAGCTTCAGCACTGACGTACCTCCATAAAAAGAGGATCATCCACAGAGATCTTAAACCAGAGAACATTGTCCTACAGCAGGGAGAAAAAAGGGTGACTATCTCCCTGATCCTTATCTACAGGAACACATTGTGTTACTTCAATGGATTGTGTCCTTTGGATTTCAATCACTAGTTCCATTAACAAAAATACTTTTATTATATATACAGTATATGTATTTTTTTTTACTTTTTTACTTCACCAACACATTTCTCACTTTAAAATATACATTTCTACAGTCATAGTCTAGAGTTATATACTGACCAGCCACAACATTAAAACCACTGACAGGTGAATCATTGATGGCACCTGTCAAGGTATGGGATATATTAGGCAGCAAGTGTACAGTCAGTTCTTGAAGTTGATGTGTTGGAAGCACGAAAAAGGTGCAAGCTTAAGGATCTCAGCAATTTTGACAAGGGCCAAATAGTAATGGCTAGACGACTGTGTCAGAGCATCTCCAAAACAGCATGTCTTGTGGGATGTTCCTAGTATGGAGTGGTTAGTGGTTACCAAAGATGGTCCAAGGAAGGACAACTGGTGAACTGGCAACAGGGTCATGGGGGCCCAAGGCTCATTGATGCTTGTTGGGCAGCACGGTGGCTCAGTGGTTAGCACTGGTACCTCACAGCAAGAAGGTTGACCCAATGGCCTTTCTGTGTGGAGTTTACATGTTCTCCCCGTGTTTGTGTGGGTTTCCTCCGGGTACTCTGGTTTCCTCCCACCATCAAAAAACATGCTCCATTCTCCTACCAGTGCCCTGACCAGTCACTGCCAATTCACCTGGAGTCGGTCTGTGTGTCCTATGTGTGTGAGCAAGTTCGTCGTTATATGTTGGGTGAGCCAGTCTGGCGCAAATTGGCTGCCGTGGTATCACTCAGACTGAGTGTTGTGTTTGATAGCTGTCGGTCCATTCGTTGTTCGTTCTGTGTAATTAATTGGCGACCAATTTGGGTAAAGCGCTTTGAGTCTCGAGAAAAGCGCTAAAAACTAAATAAAATGAATTATTATTATTATTATTGTGGGGAGCAGAGGTTAGCCCGTCTGTTGCATAAATTGCTGGAAAGGTTCATGCTGGCTATGATAGAAAGGTGTCAGAACACACAGTGCATCTCTGTGTATCGGGCTGCGTAGCCACAGACCGGTCAGAGTGCCAATGCTGACCCCTGTCAACCCTTGAAAGCACCTACAATGGGCAATCGAGCTTCAGAACTGGACCATGAAGTAATAGGAGAAGGTGGCCTGGTCTGATGAATCACGTTTTCTTTTACATCGTGTGGATGGCTGCATTGGCCGGTTGCGTGTGCGTCATGCACTATTGGAAAAAGGCAAGCTGGCAAAGGCAGTGTGATGCTCTGGACAATGTTCTGCTGGGAAACTTTGGGTCCTGGTATTCATGTGGATGTTACTTTGACACAAACCACCTATCTAAACATTGTTGCACACTCCTTCATGCCAACGGTATTTCCTGATGGCAGTGCCCTGCCACACTGCAAAAATTATTCAGGAAGGGTTTGAGGAACATGACAAAGACTTCAAGATATTGACTTGGCCTCAAAATTCCCCAGATCTCAATCCGATCGAGCGGGTGTGGGATGTGCTGGAACAATAGTTCCTATCCATGGAGTCCCCACCTCACAACTTACAGGACTAAAATTATCTGCTGCCAAAAACCACAGCACACCTTCAGAGGTCTTGTGGAGTCCATTCCTCGACGGGTCAAGGCTGTTTTGGTGGTATAATGGGGACCTACATAATATTAGGCTGGTGGTTTTAATATTGTGGCTGATTGGTATGGCTGATTTGTGTACGACTAGGAAATTGAGCCTGCCAGTCTCATTGACTTCAGGATTTAGATAGACCCTGCTATTTCTCTACTGGGTTTATTATGCAATGTACTTTCCCTAGGGTACATGAAAATGAAGATCATTATGTAACTCTGGTCAGACATATTAAAGAGGTTGTTATTGTATGTTTATGCACACCCTTGTTTTGTTTTGCAGTATTATATAAAAAGCATATATACTAAACTTAAAATTGACCATTAAATTGTTCCAAGAAAGTTATTACGAAACGTATTATCATGGAAAGTAATTAAACCGCATTGTTTTGATTTAGGTATTTTTATATACTTATGTTATGTGACCAATTATGATGATATGATGTAATGTGATGTGACCAATTTTCAGCCCAGTAATGTTGTATGTTTTTTCATGCCAGTTAATCCATAAGATCATAGATCTGGGCTATGCCAAGGAGCTGGACCAGAGCAGCCTGTGTACGTCATTTGTGGGAACTCTTCAGTACCTGGTAGGTAATGCATACCACTACAGTGATGAGTACGCCTGTGTGTGCATGTGTTTGTGTGTGTGTGTATACAGATTTGAGTAACATGTCTTTTGCTTTAAAGATTAACCGGACGCCCCCAGTAGACCTAGTCGCTTGCAGCCTCCTTAAGAATTCAGAACAATACAAAAATTAAGTGGTGTCAGTAACCATGTGGGTGTGCTGAAATGTGCTGTCTAGATAATATATATATATTTTTTAAATATGACCTGATAATGCACTTTTTGTGACGTTTTCCTGTTCTACAAAATCTGCAACGGTCTTGTTTCAGCCATTGGGTGGCTACGCAAATCGAATTTGGCACTGAAATGCAAACCTCAAGAACTTTGCAATACAATTTTGTTTTTTTAAAGCTGGATTGTTATTTAGCACTTAGTTACATCCAAGCACATCACTTTCAACATATTTTTTAATTTCTGGTTACTCTTTAATCTTGTGGTTGTGATGTGTGTGTACTGTAAAACCCCCACCCCTCCCATCTTCCAAATGTAATCAGCCTGTCATATCTGTTACAGGCCCCAGAGCTTTTTGAAAGACAGAAGTACACAGTGACCGTGGACTATTGGAGCTTTGGAACTTTGGTGTTTGAGTGTATCACTGGTTTCCGACCCTTTTTGCCAACCTGGCAACCTGTTCCTTGGTACGACATTTTATCTTTTTCACCTAATACCTTAATATCTTTGTGTGGCCTCCCGTGCTCCAATCAAATTAAATCATAACATTTTTACAGGCCCATGGTCACTCCACCCCATGCCCTTTAAAATTTTTTAGTTTTGCAATGAAGTCGGATGTTTGGCTATGATAGGCCCTAGTCAAGATTAATATTGTTATATTTCAACTTTCTAAACTATAAAAGTATTTCTGAAAAACAAAGAATGGCAGGAAAGGTGTGTTTACTGCCATCATCAATGTTCCTGTGAACTGGGCCGATAATAACAATGACAGACTGCCAATACCTAGCTTACACTTGCCAGTATGCACTGGTGCAAAAAGGTTCTCTGGACTCCTCAATGTACAATATTTTTAACTGTCCTTGCATTTGGGTTTTCAGGCATAATAAGTTGAAGTTAAAGCAAGATGATGATATTGTGGTCTATGAGGACCTGACCGGAGAGGTGCGCTTCTCCAAGCACCTGCCCCAGCCTAATAATCTCAACAGGTAGTCATATCTCTTCAATCACAGAAATCGAAGCAATGTAGGGTTTTGCACAAATCCTGGCTACTGGAGTTTAAAATGGTTCCAATGTATAATCTGTGTGACATAACCACAGTACATTTTAATGTTTTTATGTATTGGTTTTGTTGTGAACAATTCTATACCTAATTTAGAATTGTTTTCCACACTTAATAGATTCCAAAATAACAGTGACTTGCAAGTAGTGTATCTCCTCCAATTTGCCTTAATCTTATAAACCATCTGTACCAGCTCCGCCAATTAGGGGGAGGCAGCACGTCTGTCATGGAAAGATCAAACTTGTACACACACAAACACACCCACACCCACAAATAGTCACAAAGCAGTCACACTGTGGCTATACGCTTTCATGAAAATAAACTATATTTGACATGTTGACCTTGTTCGGCACTTGGGCTTTGATGAAATTGTTGTTTTGTGTTGCATTAGCTTGCTGTTGGAGAGACTGGAAAAGTGGTTGCAGCTGATGCTGAAATGGTCTCCTCAAGAGAGAGGCAAAGACCCAAACTGTACACCTAGTGACTGCTTCTCCAAGTTGGAGGAAATCCTGGAGATCAAGGTTCAAAGACGCACAAACTCACTCGCTCCTCACTGGTCATTTTCTTGGTGATTGACTTTTTTTATTGTTCTGCATTTCTATACTCTCCTCTCTCCTAGCTAGTTCATGTGTTGAACATGGTATCTGCTAAGATTCTCACCTACCAAGTCTCGGCCGATGAGAGTGTTGCTGAGCTGCAGCTACGAATAGAGAGAGACACAAAAATCTCTCCAGCCAACCAGGAGCTGCTGCTGGAGGCGGGACTTGCCTTGGAGCCCCAGGGAGAGGCTATGCAGGGTGCTGTGGACTACGCTGTAATATATAGTCACATCCTCAGATGCTTTCTCTCTCTGTCACGCATGTACACAAACTGATATAGAACATGGTAATGTACCTTATCTTATCTGTGTGCAGGTGATTGACGGGCGTCGAACAGACCTCCCCCTTGTCTTCCTGTTTGATCGTTCCTCCTCCAGTTACGAACCTCAGTTCAACCCGCGCCCCCTCCCTGAAAATATCCGCTTTGTCCGTGAGTTGACGCATGTGACTTTATGAATGATACTCCTCAATGCTTTTTGAACTGTCTCAGAGATTAACACACCCGAGTAATGTGTCTGAACATCTCTTACTTTGTGCGTCCGCAGAGACAGAGCCGAAGCACATGTTGGCCTACAGCCCCTTAAGGAGGACCTGGGGTCAGGCCTGGCACACCATCCGCTCTCTAAAGGAAGACTGGCAACGACTGCAACAGGGACAGAAAGCTGCTATGTAAGACATATGTTCACACCAACGCTGATGAGGCTCTCACAGACGTGCCACTCTGTCAATTTGGTAAGACATTCCCGTCCTATGCTCTGCTGACGTTCCCCTTGCTGCTCTGACACTCTCGCTGCAGCATGAGTCTCTTGAGACACAACTCCTCGCTGTCCAAGCAGAAGAACGAGATGGTGTCCATGCACCAGAGGCTGACGGCCAAGCTGGACTTCTTCAGCACCAGTCTGCACATAGACATGGACAAGTACCAGGAGCAGAGAGCCACAGGGATAGGTAGGACGGATCCGCAAGGAAACGGTTCAATTCAAACAGAGCTGAGTTATTAAGTACATTTAATGTTGAGCTGGTTGTACTCTTTATTACATTTGACTCTTTAACTATATACTGTATATATTCTGACTTTGGGATTCCTATTCTCAGCTTCTGAGAAGCTTCTTGGTGTTTGGAAGGAAATGGAGCAAACTGCTGTTAGCTGTGGTCAGGTAAGTGTGTGTGTGGGTGTGTTACCTTGTGAACAGTCATGTTTGGGCAGAGAGTTTGTGTGTGCGTGTGTGTGTGTGTGTGTGTGTGTGTGTGCCTGTTTCAGCCCAGTGTGATTGTATGCCTGTTTCAGGCAGAGAGAGTGACTGAGCTGGAGGAGGAGATGATGCTGTTACAGACGGACATAGTGGACCTACAGAGACAACCATGGAGGAGTGGTGAAGCTTTAGACACCCTGTAAGTTTACTAGTCTAGTAAGGGGAAAACATGGTTTAAAATGTACCCAAAGTACAACCTTCTGTTTCTCCTGTATTACCTTTTACTGTATTTTTCTCTTTCTCTCCGTCAGTGAAGGAAAGGCCATGGAGCTGTTCCGGAAACTCAGAGAGAAACCCAGAGGTCTGACTTTGACTATTAAACCTTCACAAATCATGACAGGAACTGAAAATGTCCTCCAACGCTTATTTAAGCACACCCTTCCCCCTATTCCCCACCCTCTTTATCTCTCCGGCAGATCAGCGGTGTCCGGGGGACAGCCAGGACGTGGTGCGTCTGATGGTTCAGGCGGTCCAGTTCTACGAGAGGAAGCTCCGAGACTTCTACACACACCTCAGGTACCCACACACCGCTGGCCGTGTGTTTCCCGCCTTGACACCCCCACGACAAACGGCTGGGTGGTGTAACTTATAGGCGTGTGTGTGTGTGTGTGTGTGTGTGTGTGTGTGTTGCAGTAAGACGGTGGTGTGTCGCCAGCGGGTGATGGAGCTCCTGCCCCGGGTGGAGGGAGTGGTGCGGAGGATGGCTGAGAGCGAGCAGGTCCTCATGAGTCTGCAGGAGAGACGACAGCGGGAGCTGTGGAACCTGTTGAAAGTAGCCTGTGTGAGACCTCATTGACCTGAAGCCCATCGACACGCACACAGTCACACACAAAAGCCTCGTTCAGGTTTTTATTTCTCTCCTCTCCTCCAGAGTAAGGTTCGTAGCCCGGTGAGCGGCAGTCCCGACGGTGTGCGGACACCTTCTTCTGTTCCCCCCCTTTTGACCCCCAGACACAGCCTACAGCAGCTGTGAGTACACAGACACACAATCGAATGCACACATACACTGGATCTATGATACCCACACCCAGTGCCCCCGTCGGCTAGTGATCGCATGTGAAAAGGTGTCATGATATGGGTCTTTATGTTAGGGACGAGTCCCTGGTTGAAGAGAGCAGGACGATAGAGACTCGTCTTCAAAGTTTGTTGCATGAGACCATACAAGACCCTGATGGCAGCATGGAGGTATAGAACAAACACACTTTACACGTTTCTCACAACAACACGCCGTCAGGTAAGAATACTGTCTGACGGAGATGTGACCTCTTATCTCTCCACCTGTCATAGATGTTGAGGGACTGGACATGGTTGAGTGGAGGACAGGATTTTTCCAGTGACCTCTCCTGAACATGCTGCCTTCTTCAGTCACCTCAACTCGCTGAATGTGTTTTTAAATGATATTCTGCTGCCCTCATGTGGTTTGGGTGACACATGGCAGGAAAGAACAATCGCGAAGAGCATTTGGTTATGGCTTATGTGTAAAAGAAAAAAAAAATCTGTTGAGTAAAACGTTATCCCTTTTAAAGGTTTACCCCCTGGACCTATAAACACACTGAACAATGACCAACCTTCAGAGGAAGAGTAAAAATATTTTACAAAAATATTTGGATGCATTGAGATTGTGCAGCCGTATGTCTTATGCTAAAACCTCTTTACATTTTTGTGTGTGTTTGTGTGTGTGTGTATGCTTCAGTTGGATGTGTGTGTGTGTGTGTGTGCGTGCTTCAGTTGGAAGTGTGTGTGTATGTGTGTGTGCATGTGTTTATAGCTTTGGTGTCAATTTTGTACGTCTTTTGATGAACACGATGTTGTACTGCACAAAATTACCCAGTAATGTATTGTATAACATGTAATGTACAATCTAATCAACAATGTGTTTGGTGGTTTTTAATAAACAGTATGGTTGACTAGTCTATCCATCACACGGTACTGCATCTCATCAATTAAGAAAAGTTGAGTGTGTGTTTTAATGATTAAGATGTAAAGGCTATGTGGTCAGTCATCCCAACTCGCTGTCCATCTCAAGAAAATGGAGAACTCCGAAAAATATCACAAAGTGTTTGACATTCTTCTTTATTCAATTAATTTCTTCCAACTAGTTTCTGAAGCTAACTATTGACAACCTTCCTTATCCCTATCCCAGCACAGACAAAATGAAACGATAGTGGTAAAGAGTTTGTTTTTAAGTTACAGGACAAAAAGAATCTTACATAATAAAAGGACAATTCCACTATTGCCACCAGTTGTTCTTAGAAAATGCCTCAATACAGACAATAACATAATTAAAGGAAAGATGGTTTGGTGATACCAGATGAGTGCTTCTTTAATACGTTAGTTTGATTTGGCCACAACTGGAAATGTTATCACGGCCTGGTCAACTGAAACTGGGTTGGATTCTCCGTCCTTACTACTATATTTTCATTTAGGCTGTACTCCTCACATTGTATTGATGAGTATATGTACCATAAACACAAAATATATATATTTATCTACTATTAATCTCGTAAGTGTCAAAAGTAGAACCAGTACATCATTTTAGGCAAAGGGAAATGACAACACAATCAAACCCTAATAAAAAGGTGCTTCAAAGGTACTTCACAAAGAATAAAGAGGATATGTTTGAGGGACCAGGGCAAAGTGCTTGCAATGACAAACAACTCCAACACAAGGGCACTGCGGCTGCATTAACAGGGAAAATGTATTGTGACCACGTATTGCTGCTAAAACAAAAATAACGACCATAATAATGGATAATAATCCTAAAAGCAAACAAAGAATGCCATTTTGATCTTGACGGTCTGTCTTTGTTATTACAGTACTAGAGGTAATCGAGGGTGCTAGGGTTGTAGGGTTAAGGCCAAATAATGTTGTGTGTGAGTGTGTGTGTTTGTGTGCGTGTGTGTGTGTATTTAGCATTCACAGGAGGAGATGTGTCTAGGTGCTGTGTAGGTCTTCTTCAATTCTGGATCTTTAGTTCTCCCCATTTATCCTTTTTTCTCTACTTCTCGTCCTCTTCCCTGGATCCTTATGCCTCCAGCTCAAAGCCCATGCCCACCTTGTGACCGCCTGCGTTGAAGTTTTTGCCGTCAATCAGACCTGAGAGTGTGAGCTTTACTCCTATTGGGAGGAGAGATAATAAGTACAACAGTTAGTAGCTTACTGAGTGTACATGTTGTCATCCTGACAGTGGAAGGTAGAAACTGTTTGGTTTTGCTCAGTCCAAGGGCTTACCTGGCCTTAGAGTCTGTGTGTATCCAATGCCAATCAGGCTAGCATTGTTTACTTTGGCCTATAGGGAGAACATGAAGAAGGGGCTGTGAGATTATAATCAAATTATTTTAAGATTTGAAACTAGATATGGGTCAGTGGTGTCTGCTGATATGCCAATATACTAAACCACTCATTTGGCAAGTGAGTTTGAGTTCTTTCCACAGTCATATGGGTGTTTTTGAGAGCCAAAGCATTTTAAAGGGGAGATAAATGGAACTTGTGTGGTATGGGGTTAGTACTCACAGACAAGGAGGTGTCCTTGTCCAGCTGGTATTTGGCGGCAATGCCAAAGCTTGTGTTGTTGCTGCCAGCCGTCCAGGCCAGATTGACCGCTGTCTCCAGCTCGCTGTTAACCTTCTGGTAGATGGAACCAGCAAACTCTGTGCCATCGTTACTGTAACACCATCAAACAATAGACGGCAGTGAGTCTTTGTGTAGACATTTCCTTGGATGTACTCACTTCCTCTCCACACCGCCGGTCCTAACAACTCCCCTCCCGCCCCTCCCTGGCCCCTTGCCTCCCCTAGGTCCAGAGGTCGGTGCTACTCACACGTTGGTATGCAACTGGAAGTCTCCGGCCTTGTATCCCAGCACAAAGTTGTTCTTCGCCAGCTTGGACTTAGCCGTGTCGAAGGCCAGCTGGTAACCAGCCAGCCATCCCTCGTAGCCCAACACTGCAGCGGCATGGACCGTGGGACCGGCCATGTCGAAGTCCAGGTCACAGCCCACGTTGACAAAGTCACGCTTATAGCCAGTCTTCAGCTTGGCACTTTTCTTACTACAGAGGCCATGGCGATGGAGAAAAAGCATTTACAGTTTGGGTGTTTGAAATGTCCTAGATTGGAAGACTGTTTTAATATTTTAATTATTTAGCCATCTATCTGTGGGTTAAAATGATTGTATATTTTGTAACTTACCCAGTATTGGGTACGAACGATGTGTCCAGAGCTAGCTTCAAGCCTTTCGCCAGCTAGAGAGACAATCACACAGCAAAAATCTAACATAAGGCTAATGAGATAAAAACGAATGCTGAATACACCCTTATAATGTGAAAAGAATGTACTGACCTGGTCCTCGATCGAGACCTCTGTGGTCAGGGTGTTGTCTGTGTTCCATTTCTGAGTGAAGTTGAGACCCAGCTCCTTCACCTTGTACTTGGTCTCCAAGTGACCACCGGACTTCCCTGTGTCAGTATTGTTGGAGCCGGAGGTGGCAAACTCCTAAGAGGGAGCAAGACGGGGACAAGGAGAGAGGCATGGAAAAAGCGGGGAGGTAAAGCAGAAAGAAGTGTGAGTAGCAGTTAATAGCGATATATTAAAAGAGCACAGATAATACAAAAAAAATCATAGGGGTGAAACCATAGAGGTGAAAGAAAAATGGAGAGCGAGATAGGCAGAGACCAAAAACGATGAAGACAAGAATTCTTCCCTCACAACTCCAACACTCCATTATCTTTAAGTCTGTATGACCTTTTAGCAAGTTGTGCTCAACTGTGAAGGAGTGATGGCGAGGTTAGGGGGGAAGGAAGCTTGATAAAGGTTATGACGTCGAAGACTTGCAGAGGGATAGATTGTTTGTATTTTAAGGTCTTAATGTTGTTAAGTCAATCAGCTGGGCTTCTGCTACAAGTGGGAAAGACCTGAAAGAAAGCCTCTGCTGAATAGAAACACACACACACGCACACACAACAGCAATCCATGGCCTCCTCAGCAAAGCACCTGTATTAACACAAACACACACAGACCCTTACCATCTGAAAGTGAAGTCCAAAGAGGAAGCAGAAAAAGACAGAAAAAATAGTCAAGTTAGAAAAAATAGTCAAGTTAGAAAAGAATCATGAAGATTCATACTAAAGATTGTCTTGTTCTTCCAATAACCATTTCCACTAATAGGACTGTTTGACTGTTTCAAGTGTTTTTGACGGGGAAAACATGATTGCCATTTTGTTTCTAGTAGTTAATGTTCACAAAATGATAGTGCAAACTGTAGACACAATTGGTTGGATACGCAATGATGTAATGTGCTATGTTGAGCTTACAGAATCCATTGTGTCACAGTCACTACAGCACACACACAGACTGCTGTCAGGCAGCGTGATTCAGACATTTAGACAAAGAAAGAGCCTGAAGGCAGGGGTCTGGAGAAGAAGCTAAAGGAACCAGCCAAACACTGAAGCCAGAGTTGTACTCACAACTCCACTCTGGGCCTTGGTCTTCAGGTCCAGTTTCACCACTCCAAAGCCTGAAGAGAAAAAAATAAAGAGGAATAAGAAAAAGTAAAAAAAACTGTCATTTACATATCGGTAATTCTTTTACTTCTGAAAATTCACACACACACACACACACACACACACACACACACACACACACACACACACACACACACACACACACACACACACACACACACACACAAATCTCCAGACCTAAAAACCAGGGACTAACTTTAATTTACAAAAAATCACTGGTCAGCAATGCATTAACTAAGACAGTGATTTTAAGTTTTAAAACCTGGCTTGACTTGCAGAGTACAACAGTATCTTAGGTTTCAGTCTTATAATTCAGCCGCTTAAGCTTATGGAGATGCAGCGATTCTATTAAACAACTGGGGAACATAAATGGCACGACTAAAGGCCATTAGTGAACAGCTGATGCCCTTGGTAGCCATACCATGGTAGCACCTGGTTTATGAACCCACAGGGAGATGTATGGAGAATAGAAGGGAGGGGGCAAGACAAAGAAAGCCCACTTCAGTGCCACAAACTACCTACATTTATCCTTTATCTCTTGTTTTTGTTGGGGAATGTGCATGTAAAATAAATACCATGCATACATAATTAAATATTCTTCACTCACCATAGCCCTTGCTGAAGATGTCCTTGGCCGATTTTCCCAGGTCTGCGTATGCGGGTGGGACAGACATTGTGCCTGTGGAAACAGACAAGTAAATATTTATTCCGGTTACTGAATACAAACAATATTACTGGACATTTTGTTAAAAAACCTTTACAAAAAAGCACCATGTCAACACATTTGCACTCCACACTACAAACCACTGTAGTTTCAAAAAGCATTCAAGGCTATCACACACAAAAGCAGTGTTTCTACTAGGGGTGGCATGGTTTTTGGTAATAAACCAAACTGTTTGGTTCACCGGATGGTTTGGTTTGCACTCATGAACCGCGGTAGTTCGGTAAACAAATAAATAAATTGGGGGAGTCCGTCTGCGCAAGCATGATAAAAGTCTGCAGTCTGGGAACATTTTGGAATAGGCATTGACTAAAATAGCAAGGGAAAAAAGGTGATCAATGTAAACATGACTTTCTAGCATTGACATACGTGGGGATCGTGCACACACGCCGACGTCACCCAGACATACACCAGGCCGAAACTATGAAGTCCGTACAACAATCTCAACCTGCTGCCTTCCTGCACATTTTAAGTTCCAGTTCTGACTGACACGAACACATAGTTATAGTGTCGATTTCCAGTTGCGCTTCAGTAACAAGTAATTCCTCAGCTCTATGAAACGCCACGTCATGCAACTGAAAATGAAATGGCCAAAACACTATGTAGCTCTCACAACAGAGGTTTGGACCTCCAGGGCAACTAAAAGTTAACTGTGCACAATATGTTCAACTGAGGGATGAAGAGTGAAGTGTTACGAACAAGCCCCCTGTATGAGAGTCACACAAGCACACACCTAGCTGATGTACTGTCTATCGTCTATATTTCTTTATTTAAATTAGGAAGTCACCTTTTCTTAGAAAGAGTTTGTGGATGTAGTGTTATATTGGCTTAAATAAACAAAGTCCAAATTAGGACAAAATTAAGAAAAAACGTTGGAAAAAAAATTGAGAATGTTGGAAATGGCAAAGGTGTTTCCCCCCCCAATGTACATAAATCTACTGAACTGAACCAAAACCGTGATACAAACCGAACCGTTGGATTTCATAAACTTTGCACCACTAGTTTCTACTGCCGCATCTACCAGCATATTAGACCAAATAAGCTTAACCTTGGACTGAAGCAAAAGAGATGAATAATACATCACCAGACCAGGGTGCTGAACAGCGACAACCGAGAGACTCTGCCTCGGTCCAATATCCCTCTTTTTGCAATTGATGTCCCCCTCCCCCCTATTGAACATACCCACCCTGGTCTTGAAAAACCCTATTGATTTTCTGGATTAAGTGCATGAATGAATAGCTACCTAAAACTAGCTAAGTGAATGGATTTAAGATTGAGTGTTTCTGTCATGATCGCAGTTCCGCAAAAAAAGCCATGAGACTATTGCTTGGAAAGACAAACGGGGTATAAGACGTTAGTAGCAAGACAAACAAAATGTTAGTAGCGCTAATATCCAAAATTATTTGGTATATTAACATATACACCACAACATTTAGCTCTACACCACATGCTGCAGTGCTAGCAGAAGCCTACATAGGTTTGGCTAGTCAGCACCTAACAGTACTGCACACTACTGGCGGACTCTACACTAGGTTTCGTGCTGTCATCAGTATGGGGCACAGGCCACAGCATGGATACCAGACATGCGCACGAGTGTGCATGCAAGAGTGTGCGTGTGTGTGTGTGTGTGTGTGTGTGTGTGTGTAAAGCTGTGAGTATGTGCGCACTCTGGGTGTCAAGGTTACTTTCAAAAGGACATGGTGTCTCCTTCTGCAGCAGATCATCTGCAGTGTTCTAACACTCCTGAGGACACTCCCATCTTAGCCTGTTCCTCGTCCCTGATAAGTAACTGTTGGCCAAATCACAGGACTTTCACCACTGCTAATATGAGAGCATATGGATTATGTGTGGAGGGGGGGTAAACTGGGACTTTCGGGACAAAGCTCAACCCAGACACCCTGATTACATGGAAATATCTCTCTGCCCCTGTGCCCTCTGTCCCCACCCAGCTCCTCCCCCACTCACCATGTGCCTTCTTGGGCGTGTGGTGCACACATGGCTCACAGCAGTCTTTGTTCTCTGTCTGCTTTCCCTTTTCTGTGCTGTCCTTCGGCAGATTGGTGATCTGCACTCCTTCGTTCTCTGACATGACTCTTTACATGAAGGGGAGTGCAAGGAAGGACAACACAATGTTGGCAGCAAACTCGCATACTGTTTTCATAACACTTTTGCTTGCGTGACGAACAGTAGGCCTATAACTTGCTCTGTTTACGTTTAGCCTCAACAAATACAGGCTCAACACTAGTCTAAAAATCTATGGCCTAAACTCCAAAAGGGTGGTATTAGCAGACCAAGTAAGTATAACCAGGTCCGTAAAGGCACAGTGGTCAGTTGTTGTATCTTGTTTTATGCAGTTCACCACATCAATATGAGTAACTATTCTTCTAAAATGAGCTACTCTTCTGAAAGGAGTGGTTTGATATCGCTTGGTCTATGGATTCTTTATGACACTGGCTGTTATTAACTTAAATAGACAAATAAGGCTGGGCTGTATAAACTGCGCACAACAGGAAAGCATAGCTAATTAAAAATAATTTTCCTTATAGCACTACATGGGTATTGAATTCCCCAAAACTCTCAAGTCAATATGGAACTATACGCCAAGCAAAGCCTTGTTCCCGACAGCGTTACAGTTTTACATTGCACATCTTCAATGATCAGTTCAGTAATAAATGCCCTTCAGTTTTTCACACAATCACACTGTGACTACCGCTTTGCCCCACTCTATCCGTCTTTTAAATCTTTGTAGACACACATCACTAACACACTAACACACACACACACACACACACACACACACACACCTTTCTGGTGGTACAGCAGTGTTTTCCTCCATGCTTTCTCGATGGTGTCGTTCTATTCAGAGAGGGTCAACTTTATGCTGCAGACCGATCTGAGCATGCGTTCTGCTGACCTAGGTCATTTGTTGCCTGTCTTTGTCAGTTAACTCCACCCCTACAGACGTGCACACATGCGCACAAACACACACATACTATTCAATCTTCTCATCGTCCCTTCTCCTTTACAAAACCCTGCTGGTACCATTCTGTCCTCCACGTCCCTGTTTTCCTTCACTCCTTAAACTCTGTTCTATATTTATCTCAGGTTAACCTGACACTGCACCTCATATGACCACAGATTTTAGAAAGGGACGGTGTTCCCCTTTAACTGGTTAACACACACCCCTTTACTTAAACACATCAATGTCCTCCTTTACCCCGACCTCAACATTCAGTGTTTACAAGCACCTCCCCCCTTGCCAGTGTTGTCTAAGCCCAAAAGGTTACAGCATTGCCATGACGAGACGGCTGTAACAGTCACCAAGTGTTTTCTTTGGCACTCTTTCATGAAACCTGCCAAATAAGACAGTGCTTAAAGCATTAACCCTAACCCTAACCCTAACCCTAACCCTAACCCATTGTATACATTCAAGTCCAATCATGATCATAATCTGTTACGTAAATCAACAATATTAACCGACTTTGTGCAAACAAGTCCAGCGCATATGGAAAAGAATGTTTGAGTGTGAGATAAGAGACAGTCAGGTTACACCTACAGGATTTACAGCTTGGATGTATCTTGCAGTAACTGCATTATCATAACGTCAAGAACATGCATCTACTCAACGTGAAATATCAAAGCTCTAGAAGATAGGTTGTTGATTGTGTAAAACATTTTGAACACCTGCAAGGCCAAAACCAGCACTGGGCATGTAGTTTACACAGAACCATTATTGAAAATGTTATTGCAATTGCCAGATTTACATAACGTTGTGTGAGTGATGACAGGAAATGGATCATCCGGTCAACAGTGATTATGCCTGGGGACGGGTAGCTGATGTTTTCAGAACTTAAAGCAACTCCCCCTTCCAGTGCACCCATTCAGTGCGAATCTTTTCAGTAGAGTGGAATTTCTTATATCTGGCATAAGTAAACCATGTGCCAAGGGTCACTTGTCGCTGGACCTCTTATTTCTCGAGAATAACTTAATTTTTAGGGTAGGCTATATTACACTTCTTTAAGAGAATACA
The DNA here is from genome assembly GCA_026901105.3 of Galaxias olidus. Taxonomy (NCBI): domain Eukaryota; kingdom Metazoa; phylum Chordata; class Actinopteri; order Galaxiiformes; family Galaxiidae; genus Galaxias; species Galaxias olidus. The sequence continues at coordinate 477,760 of JAPMUY010008931.1, forward strand.
CAGCAATTCTATAGCATATTACGAGGCACTTAGGAAAAGACTATAAATTATTCTGGCGTCAATAACCTGCCCTATACCAAATATGCATACTAGTTAAGCTAACCATATACAAATACATTTTGTTTCAACAAGAATTATGCCAATAGATCTGATTATATGTTAGGCCACACAGGCCTCATATCTTCCCCTGACTGTGTTTTTCATGATAGGCCGCCGACTAAGAAATACTTCTATCATACTGGCTTTGACACCAATTGTATTCTGCTCACGGACAGTAGCATCTAGAGAGAATGTTATGAACAATATGGGTTAACAGGCCTTTAACTGAAGAGCCAGACTAGTGAGTAGGCTAGTAGGCTTCTGGTACACTGCAGGCTATACCCTTGTTCATACCCTTGTTCATACCCTTTACGCCTCTCCAAATGCAACAACATTCGATTACGCCTTTTATGATGACCGAACTTTGATAGAGGAACGGTATATGAACACCTTTAGAATATCATAAAGTATTTCTCATGTCTTACCTTTGTCTATGAAATACGCGGTTTCAGAAGGCCAGTTTTCGCGCAACAGGACAGAGTGAAGGAGAAACTAGGGTCATGGAGGCGTACTGAGCAAGCGCAATCAATCGACACTGAGGGCGGGGCTGTTGTATAATTGTCATTGGCCGTGTGTATTTGTGCTTATTTGTTTATGGGTGCTAGGTAGATGGTTAATGTTCAACTTCAATAGTGCTATTTTGATTGGTAAAAAGATTTAATTTTTTTGCATTTCTTTTTTGTATTTAATATTTTATGAAACAATACAATTACAATTTTCATTTGTTATATTTGATTAAATAAATAACACAATAATATCTAACATCGAACAAAACGTCTCAGACTAAATTAAATTCAGGATAAATTTGACTGAGCTGAGTGTGACAAAATAAATAAAAAAAAATTAAAAAAAAGGTTTTTGCACATTCCATTCCATTTTATGAATGAAAAAATATCCCTCAATAAATGGATTTACAACATATTGACATATCAATTGAAAAAAAAAATGTAATTGTCTCATTTCCACAAGATTTGCAAGCCCAGGTTTTATGTCCCAGTGTAGGAGTGGCTACAGTGTTGCCATGGTGAAGAATTCGCTTCCATTTCTGTTGACATTTTGATACTGCGTCATCAACAATCTGCGAAGGTAGTGTAGGCCTTTCATCATTGCTATAATTATAGCTAAACTTTGCTTATCGACTATACTTATTTGATCAATTTAAATATATGTACCTGTGCGATGTGTTTTTTGTACGCTGGGTGTTCTAGTAATTTACTGTTAATGGCCGGTAGCAGAAGACATGTTAGCTGGCTAAATTGACCTACAGTGCATTGTCGTCGAAGGCGGCAAAGTACAGTAGGCCTACCCCCTTGACCTATATAGCTAGTTAACGACGTTAAAATGATTGAGTCTTCAAGTCAGATTTAGCAAGCCAGTGCTATATCCTTAGATTATTAAACACAGTATCTGGCTAATTGTTTAATTCCTAGAAGTAGTTCACTGACGTGACTGATGTGTGAGGCTCCTTCAAAAATATCTGGGCCTATACCCCCAGACCCTTCTCTTTTCCCTGAGTACTACAAACGACCTGCTTCTGGTAAGACATTCTTGTGGAGTATTAAAGTTCACTAGGTGGATGGGGATTTAGATTACAGAAGTGACACTGAACAACATCCAACATTAGCTACAAATACAAGTTAGAGTGAGCCGGCAGTGTGAATTATTCTCCTCTGCCGTCTAAATTACAGCCAGGGGTTGTTTGGAAGGAAACACTGATGGGTGCCTGACATTGCTCTCAGGCCCCCTGGCCCCAGACCCTGTGTTGTACCCTACCTGCTATAGTGCCCGTGCCCCTCAGCGTCCACGCATTGGTCCTAATGCCGCCCATATCTTGGAGAGAGGACAGAGAGGAGTGGTGGGTACACTACTTAAACTGGAGGGGATTTCCCTCAGCCCCAACACCCCTAAACAGAGTAAGTGCAGCCAACATACATGTAGTTCCTTGATTACTGTATGATTATTGTACTTTCTTGCTTCTTTCTTTTTGCCGATATATATTTTAGAATTGCTCATCAATAGAAGGCTTCTTTATTATTCTATATTTACTTTAATAACTTGAATAACTTTAATTATTTACTATTACTGGTTTTTTTGGATGTCAACATAGAACAACTGCAAAATTTTTCATAATTTTATATTTTTTATATATTATAGAAGTTGTAAGTTACCTTTCACAATGCAGTCACTCTTGTTTGTCTGTTAGAGAAACTGGTGCGTGACTATGGGAAGGAGAATGTGCGTCGTCTCAGGGAGATCCAGAGGCGGTGCCGGGAGCAGGAGGCTCAGCGAACGTGCTCCCATCTGCTTCCAGTTAAAGCCCTCTGGAGCTCCCCCAAATACCAAGATGTTCCATCAAGGGTCATGGCCCAGCTACAGGTGAGGCTGTCTAGTCAGTTTTTCGAGTGTGATTGTATAAAAAAAAAGTATACATTTTTTTCCAACAATTTCTTGGCTCCTTTGTTTATTCACAGGAGACAAGCCCACCATCAAAGCCACAGTTTCAGAACTTCCTTAAGGCGCATTCTAGCTGTGGCTCTGCTGGATCCCCAAAGCCACATCGTAGCCTGTCCATCTCACCACAACCGGGCTCCTCCAATTCTATTGAAAACCTAAGCCTTCAGGTGATAGAGACCAGGAAAGTAGATAATTGAAATATATCAATATACACACTGTTTTAAATCATAATGGGTCAATATAAAAGCTAGTATTAGGAATTTGCTCACTTTGTTCCTGGTGTATTATATAGATTTCTACTGTCTGGGGATGGAGGATGTTTCACAAAATCTACTGGCGGAGGCTAGCAAACCTGCAGAAATTATTAACTTCAGATTAACATACAGCACAGTATAGTGTCTTACTGTTAATTTACGGGTAACACTGATAGCTAATGATTGATTCAAGTTCCATCCATTGTCCACCACTTATAGCTTATACTATAAAAGTTATTTTTAAAATCCCTGGCAGATACATGGGAAAGCAGTGGACTTTGTGAGCCACAATGCTCGGTGTGCAGGAAAGACCGTGATGCGTCGCTCCCAGTCACTCACTAACTTGAGAGAAAAGCCTGTTCCCAGTGCAGTCAAGGGACAAGTGCCGCAGTAGTAAGTTTGCTAATGTAAAAACTACCATCTCTTTGCCACTTACTCAATTTACACGTTTTTTTTTCTAGTGGAAATGCTTTGTTCTTTCGTCATCTATTGCTCTCTATTGTTCAGTTTGGAGGAGAGGAAAGAGCAGTGGCGTAAGATGGAGGAGGAAAAGAGGAGGAATGCCCCTGATCCATCTATCCCAGCTGGTCATACACTTATGCCTGAGTGGAAGAGACAGGACACTCTGAAGTCTCTTAAAGAGAGTATGCACACATTTATATATACATACATATTCTGAATTAATCTGTTCTGACGCCATTCATGCAAGTGATCACCTAAAAAGTAGTAACCATAAACATATTTATTGCTTCTCTCTGCCCTTCTTTATCTAGCCCACCATTCTCTAGTGAGTGAGCTAGTCTCTCTCCCTATCAGGACAGACACTCTGAGTGTTCGCTCCCGCCGTGCTGAGCTGGACCGCAGGCTCTCGGAAGTGGAAGAGGCCATCAAAATCTTCTCCAGAGATAAAGTATACGTCAAGGAATCCTAACACAAAATGAATTGTCTGCTATTCCAGAGACATAAAATAGAAGATACAGCACTTGTCTTCTTAGCTGTTGGATTTTTTCGTAGATTATCGTTGAAGTGTTAATGACATCGATGTGTCCGAGTTAGTTAAAGAGTAGTCTGAAGTAGAGTTTTTAAAGAGGGAGATTGTGAATTGAAAAAAAGAATATTGTGTGTTGTCATCTATTCATCTGTCATCTGTTGTCAGCTTTTTTCAATAGTGTGTTAGTGTTTGTATGAAGGAAATAATTACTCAAAATCCAATGTATCTATACTTTTGATAAAATATTGTTGACAAAACTATTCTTGTCTCTGCTGATTGATTATGGCTGATTGATTATGGCCATAAACTGTCTAACGTACTAGCAACATGTGAGTGCACATTCTAGTACTTCATAACAATAACAATATCAAGCCACCAAAATACATTACTCGCTGCCACATTGAAGTATTTTTATATTTTTTTGTTTGTATACTACTGTTTGGTACCTTACACGCAAATACTTTACATTTTTCTTTCTGTAATTTTATAGACTTACATTATAAACCATCCTAAAATAAGACAGAAATGCTGCCCGGATTTATCCAAAATTAGAAATATGCTTCATCGGCTACTTTACAGTCCCGTCCATGACGTGTTACGCACGCCCTGCCCCCTCTGAAAACCTACACCACTTTCATTGCTTCTTCATTGTTCAGCTTTGGCTGTAGTTAGCTAGCTAGCTAATATACCTTAACAACTACACCTTATAAACTAACTGGCCTTACCTCCAAGATAAATACCTTGCTAAAACAATAACGTAGCTAACTAGTCAGCAAACGGCAATGAGTAAAAGGAAAGCACCACAGGAATCCCTTAACGAGGGGATAACAGACTTTCTTGTCGGTAAGCTATCTAGCTAGCTAGTCCAATAGCAATGAGGAGCCGACCAACGTCAACGAACGCTAGCCAGCGACGTTAGCCTTATATTTAGTCTGATACTGAATGGCTAGCAACATCCATGTGTCCTTTAAATATGGCACTTTTGAAGTTAACTATATTACGTTACCATACATAGTTAAATTTAGGTGTCAACAATCAAGTTCGTCAGCTGTGTTATTTAGATGGCTCGTTTTTGGCTGTGAGCGGATTGTTTTGTTCAGAATCGGAGAGATACTACTTCTTCTGAAAGCTTGCTAAATCTGTAATGCATGCATAGTCAAGGTGCTAGTAGAAGCGGAGAGTAGAGAAGTTGTACACATATTTTGATTATTCATTTAATCAATCTTTTTTTTCCCTCCCAATCCTAGAACTGGCAAATTATGAAAGAAATGTCAACAGAGCAATTCATAAGTACAATGCCTACAGGTAAAACAAATACATGAGATGGCGTCCTCACATCTATCTTGCCTAATCTGTCTTGTAATTAAATATATTTTTGTTGCCTTTGTTATGGTCTGTAGGAAAGCAGCCTCTGTGATTGCTAAATACCCTGAGAAGATCAAAAGTGGCACAGAGGCCAAGAAACTGGTTTGTAAAAGAATATGCTATAATAATGAACAATTTGAAAATGCTTAAGGCAGGAAGGAATAGTTAGTAATCATTCCGTTTACATATGTTCCTTGTATATGTGTATGGATAAATTCAAAGAAAGATTACAATTGAGGCAAAGGGCAATTTCAAGTAAATGTAATCCTATTTATTACTTTGATACTGATATTTTCAGTCTAAAATAAAAAAAGCTCAATATTTATCAATATGATACAGGACTTCATAATCTAAGTCTTTCACTTGGTCTATTTGTTTTGATCCATTTCAACAGGATGGTGTGGGAGCAAAAATTGCAGAAAAGATAGATGAGTTCCTACAAACAGGCAAGCTGCGTAAACTTGAGAAGGTAAGTGTTTAGGGATGCAATATGATATTACATGTCAAGTAACTTCATAGCCCAGACCTTTCCACAAGCTCAAGGTTTGGCATTTAGCCATGCTCATGTTTTCTTCCATATAGATTCGTAATGATGACACAAGCTCATCAATCAATTTCCTTACCAGAGTTACTGGTATTGGGTGAGTCTTTTTGAAAGCTACTTATTTGACTGTAACGTAGGATTTTCCTGGAATTTCATTAAGATAATTTGGTAATTATGTTATTTCATTTGCACCTATAATTTCCCTCTATTGTACTGTGATATAACTGGTAAGCACTGTCTTCTTCTAAGCCCTGCTGCTGCAAGAAAGTTCTTTGATGAAGGGGTTAAGACCCTGGAAGGTTTGTTCTGTTAATACATATTACACACTATCAGTGATAAAGGTGCTTATTAAAACAATTGAAATGGCTATTGATCTATTACTATTTGTATTGTTTTTTAGATTTGAAGAATATTGAGCATAAACTAAATCATCATCAACAGATAGGATTAAAGTAAGTACATTCTAGAATATATGTTTGAGCATTTAAAATAACACACTTTAGAGTAAATTAAATGTTTGGATTTCTTTTAGATATGATGTGCTTGTAACACGTAGAGCAGAATCACTCTCAAACCTAATGTTCAGTTACCATGCTTTTTAATACGTTATTGTGTATCTGGAATTGAAGCAAACATGGGATTATGAACTTGCAGTATGTGAATAAATATGTTGTTTCCTAATTTTCCAACAAATTTGACATTTATTGTCAATCACTGTTTCACTGTTCACTGAATAAATCAATCTAATTATTATTACATCATTCCTTATATCTATAAAAGCACCAGTATGTAAATAGATGCTTGAGCTTTGACAATTTACACAAAGCCGTCTAAGCAGTATATAAGCATTAATTGTGTAATAAAATAGAGATATTTGATTGTGGAGCTGGTTTTGTCAGTTTAAGCCTATGCAACAGTTTAATTTAACAATTGATCTGTTGTCAATTTGTTTAAGATATATTGAGGCAACATGTGAGCTACTAGTAACTGGAGTATATTTATAAAAGCATGAGGGCATCCTTCAATCATTACCACCTTGATTTTATAGACTTCGAGTGTGAACTTCACCACCCAAGTAAAGTGGGATTCAAAATGATATCCATGATAATATTTAGTGGGTTGTTCATGTGCTACTTGTATGAAAGGAATTCAAAACAGTATATTGCTGCAGGTACTTTGAGGAGTTTGAAAAGAGGATTCCACGAGCTGAAATGGAAAAGATGGAAGTGAGTCTGTTTCTTTCACGTGCCTATGGTTTTGATAAGGGATTTGTGGGTTGTTGTTTTCTTTGGTTGTTTTTTAAAGCTGATGTATTTTCATTTGTTTAGACTCTCATTATTAGGGAGCTGGAGAAAGTAGGTAAAGAGTATATTGGAACAATCTGTGGAAGCTACAGGCGAGGTGAGAATGCCCCTTTTTATGTGTATCAGTTTAGACTTGTACATTTCCACATCATTTAAAGACAATAAGTAGCCTACTAGCCACATGATAAATAAAGAAGGTCATATCGATGTTCATATCTATGTGCACTTGTCTTTTTAGGTGCTGCATCCAGTGGTGATATTGATATCTTGCTTACACACCCAGACTTCACCTCAGAGTCGGAAAAACAGGTAACTCCTTTACAAGATCAGTGTTTAACAATAAAATACAAAGGCTTATGAAAGATTTTCAAATGTTGTATTTTTCTATCCAGCCTAAGCTCCTTAACGCTGTAGTGGAGCATTTTGAATCCATTGGGTTTGTGACTGACATTCTATCAAAAGGAGACTCAAAGTTCATGGTTAGTCCTTTGCATACAAGACAATGTTGTATATTCCTTTTATATGTATATTATGTACCTTCTAAATTTGCTATTTGGGAGATTAATGCAATCCATATTCCTCTCTTGATGCAATTCATCACGTTGTGTTTACACTGGGTATTTAAATTTAAGATTTCATGTGGTGATTGGTGAATAAACCGCTTCACTCTTGAGATATGGCTGCAATTGAAGCACATAGTTGTGGACTTGAACCTGCCTGTTTATTTGCCTCTTAAGGGTGTCTGCCAGCACCAGCCAAGTGATGAAGATGAGGAGGAATATCTTCACAGACGTATTGACATCAGGTAGACACCAGTAGCATCTCAGTTGTTTTTACATTGCGATAAAACTGAATAAAAACCCTTCATTAAAGTTATCTTTTATTTTATCTAAACAAGTTGCGATTTTGAAGCTGTTTATTCTTGCGTGAACTACAACTTCTTTTAGGAAAAAGTACACTGATATGCCGCCCATAATTCACACAAATTAACATTTCAAATTAACATTCCTAAACAAAGAATAATGTGGCTAGAACTTAAAACAGTCAAGATATGGTCCAGAGGTTCAGTTGTTGACCAAACCGTATAAACAAAACAGGGAAATTGCGACTTTGACTAAACGTTTGTTGGTGCTGGATATGGTGGTTCCAGCATTTAAGAAACTGCGGACTCACACAATCCCTGGGGGGGGGGTGACTATTTTTTATAAGAGAGGTCAGAAGATTATAGTGAAACTAGTCAAGTTTACAGAAAGGCCACAATACTCAAATAACCTTACTTTACAATATTGCTGTAAATAAGGGATTTTTTTCCATGCTCCAGGCATTGTTGTAAAAAACATTTTGTGCTACTTGCCTAAACTACAAAGAGGTTTGGTGGCAAAGAGGTTAATTGATTTAAGCCGATGTCTAACCTTTTCAGCATACAATCTAATTTAGACAAATTTCTCATTTCCCTTCCTATCCCAAATCAGGTTAATTCCTAAAGACCAGTACTACTGTGGTGTTTTATATTTTACTGGGAGTGACATCTTCAACAAGAACATGAGAACACATGCCCTTGAAAAAGGCTTTACCCTCAATGAGTACACCATCCGACCAGTTGGAGTCACTGGTGAGTCATTCCACCACCATATTTTAAATGGTAGTGTTTTTTTCCATGTTGCCTGGTTTTTAACAAGCTTAAAATAAGATATCTAATCTTTAGAGAGGTAGTGGAATGATGTATAACTACTTGCTTGCAATGTACTCTGATGTTCCTAACTTTTGTAATGGCTCTTTATAGTCTCTTCACTGAGGGCTCAAAGCCTCTATGCCTATATTGTTTTTGTAGACTGTATAGGCTTTTTTCTTATCTAACATTCCAGGTATCACACTTCTTCATCCCCAAGTTTTAAGTTCTAATATATTGCTAGGTTTTTCTTTTAAATTGAGCTGTTATTATTTTCTGTCATTTTAGGTATGGCAGGGGAGCCTCTGCTGGTGGACAGTGAGAAGGACATATTTGACTATATCCAGTGGAAATACAGAGAACCCAAGGAACGGAGCGAGTGATTATGTGTCTGTTTTCTTAAACTTAATTCAAATTAAACTCACATTTTTTGTTGTTGGCCATCTCACTTTTTGACTAGAGATATTAAGTTTTATTCGTTTTTATAATAAAACAATCTCAACGTTTACATTTGGCAATAGGGTGATTTTTTGGTCCACTTTCTCTTCTTTTTTCATCCCAATATGGGCAAAGGTCAACAGTATAAAGTAAATATTTGAAAGTGAGTAAAGTTGTACATCAAATAGACATGGTAAGCGTTTGTTTATTATTTTTGGCTTTTTACAACTATTTAAATTGTTATGTAAGTTTAACTGGCCAACAGTTAATCAGAAAACCACACCCTCTTGTGTCATGCAAGTTTTTATTCAACTTGTAATCTTGTTACTCTAAAATTAATCATGTGGCACGCTCAGGCACTGCATAGTGTAACATTCAATAATGAAAGGTATTCTTCATGTTAACAAACCAAGTTCACGATACTAGTAGTAAAATGTATCTTTTTTTTTTTATTTAAAAAAAATTAATCAAATGAATGTCCGCTATCTTGAGTAATTTATCATGCAGTTGCTAGACACAGATTCGTGTATTTTAGAAAATGAGTTACAAACTATAGGGATTCAACGGTTTGCAATTGTGTTACATTTTTACAGTTATAATTTATGGAGATGGTAAGATATTCACACTAGTCTCTGATTGTATGGTGCTGTGACAAAAATGTGGACTATAGTATTAGTAGCAGAGGCTAACTTCTGTATTTGAATAGCTGTGACCATTTGGTGCTCGACAAGCTCTTAACCTCATATTTGTATCTGTTTTTATTTAGATGTGTATGGTTAGGCTGTGTTTGTCAGACAGGAGCTTGTAAGTTTACTAAATAGTAGGACATTGTTGACACTTGTAAGAACAACTGTAATGCACGTGTTTCCTGTCTGAGATAGAGAATCATACATGTCTGAAATAAAGAATCCTGGTCCCTTTCTAACTTGCCTGTCATGTGTTACATTTTCGTCATGACGCTCTCTAACGAACGTTGACTAACACTGTTAAGATGACTGTCATTTGAGGGTTACATTAGATTGTATCCAATTTGCTCAAAAAGAAAACTACGTTAAATTGCCTGTTTGTCATAAAGTGTCAAATATTTCAGGACGCCAACCACATTCATGACAAATAATGAAGCTACTTGAGTAAAACGACAAAGGGGTTTAGAAATGTAACGTTGTAGTCTGAGACAGATAATTGGTTGTTGTTATGGTAACTCACTACGCCGCAAAGGATTATGGGCTGAAATAAAATGCCGAGATAAATACCATATAAAATAAGAAAAACGGGCCAATGGTAGCATTGTATGTGTTAACGGTAGCCAATGGGAGGTAGCAGATAGGATACTATTGCAGTTACACACCCACATTAGTTTTTGCCGACCTCTTCGCGGGAGTTGTCGACGTGAGATCAAGCTATTTCAGAGGTAGAACGGTTAACGGACGAATAAGGTAAAAAGCTCCACTTAAGTAATTATCTAATAGTACACTTTTTTTATTTAAGGTAAAAATAAATCCAACCAATACGTGCAAGGAATAACATTGGCTACTAGCTAATATTACAGCATTGCTGGTGAATGAGTGAGTTGCCAACGTCAGTCGTCACTCACATTCTTAGTTAGCTAAGTAATAATGTAATGGTAATGCTAACATTTAACGTTGGCTATCAACGTAAACGGGCGTTAGGGCGTTTGCTAGCATTGCCCGGCCACCCTGCTGTTGGTTAAAAAATAAACAGTTCAGATTGACGTCAAGTTGCCATTTAATGTCGTATTTTGACAGAGTTAACCAAATCAGATAGACGGAATAGCCAGCGTTAACGTTAGAAATTTTGTAAAATGCATTGCCAGTATCCATTGGTTAGCATTAATTGCCAAGAACGACCGAACTAACGTCCAAAAATCTCTTGATGGCTGGACCCGTATCCATAGAAACTAGTAAGTTGTCCACGTTTGATGTAAAATGTTATGTAACGTTAGGTTACACTTGCTGGCGGGCTGGCATTCAAACGTTGTGTTCTATTATTATGTAACTTTAGGTAATTGTTATTTCGCAAACGATTTAATTGAGCCACGTCCTAACAAAAAATATTGAAGTTCTCTCCTTACGATACTCGTCTCTGCGTGAACTTCGTTAGACCAGGTGTAGAGCCAAATAACTACTGCACGCTATTGCATAATTATTACATCCCGAAGTACCTTTAGAAATGAATGTATTTTAATGCAGTTTTTAAATGCCCAGCTTTGCTTTTCAGCAACACAATGTCTGACAGAAAGGCGGTGATAAAAAATGCGGACATGTCCGAGGAGATGCAACAGGACGCTGTGGAGTGTGCTACGCAGGCCCTGGAGAAGTACAACATCGAGAAGGATATCGCTGCATACATCAAAAAGGTAAATCAGCTAAGGTTCTCATTGTTTGTTAGTTGATGGTAATGGTGCTAATATTTTCATAGTTTGGTTAGATTTATAGTTGTGCAATCCATTTAACTAAATCATGCAAATATTTATGAAGGCTTTGAAATGGTGAAAGCTTGGAGCAGATTAAACGCACAGCCTGTGACTTATTGTATTTTTCTTCTGTGCTCTTTCAGGAGTTTGACAAGAAATATAACCCCACCTGGCACTGCATTGTTGGGAGGAACTTTGGCAGTTATGTGACCCATGAAACCAAGCATTTCATATACTTTTACTTAGGTCAGGTTGCAATTCTGCTCTTCAAGTCTGGCTGAGGAGCTCAGTCCTCCCCCTGTATCACCAACTGACCATTAAATACTGACTGACTCGACAGAAAGGCTTTATCATTCCTGGTCAACGGGCACTGCCTTTTTCTGTGCTGCTTTCTACCTTCTTTGTTTATGGGGAAAACATGGCCATGTGAGAGAAATTAAACACTTGTATTTATTTTTGTTTCGATTACTTTAGATGTGATGTCATTTTTTTTTATTAAAGCTATTGTTTGGCTGTCTGGGTTAGTCTACCTGTGTTATGAAAGTTCTCTGAAACCAACACGCAACAGTTAAATATAACTGAAAAAAACATTACCATATTCACACTTAAATAGATGTGGTCCGAAATCAAATTATCTCCATTGAATAGGACATCCAACACATGGTACTTGCAACATTTTTTTCACCTTTTTTTTTTTTTTCTGTATGATAACGGGTCAAATCAATGGAAGTTTAATCCTGTGCTCTATTAAAAAAAAGGTGCTCTGGTAAGGTCTGTACAGAAAATGTGTAGTGAGGAAAGACTAAGCAATTTATTATGAATTCAAAATGTGCATGTCTCGTGCAACTTGATCCACTTGAAACTGCCTGTTAAAGCTAACGTTTTAAATAATGAACCGAAAGTCAACGATATTAACAGTTTTATAATTACATTCTCAATATTACCTTCTCAATAATAAATTCAGGAGGTGGAAATGTTTTGCAGTGTGTAATTGTTTACACATTTTCCAAATATTTGTACATTTTCTCAAAACTAAAGACAATGAAAACTATAAAAGTAAGGCTGCATAAAAAACTTATCTTTCCAAGATGTGTTTTGCATCATAATGACATGCTGTCTTATTAATAGATCTTTCTACCAACCAAAATGCTGATGTGCTCTACACAAACTGTTATCAGTAGGGTTATGCCTTTTGCATTTACAGCGTTGCAATTTAGCGACAAAATTGTAGAATATTGTTCCCGTAATCTATATCTACTCCTATACACCAGTCAGCCAAAACATTAATACCACCTACCTAATTAAGGGTAGGTCCCCCTTGCCCAAACAGCTCTGTATGTGTACTAAATACAGTGTTGGGCAGTAACTGAGTACTGAATAATGTATTACTTTCTCCAGTAACGAGTAGTGTAAGGGATTACAATTTCCAAAACAGTTATATTACAGTTACTAATCCAAGTTATATTACAGTTACTAATCCAAGTAACGCTGAGTTACTGCATTGCCAATATTATATTTTTTTTGTCCTAGATGGCTATTTTATGACGTTTTTACACGCGGAAGGTCAGGTAGGTCACGTCGGTTACTAGGAAAGATGCACTTTTGCAGCTACCACAATCTCCGATGGCTGAAAGATGAGGGTAGGAGAGAACTCGTGAGGCAGCTTCTGACAGCAGTCACACAAACTGCTAAACTGAATGATGAAGTTGGCACCGCTCTGAGGTGAGTGTCAAATCCTGAGTAACTTGCCCACTGAAAATATTAATAAGCCAGAAAAATATTCAGTATGTCCCAATGCATACTAAGTCAAATGCAGTATACCAAAATGCATGCAACAATACATACTTTGCAAGTGCAGCAGAAGTACCTACTAAAATAAAAAAATAGTAGTATGCGATTTGAGACGCAGTGAAAAGACTCCACAATACCTATGAAAGTGTCCTGTGGTATCTGGCTCCAAGACGTTAGCAGCAGATCCTTTACTTTGCGAGGTTCACCTTTAGGTCCTTCATGGGTCGGACTTGTTCCAGCACATCCCACAAATGCTCGATCGGATTGAGATCGTGGGAATTTGGAGGTCAAGTCAACACCTTGAACTCTTTGTCATGTTTCACAAGCCATTCCTGAAAAAAATTTTTTTGCAGTGTGGCAGTGCACATTATCCAGCTGAAAAAGGCCACTGCCATCAGGGAATAGAGATACCATGAAGGGGTGTGCTTGATCAGCAACAATGTTTAAGTTGGTGGCACGTGTCAAAGTTGCATCCACATGAATGCCAGGACCCAAGGTTTCCCAGCAGAACATTGCCCAGAGCATCACACTGCCTCCGTCGGCTTGCCTTCTTCCCATAGTGCATCCTGGTCCCATCTCTTCCCCAGGTAAACGATGCACATGCACCCGGCCGTCCACATGATCTTACAGACAACGTGATTCATCAGACCAGGACACCTTCTATTGCGCCATGGTCCAGCTCTGACGCTCACGTGCCCATCGTGGGGGCTTTCGGCGGTGTACAGCGGTCAGGGCACTCTGACCGGTCTGCAGCTACACACCCCCATACACTGCAAGCTGCGATGAACTGTGTTTTGACACCTACCATACATAGCCTGCGTTAACTTCTTCAGCAATTTGTGCTACAGTAGCTCTTCTGTGGGATTGGACCAGACAGGCTAGCCTTCGCTCCCTCCGCGCATCAATGAGCCAATTGGCACCCATGACCCTGTCGCCGGTTCACCGGTTGTCCTTCCTTGGACCACTTTTGGTAGGCACTAACCACTGCATACCGGGAACACCCCACAAAACCTGCAGTTTTGGAAATGCTCAGACCCAGTTGTCGAGCCATCACAATTTGGCCCTTGTCCAAGTCGCTCAGATCCTTACGCTTGCCCATTTTTCTTGCTTCCAACACATCAACTTCAAGAACTGACTGTTCACTTACTGCCTAATAGCTAGTATATCCCACCCCTTGACAGGTGTCATTGTAACGAGATTATCAATGTTACTCACTTCTCATGCCAGTGGTTTTAAATGTTTTGGCTGATCGGTGCATGCATAAAAACCACAAATGCAATACAGCGACAAAATTATTTTATTTAGGCCTACAGTATTTCCAAATTTGAGAAAAACAACACAAAACATTCAGTGGGTTTTATGGAATAGATTTTTTTTTTTCACGTTTTCTGAACCTTTGGGCTTTCTAAAGTGCTAATAGCTCAGGTTTAAAAAAAAAAAAAAATGCAGTGTTTACACCAGTGGGGGTTACCAATTGTTAAATAAATCTTGGCATTGCTTTTCAAAGGAACAAGAGATTTATATTGAATATTGTGCCAATGTAGTGTGATACAGAGAACTGTGTGTATTGTTTTGCAAAAAGTGTAATTGAATACTGAGTGTATAGCGAATGTGCTTGCAACTTTGCAGACTTGTTTTCGGGATTTGGTTTCTGGTTTCAGTGATTGCGTTTCAAATAAACATTTTGTGTGGAAACTATTGGGAAAAACTAATTGTCCGTATTGGAGTTTGTCCACGTTTAATAATTTGTTTATGAAGGGTAACCGGCTGTGACTGTCTTTTCCAGCAGTTCCCTGTTTAATGGCAGCTACAGAAAATTGTATATATAAATTAAAAATTAATAGCCCAATTAAAAACAAATACAAAATATTTCTTACAGTAGGCCAACCTGATTCAACCAAAACAGAAACACTTAACTCTCAACCATTGGGCTTGTAAGTGTGATAAACTACAGGCTATTATGACAGAATCTTATGACGTCAAAGGCAAATGACCAGCAAAACCTTATGGGTACAATATTTCTCTGTCCTTACTGACAGAACACAATCTCTCTTTATTATACAAAGTACAGCAACTTCTAAAACTAATCCCAGTTACAAAACGCAGAGCACTGTGATACTGCCTCAAGGAACTTAATGCATTAAGTGCAAATCCTAGACTTCAAACCATAGCGTGCAGTTTTATTTCATGTAGTGCTGAAATCACTTCAAATCCAAACTAGGGTAAAATAAAATGCATGATAAAATATTGTGAATAAGAAAGTATCATTGTCTGGGCTTTTACTGCATTTAAAATTGCATGCATATTGTACCATTTTAACCATATATTCCATGCCATGTACGGTGACATTGTGCATCTCGAAAGGCACATGTATTAAATGGATTTTCTTCGCTATACATTTAGAAATGGTTCCATCATCGTCACTTGCAGCTCCTTAGCACTTGTCCACATCTCAAGCCCAGGCCCATATAAATGGGCATGCCTCTGCTAAAGGATTAAATAAAAATTATTCAGGGCTAATTCCAGATATCTAAAAATAATTAGATGACATGCTGTAACAACCGTTTAAAAGTGCTGCTCAATCAGTTTTAAATGGGCCGACAGCTCATGATCTATTTTTTTGTCTCTAAAACAACTAACTGAAAATGTTCTGAGAATGTAACTGCAATGATCACTGAAAATCTATTGAGAGCACACAATTGTGAAGACTTTTCCATTTCTGAATTTAGAATTCTGTCTCATGGCATTGATACCCAACCTATTGGGGCAGTCCGAGTGGTCAACATTGCCGGCAATTTCCTTCAGACCCCCCCCCCCCCCCCATTAAATTGAGACCAATTATGGTATTGGACTGTGGGGTTCTTTATTATTAACACATTTAGAAAACCAGCTTGTGGGGGTAAACACCATTAGACAGGGAGAAGGAAGAATGCAGGTAGCCCTTTAGCTGAGGGACCTGCTTGATGAGAGGCAGCAGCTGTGAGTCCACAGCCTTCTGATCCTCCTTCCTCTGCTCTGTCAACTGGTACTTCTGCAGGGTGGATAAAGGGGATAAAAGGGTCAGGGCACCTTGTTCAGAATTTGTATAGGAAAAATTAACAATTCTCAGGCACATTTTGATGTCTGAAATGTGTCAGTGATTATTTACCTCCTTTTCTGTGTCAAAGATCTCTCCCTCCTGGTGGCGGGGCTTCCTAAGCCTCTTCTTCTTGAAGTAGGCATCCGACAGAGTCTTGGGAATCTTCATGCCAGAGATATCAACCTTGGTTGCAGTGGCAATGACAAATTTCTGATGGGCCCTTCGGAGTGGGACTCTGTTCAAGGCAAGTGGCCCTAACAAGGAAAGTAAAATACGTCCGTAAGGATAATGGAAGACTCGTTAAAAACGTTACAGCATCGATAATTCTTACCAAATGAAATTACCAGGGTTAACAATTAAGTTTTAATATGCCTTGTAATACAGTATCCTGCTAAAGGACTGCAGTCGGTATAACTGCTGACAGTCTGAGACTCATTCGAACACTGATGGTAGCAAATCAAAAATGCTCTGAATCAAGACGCTCTGTAAGTGTAGCAGTACGTTATCATAATGCTTGGGGGAAATAAAAGTGTATGAGTAGTGTCTTAGGGCTGCATGATATTGGCTAAAATGGATATCCCGATATTTTGTGTGAATATTGTTGTCACGATTATCTCAACGGTTTTTTGATCTCAAATTTTTTTTTAATATTTATTTATAATAAAATGGAAAAATTAAACTGCACACCTGAACATAGGCATTTAAACACACTGAACATAGGTATTAAAAAAAAAAAGACATTCCACAAATGTTGGCACATACAATATTTGTTGAGTTGGTTAAGGAAAACACTGATAGCTGCACTGCAGAAAACCAAGTAATGTTTACGTAACTAGCCAGCTATTTGTTACGTAAATTAACGCTGGTCTCAAGACTCTCGCTAGCAGCATGGAAAGGAATGGAATTTAGTAACCTCACATTTAAAATAAAAACGTGTGTACGATCATGATAGTTTGATTGAGACAACCATAACGTGTTGGGAACATTAATATTATTTCGTGGATAATGGTTGCCTCGGGCCGACAGTAGAGCTCTGCCACTGTTGCCTAGTGTTTGCTACGTGTGTGTAAGAGTTAGTTACACACCTCCCTGCCAAACCAAAACGAATCTGAGTGCAACCGCATCATAACATTTTTTAACTATTAGTTGTAATGACCTCACCGCCTACTGTACTTTGTTGCGATTCTTTAGGTGGCAAAACAGATCTGTACTTTTACTTTGTGGTATGTTAACCGCTTAACTCTTAACTAACCGCCTAACAAATGCAAGTCACTGATTTTCTAAAGTAGTACTAGTAGGCCAGCATAATGGAATTTGCCCCTCGTGAGAGTAAGGAACAACTGGAACACCTGTGATTGGTCGTAGCCCTCATCTGAAGTTGAAACATAAAGTTGAGCTTGCTTTGATGCAGTGGAGCGAATGGGTGTTTTTAATTTACCTGGTTAATATCGCACACATTTTACAAGATATGTTGGTAACAATATCGTAATCACAATAAATACAGTTTATAGTCCAGGCCTAGTATCACGTTTAATGAAAGACCAATTGACATTTGCCAAAGGAACTTATGAATAGAATTATAGTTGTGCTTTACCTCTAGCTACCAATCTGAACCGTTCAGCGTAATAGGACAAGGTCAGGTTTGTTCAGTAGCTGTGTCCACATATTATCTATCAGCTGCTAAAACCACATACAGAACGCAACTGGCCTTCCCCAATACTTTTACCATTAATTCCAAAAGACGCACAAGTTATGGGGTGAAATATTGAAGCCTTTTATGGCCAACAATTGAAAAATACACAAGACAGCTGGTAAAATGTAGGGTGGCGCTTGATCAGCAGAGACATTGGAGCAGGTTGTGTGGTGCAAAGGTATAAAAACGTACCAGTAACCAGTAGGAGACCACTGGCAAGCTGCTTGAGGAACACCACACGCTGTCATAGAAGAAATATAATTTTACAAATTTTTATCTCAAGACCCTTTGAGGTGGCAGAGCCAAGCCTCAATCACACATTTGGCAAAACAGTAACATCTTAGATATTGTACAGCAAACAGAAACTCAGTTATAAATTAATTAGTTCTAAACTACGGTAAAGCATACTAAATTCATGCATAAGCATGTAAGCGAAACAAACAATACATTTAGAACAACAAAGTGTGCAAAGATCTAACAAAAAAACATTTCAAGCTTGTAGGTTATGGCGTGAAGGCAACTGCCGAAACATTAAGGAAACTCAGTCTGCATTACATCTGTGCAGACCAACAGCCTCTTTTATTGATTGTGGTCCTCGACTCACCTTTCCACGGTGGCGACCAGTGAGCAGGATGAGGATAGTTCCTGGGGTGATGGTGGCACGCAGATTTCTCTTGTGCTTGCTGAAGGGTTTTTTACCATGGCTCTTGAGCTTGCGAGCAACATCTTCTGTTGGGTAGTAACGGGGCTAAAATAGAGCATAACACATGGGATAAGATATTTAAGCATTTTTGTGCCCATCACTCATTTTATACCCTAAAAATCTAGGCTGCAAGACACAGGATAAAATGTTTTCTGTTGGAGTTTACAATATAATGAATGAATGAGACCCATTACCTAATGTAACAATTGACAGATTGATTTAAAAATAAAAACATGTCATTCACATTCAAAATGCTGATGTAATGTTAATGGTAAACAAAAGTGCAAACAATCAAAAGCCATAATCATATCAACAGGAGCAAGGGATGTAGACAGACGCTCTACTGACCATCTTGCGCAGCTTGACAACACGAGTGCCTCCATTCTTGTCTCCTCCAACAGTCTTAGTGATGGTCGCAGGTGGCTTGACTTTCAGCTTCTTCTCAATCTGAAAGATGATTGATTGTGGATATTGTCAGCTGCCAAACCAGTGGCACATTGTGTAATGAAATGGCAACATGGCACACTTTGTGACATTACCTTAGTCTCAGTGGTCTTTGTCTTTCTCTTGTACATGGCCCTGCGAGCGAACATGGCAGAGCGGGAGTAGCGGCCAATGCCCCTGGCCAGAACTGGGTTCCGACTCCCATGCTTCTTCTTGACTGCTTTCTTTGCGTCTCCCTCTGCCATCTTAAACATGGATAGTTATAAATAAACAGCAGTTCTTGCCAACATTCAAATACAAAATTGTTATTTGAATCATGATTTGAACATGTAGCTTTATAGAACAGACGGTGCATTTAATACAAGTAGACTGGTGTATGAAGTACTGAACTTAACCGGTTGGCCCGACATGCGTGCTGAAGAATGGACATTGCTTTACAATAATACATTAACAAAACAGTGGACGCTCGCAACGCGTTTCATCGGTGGGTGACAAGTTTAAGATTGCATTTCAATCAGAACTGTAGACCTTAAACCGACAGGAGTGTTAACAGCAAGTTCCTCCATAACCGGGTTGTTTAACGTTAGCCACGTTACGTAGCATAGCTAGGAGGCTAGTTGTGGGCCTAGTCTGCTACTGAGATTCACCCCGTTTATAAGGAAATCATCTTACGTCCAAAAACATTTTCACATATATTAAACCTTTGACGCATATATATTAGCAGACAACAACTTGGATAACGTTGTTTAACTTATTTCTCATTGATGAATTCCGATCTTGAAATCTAAGTCAGCTTGAGGAACGGCTATCCTTACCTTGGCTATGAAAAAAAGGCCGACATCCGGGATGTTACGTTTATAAATACGTCGCATATGACGTTGACGTACATAGCGTCATCTCTATGTTTCACGGCTCTTGTCAATTTAAGCCACAAGTGTTATATTTGTGTACTAAAGATAATAATAATTCATTTTTTTCATTTTATTTAGTTTTTAGCGCTTTTATAGATACTCAAAGCGCTTTACACAAATTGGTCGCCAATTAATTTGCGCCAGACTTGCTCACACACATTGGACACACCGACCGACTCCAGTTGAATTGGCAGTGACTGGTCAGGGCACTGGTAGGAGGATGCGGCATGATTTTTGGTGGGATGTTTTATATATACCATCACTTATTTTCAACTTACATCAACCTTACAAATTCACTCAAAACAAAAGCCTGCTTCTAAACAACCAAGTTTATAAACAACCAATAAAGCTTCATGACTTCAGAACTATTGCCCTATAACATTTCAGATTCTAGAAGTGCTTGAAAATGGTTGTAGGCCTACATCAACAAATGAAAAGTCTAGATGAAGACCACGTTGATCCATTGCAGTTATCCACACCAGCTTGGTGTGGATGATGCTATTCTATGTATGGTCCATAAGGTACACAAGTATCTTGAAAGGCAACATAGTTATCTCAGACTGATGTTTTATTTTATTTTATTATTACTTACTTATCTAGTACTTTTAAGACCATGCAACCACATCTTCTAGCTGTAAAACTGATAGGGAGGAACATTTCACCTTCTCTTATCAAGTGTTCTTTAATATCTGACAAACAGGCCTACATTTGTTAGATTGCAAAAAGAGGGATTGTCACAGATTATTTTAACCAACACAGGGGAACCCCATAGTTTCATCTACTTTCCGGTTTACATTGTATATTTCTGATTGGGGGCAATCGAGAGTTTCCTCAAATGCAAACATGTACTGCTATTAGTGATACATCTAATGAAATTACACTTGCATATGAGAATCTGAGGAGTTAATTGTTGACTTTGGTTATAAGACTTATCTTGAACGTAAAATAATTAAAACCAGAGGTCACTGTTGAATTTAGAAGAAAATCGATACCAATTAATCCAATTGTAATGAGGGGTTAAAGTTGAAAGAGGAAAGGCATACAAATAACTTGTGTGCTTTCAAAAAACCTTACAAAGAATGATAGTGGTAGACAAGGTAAGGTTGCTAATAAAGCCCACTCTGTAATTGGTCTTAAACTGGCAGGTCTCAGTCATCTTCACTGATGGTGTAAGAAAAGAGGTGCAAATCATTTTGAGCAGTAACAAATGCCCTTTTTACAGTGTTAGTGAAACAGAAACGTTTTTATTAGCAAACTATTTGTTTTGCCTATTTGTAAAACTGAGAGATTCAGGAAATCTTTTGTAACTACAATTGAATTCTTAAATGATGCTATACTTGATGACAAACTAGCTGCATGCTTTACACATTATATAGTAAATATTTTCCAGTCACTATCTTTGAAATTGTTTAAAAAATGTTACAAAATACCTTTTTTACGATAAATAGTTAAAGTGTGCTTTATTAAATCTGTTTTGTGCATTTGAAAACAATACAACATTTTGGGAATTGTAATTTTATTAACAGATAATAATAACTTGACAATCATACAGTATCATCAGACTATCATAAATGTATTCAGTAAAAGGGATCTACAATAGAGTGATGAGCAGTCAAATGCTAAAAATGAAAGTTGTCCCATTACACAAAAGAAGGATGCTTGGCATCTTAGTCTAAAACTATAATTCGTTTTTCATGGATTCCATAAGGTTATGCTACAGATGCTAATTTGATCTAGCAGTGTGTGTATGAAGCACAAGTTCAGAACCTACAAAATAAATTAGCCCTTAATTTTCACATTGCCTTAAATGAACTTAAGGCCATAACACAGAAGTAGTAACACTGGAGTTATTTTCTTTTGAAACATTCTAGACACTTTCAAAAGGTGTCTTTGTATGCGAGTGTATATGGCTTAAAGACTCTTAATTGGTCATCATGTAAAAATCTGTATTACTGGCTGCATTTTTAAAGATTTACAGATCCTCAATGAGTGTTTTCTATAACAATGGCAATGCCCTGGCCCCCACCGATGCATGCAGAACCAACAGCATACTTTCCACCTCTTCGTCTGTGGAAACAAAGATACAAAGTTACTCAACATGGAAAATGGAATCGATGCAATTTCCATGATACTAGCTAATATATGTACAGTAGTAATAATAAGATTATTTCTTGTTGACCTAAGCTCATGGACCAGGTGGGTTGTAATGCGTGCCCCAGAGGCTCCAAGTGGATGTCCAATTGCAATAGCTCCACCATTAACATTGCATTTTTCTGGGTCCAACTCTAGTGCCTTAGAAACTGCCAGGAACTGGGAAGCAAATGCCTCGTTCACCTGCAAGACACAAGCACACACTCTTTTCTAAGTAGCTATTAGCTACATAATACGTAATAAAAAAATAATACAAAATAAAATGTTAAGTAAATGGCCTGGAGGACATGGTAAACATATTTGATGGAAAACAGTCTCAAAACATTTTATTGACCAAACTTATTTCAAGAGCAGCTCATGCTTAACTAATTCACGAGCTAACCGGCTGTAGCAGGGCTGAAACTACTTCAGATGATTGCCGATGTCCAAGTATCCTTAAAGAAAACAGCCCCGGTTGGCACAGAAACCATCCCATTTGGTTCTATATTTACTCATATTATGACTTCACATCAGACATATTTGAACATACCTCTACTAGATCCATATCTGCTAGGGAAAGACCAGCCTTTTTTAAAGCTTCACTGATTGCCGGAACTGGACCTGAGAAGACAGACGAGTAAATGTGTTACTTCTACATAATTTGCAGAGGAAATAATCAATCAACACAAGCAGGGATATAATTGCTTTTAAAATTGCACGCACCAATTCCCATGATGCTTGGGTCACAGCCTGAAACATGATAAGCCACTATTCTGGCCAATGGAGTGAGTTTGTGTTGCTTCAGAGCATCCTCACTGGCAATTACTACAGCAGCAGCCCCATCAGAAACACCCTAGAGATAAGGGGGCCGTATAACAAACTGCAATTAAAGCTATAAACCCATGTCCTACAGTAAATTGCACAGTTAAAATTTATTCTAAACTATTACCAATCTTTTGAATTACGTACATTGGTTTATACACTTACAGATGCATTGGCAGCAGTAACGGTTCCTCCTTTCTTGAAGACAGGGGGCAGTTTGGCCATCTGTTCCCTTGTGGTCTGGGGACGAGGGTGCTCATCCTGTGTCATAGGTACCTTGCCCTTCTTGGCTTTTACATCAACGGGAGCAATCTCTGCTGTGTAATGTCCAGCTTCATGTGCTACAATTACAAGAGAAAAAGGAAAGCAAAGTGATTAACATTATTATTGGTTGAGTATGGCAAAAATGAAGGGATGTCTTATTGAATAATGGGTGAAACATATAGGTTAGGTAAGGAAAACATTGCTCATTAACATCAATGCAGATCTGACCTGCCTTCCACCTCTGCTGGGTCTGATGTGCATACTGGTCACAATCTTCTCTTGTAATCTGGTATTTTTCTGCTAGATTCTCTGCTGTAATGCCCATTGGGATTTTGATGTGTAGGTCAGTCAGCCCTGCCCACAAAGTATCTTCAAGCTGATAAAGAGATAAAGAAAGTTAGTTCAATGGCTACATACATCCCTGGTTGTATGTGCATAGTATTATACAGAGAAAGTCATTTCAGATTTGATATTTCAAATTTTACACTTAGTTACATTAACTCACCTTGAGGTCTAATCCAAACTTTGTTCCAAAGCGAATATTGCGTACAGCATATGGTGCCTGGCTCATACTCTCTGACCCCCCACACAGAACCACCTCTGACTCCTTTAGATAGATCTCCTACAAAAGGAAGAGACATAGTGCATCTTAAGAGTCCCAAATAAGTGATGGACACAAATTATTGGACATAATAATTTGGACATAAAGACACACAAGCCTGTACAATTAAAATAAGCCATTGCCACTCAGATAAAGAAAAGAAAATATTAGTGATATTGTGAGATGATGACATTGTAGCAGAAATTTTTAAATTAAAGACATTTTGACATAACCTGACTGTCATATTATGACATATTTTTTTCTTGTGCACACTGACATGTATAGGATTCCAGGCTTACCTGAGCTCCATTGATAATGGATTGAAAACCAGATCCACACAGGCGGTTTACAGTAAGAGCTGGCACTGGAATAGGAACCCCACATCTCAGACCCACATGACGGGCAATGTAAGGGGCATCAGCAGAGCTCTGTAAACAAGAGGCAAAAAAAAGAG
Source organism: Galaxias olidus (assembly GCA_026901105.3). Lineage (NCBI taxonomy): Eukaryota > Metazoa > Chordata > Actinopteri > Galaxiiformes > Galaxiidae > Galaxias > Galaxias olidus. The sequence continues at coordinate 502,204 of JAPMUY010008931.1, forward strand.
AATTAAGATATATACAGAAAATAATAAGAACAAAATAATAACTTACAATTGTCAGTCAGCTCTTAAAAGCTGCCACTCAAACAGTGCTCTATCACTAGTTAGGCACTCAACTATAGAAGCAGGGCATTACTCGCCTGATGACAAATATCACAAATCATAAATGGACTGCTGTATCTTCTGCATACATGTCCGAAGTCTTATATGTTGTGGGACAAGTTCAAGCCTTATTCTGGTTGAATGTCCTTTGAACATGTATAAAGAGAAGACAATTGTTGCTGTAACAAAAATAATTTAGAATAGGTTTGTGATATTTGCTTAGAATAAAGTAGAATAGTAGGACAGTTCTCTGATTTAGTATGTAAATACACAGGACTGTAATGAGAAGAGAGTCATAATCTGGTTTACAGTCCTGTGCACGCATAGGCTAACACATGGGAGCCCGACGTTAAGTGATTGATTACCTGCATGACATTACCCATAATGACACTGTTCACAATTTCTGGTGCCACACCCCCAGCAGCGAGGGCAGCCTTGGCAGCATGCTCAGCCATGTCAGTAGCGCTGTGGTCCTTCAGTACTCCACCATACGTGCCAAATGGAGTGCGCTTGGCAGATACAATAAACACACCTGAATGGATCAGAGAACATATGTTGAGACAAACAAAGATGCCTTACCAACAGATCACAAAGAGCAAAGACAAAATACCTCTATCTAATGCAATCTATCTCTATCTATTGTATTCACGGCCCAAGACAGAGTGAACTCTTACATATCATGCTAAAGTAGGTGAGAGATCACACAGAGGCCGTGTCGTAAATACCAATACAGCTAGCTCGCAATTATAGTGCCACCAGTTTTTAATCCCATTATCAACGTTTAAGAAAAGCCTACAATAGCTAGTTATTCAGTTATACGGCCAAACTCTGATCATGTGTGGGAAACAAATTAACTTTTGTCTTTTACAAAAAGAAGACGAGTTAAACAGCTTTTAAAACTTCTGCATAATCTTGAAGCATATCTCAAAAACGCAAGTTTATTTACCTCTGAGAAGGGCCATTATGCTGGTTTTCAAGTAAAGCTAGGTCCACAAATGTCAGTGTATTGCTTTAAATTAGGCTAAATGAAAGGACAGCTTGCACTGTCAAATTTAGCAAGACTACAGAAAAAAACCTCTTCCACCCGTACAACCTTTTGCCTATATACTGGCATCCAGCTTTCCATTCTAAAATATATATTCGACAAAAATGACTGAAAACAGTTTTACATGTAAATTTAATTTGCTTGAGTAAAAAATATCATATAATGCAATATAAAATATAACATACATTTTTATCATTATCTATCAATCTATAATATGTTTGCAAGGCGTTGGCTATTAGATTGGAAAGTGTCAACTCAGATCTTGTAGTACTTATTTTTACGTCATCTTTGTGCTCTAGACCCGTGTGCAATTTTGAAGGGGACAGCAATGATAGCTAGCTAGATCTCTTAAAGTGTTGATAGGGATCGAACGAAGTGGAGATGTCGCGAACGCTATGTAAAATATTATCTTTGCAACCTTCACTATCAAGGTGAGTAGTATGTTAGCTAAATGAGCTAGCTTGTGAGTTAACGACGCGTTAAAGTATCGATCTTGTCTCCTATTTTTTTTTTTTTATCTGAACCTAGACGTATTTTATCTTAAATAGTATGAGTTATTATATAGTGTGTATGTGTACGGCATGTGGACAAATACCAGAAATTAAGGATGGTGAACATCTTTTATATTGTTCATCCCCTTTTAGGATATGTATGAGTAATTTGACATTGATTGTTAAATAGTATGCTATGAATAGTACTTTAAAGCAACATTTTCATGACTGTTTCCCATAGATTAAATAAATTATTTATTTTCTTTTGCTTAGTTCTCTGATTGTGACCAATGCTCATGCTGTACACTGTCCCTGGTTTGTATCAGCAATGACTCTAAAGACGTCGGCTCCATTAAGGTGTGCGCTCAACACACAGCAATCAGCACTTTGCTATCACATAACCGAGCAAAAAAATATTGCTTCTTGAATAAATTATTGGACTAAAGTATGTTCTCTGTTCACAGAGCGGAACCACGAAAGAAGAAGAAAGTAGACCCTAAAAGAGAGCAGATGGTTAAAGAGAGACTAAAAAAGAAACTCAAAAAGCTTGAAAGAGTTCCACCTGAGCTCATCCCCATAGAAGACTTTATTACTCCTGCTAAATGCATGGATGAAACCAGGTATGCATTTGTTTTTAACAACAGGACCTATCAAAGTGGTTTAATTACAAATATGTACAACCATCAATCATTTGTAATCAGCAGTTACCTATCGTTTTGTCTTTTCATTAAAGAGTGCGATCCGCGCCCAAGTTGTCCTTTGAGGAGAGTGAGCGTCGGGCTTTGCTACTGAAGGAGTGGTCACGTTACAAACAAGTATGTTTCTACAATATGATGTCAACATTTTCTTTTATTTTAAATTGAACATGTGTAACCAATTATATTTTCCTTACAGAACCAGCATTGTGCTGAGATGGAAGCTATAAACCTTGCTCTGGAGGCCCAGAGGGAAGCTCTGGAGGAACTGAGGCTAGAGTCTGAGGAGCTCTTCCTGGCAGCATTAAAACCGGACCTCAACCTTTTTCCATTCAGCCATCAGGGACCTAGCTACACACCACCCAAAACCAAGCACGAAGCACCGGATGGCAAATACATTGACATCACCAAAATCTATACTCAATGAGGAAGTTGGTACATACATCAGGGTTGTGGCTGACCAGTGATCTATTCGAACTTGATTCCTCTGGCCTGACAAACATTAAATTAGACATTGAGTGTGTCTATTCTTAAAGAATCACAGAGGAGATGGACATTTACATCTTGTGCCATTAAGTGGCCAGTTGCTCTTTGACAATTCAAATATTTGCTTTTTTGTCTCAATAGTGCTTGGATTTTGTTTAAGGATAATTGTTCCAATTATTTGTAAAACATAAATGTTGTCTAATGTTTAAAATCGTCACCCGTTATTTAAATTTTTTTTTCTTTACATACAATTGGTCGTGTGTCGAGAGAGACAGATAAAAAAAGCGTGTATCTGGCAAAAGGCATGCTGTCAAATGTACCGGATCAAGTAGATGAAGTCTACAAATTTGCTGCCGGAATAGGTTGCTTCTTGCGTTTGAATATTAAAATTTTCCCTAAAACAGTTGGAATTCAGTGTCTGACTGTTGCTCAATGTGTACTCAAAACCTGGTGGGTCCATCCCACGGTTTGAAAACCTACTTTACTAGATCATTACTTTGCTTAGGTGCTACTCCTATCTCTGCTTGCAGGTGACACCATACATTTTAATAAAGGTAGGCAGGTTTTTCTTTTCTTGGTCTATAAATGTACACTGCAGTAGATTATTTATTAAATTTCAGCTACAAATCATAAAATAATAGAACAAGCACTTGCTATTGACAATATAAACACCACATTGTCAACAGTAAGTTGTAGATCTACCCATGATACATTTTACACAATTGTGGGCCAGAGTGCTCTATTGCATACATTATGTTGACAAATAATATCCTGCATGTGGCACATTTACAGTATGAACCTCGCCTTTAGGCCATTTTTGTATACTATAAAAAGGAAAGGGAGGAAAATAAACCATTGTGCTAATCTCTAATGAAAGTACAGGCCAGGCACACTTACATCAATAAATAAATACGGTTGGGGTGGAGCAAGTGTGCTTTAGCAAAAAGTGTTCAAGAGTCTTCCTGGGGCTTGCCCTGGTGAAGAGGTATGTGCCAGTCTTGGGGAGGATCTTTCCTCAGGTTCCAGACTGGAGTGAATTTCTTCGTCTCTGCAACCCTGTTCCTTTCACTATTTTGTAAGGCCTCCTTGAATTGAGAATGAAAACCATATTATTGTTTTTGAGCGAAGCAAAAAAGGAGGTAGTTATAATTAGTTAATCTTGTGATTTTCATTTTCTTCCAGAGTGAAAATGTACCTTGGTGTCTGTGCTTTTGTTTTTCTCCCATTCTCTGCAAGTATTGTAGTCCTGCTTCCACTGCTGACAGGATGGAGATGTGCCGTGGGCATAGTAGTAATGGAAACGGTTCCACAGGCTTTTACAGTGTCTAAATTCACTCCAGTAATCATCACAAGAGCGAGGGGGCTGAAGAAAATATGGGAAACAAAATCAAATTGCAAATCTAATTGCTAATTTATACAAGATGTAAAACTATTTGTCTTTTGGTCTACACTGTAACTTTTAGGCCAATATTATGTACAACCCAATGAAACATTAAAGTCGTGAGAAATGGTTGTTTACAAAGCTAGTAGTCCACAACGGGGTTAATTTAGCTAGCCACCTAGCTAGCTAGCTAGCTAGCAAGCTAACAAAACAGTGGTAGTAGTTCATTTGTGAGACCAAATGTTGTTCTACCACTTTGAATAACCCCGTCAGCAATTTGTGTGAATGAAGTCTGACAGCGTACACCTAAATATTAAACTAGTTTAACAATGTATGAAAGTGGAATGTGAATCTTAACTTAAGATACTTTACCCTCCACACTGCTCCAAACCTCTCCATAGCCTCGTTTTCTTGATGATGTGAAGAGTCACGCCTATCGTAGACTTGTTAAGAGTAGTCCCGCCCACTCCTAATGAAGGAACATCGGAACGGAGCAAGTATTTTAGTTCGATTACGTGAGTTCGATTTCTGAGCACAACATTCATGAAAGTTGTCACAAATAGGGCATTTTGTCAGATGATAATTTTAAATATATAGGCCAATAGAGTACATGGTAATTTAAGTACATGGCTATCTTCAACACACTGGCCGCTATGTAGCACAAGGAAAATAGACAGCACTTATTTCAGTATAATTGAACGATGAAAATAAATCCTTGTGAAGGGTATTTAGTTTTGCAGCTTGCTGGGTGTTTCTTGTTTTATTCAATAGTTGCAATATAGACGATACATTCCATTATGCAAACAAAATGAAACAATAAAAACTCAGACCCATACTTTCAAAAACTGTTAGCTTTATTTTTATGCTTATATATGAAGGTACACAGCAAACTGCCCCTCATAAGAAATAAGACATAAGAATTGAACTGCCTTCCGTTGGTTGAATAGTATAAAGAAACACAAATTTGGGAATTCGGCAAGTAGGTTGCAGTTGCAGTCATTTTTCTCTCATTCAATCATATAGACATGTGGTATTCAGCCAAGTCAAGGAGGATTTTACAAATTGATAATTTAAGAGTTAAGTAATTGGTGACTTTCGGAACAAGTTGTGACTCTGCCGAGGATCTGTGACAAATTCAGGCTGCATCCCAACAGTATTTTCTCCTCGACCTGAAAACATATTCACTAAGAACTAAATCAATTGAACCTAATTCTCAGAAGATGGCCAACCTTTAGTTTTTAAGAGACTGAAAAATAAACTCTGTCTTTCAGCACCTCCCCTTTATTTCACTGATTTGGGTGGATGTGTTAAATTTGTTAAACCAAGCCTGGATCTCGATTTGGAAAATGGAAAGAATGGGACAACTTCAAGGCTTTCTGCCTTTCTTGCGTAGTGACTGTCCTGCGCCAGAGAATGCGATGAACCGATTCATGGCATCCTCCTGATGAGAAATGTAACAAAAATGAGTAGGACAAGTACAACACACACAAAAAACAAAATTGTTAAAACAATTTCATCATTCATTTGTCTGATGTTTCCACTTACATCTTCTATTGTTCTCCTGGGCTGAGGTCTAGAATTTCTGATGAAAGTGATCCTGCCAATTTTGTAATCGTAGTTGGGAATGCCTCTGTGGGGTGAAATAAGAGGTTAAGCTTGACATTAAGGTTAAGATGATCACAATTATAGCAAACGTAGTAAAAAGCTTTAGGTAAATCAACAAGTAATTCAACACAACTTATTTATATAAATTAATTTATCCAGAAAATAGACGTAAACTCACAGAAAATATCAAAATAATATTCTCAAACCTTTTGATGTCACTTGGATCAATGGGGGCAGGGCTTGGCTCGATGCCTTTCTTTTTGCCATCTAGGCGATTGCCAGAGCCAGTGAAAGCCTAGAAAACAAACATATCACAAACTTACATACGAGATTAGACACCTGTTCAAGAAAAACACAGAGCAAATTTCTCACTCCATTAGCCAAAGTGTCGTTACCATATACTCACTCTGAATCCCATGTCCATGTCAGCATAACTGCTGGGGTCCCCTTCTTCCTCCTTTGGCAGGGAGAGAAATGGCAATCAATAATACCATTGTGTCTATAACGAAATATGCCCATAACAAGTGAACTATTATTTGAATTATGTATATAATTTTTAAACATAACAAAAGCAGCTCAGTCTTCTGACATGTAACACAAAAGACAAAGCACATATGGTTCTTGCCGTTGGTTCCTCATGGTGTTGAGGCCGCCTCTCTGGCTCTTTGTAGCCAAGTGGAGCATCAAAGTCTACCTGTAAAGTGAAGTTAGAAAAACTTAAAGACACAAAACTATAAGGAAGGAAATCTATAATAGATTGATTAACTGTGTTAAGAACAATTTTGTCTGAACAGGTCAAATACTGCTTCTTACATTCATGTCACACTCAATGATGGAAACAGCTTTATCTGGCTTAGTCTCCATTACTCGCATTTCATAGATCTAAAATAGAGAGATTGAACCATGTTAAACTGTTGCAGTATATGCAATATATTCCAGAACTTGCAAGCACAATTGAACATAACCAAGTGAACTATCTTTTAAGATATTTTTTATGATCACCTTTTCATTGTAGTTGATAGCAATCACGTCTCCTGTGGTTAAGCAGGCAAAGTTTCTCAAAGCGTTTTCTAATCTATAGGACATAAAGAGACAGACCATAACATATTATTGCGCTACCTTGTGGATACAATAATATTTAGTATTTAATTATTCAGGTTAAAACTGTTTCTCACACTGCTTTGGGGTTTGTTATGTCCAAGAAGTCTGGGCTCTGGGGTTGGAACTTGGAGTAGGTAGCAACCATAAGGTTTACACTTTCTACCTGGACCAGACCTCCTTCCTCAAGCAGGAGATTCTGCATCATCTATAGTGAGTAAGGCTGTTAGTGCATGATTTATGAAAAGGAATACATCATTATTTTATTTGCTGTTTTTAATTTATGAATCATGTTTTTTTATGTTTCTGTATTTCTAACCCAATGTGGAAGGTAACAAATCCCTTCATCAGCAACAAACTCCAGAACACCACAGTGTGTCATTCTGTCTGAGTTTTTGTTGGTCAATTTGAAGAGCATTGGGTAGGTGATGTTGAGTCTACCTGTAACGTTAAAGTGAAGTGTTTTGATCAAACTAAATAAAGCTGTTATAAAGGATCAATCGGTCATTATCTCAGAGTCTACTTACTGAGCTGATCAAGAGCAGATGGCGGCATTATAACTAAATTGGAGAAACAACAACAAAAAAATAACTGAAGACGAAATAATCACCATATCCATATGCAAATCATAACCAAAGCCAATGCAACCTCATTCATAGAACCAGAGGAACAGGTTCCATTCTGTTTTCAAACGTAATTATTGTATACTATTCTGCTTAGACCGAGCTATAGTAATGTTTTTTTTATGCCAGATTGTTAACGATACATACTTTTTCCTCCTTTTTCCACGTCAGATCGGTCATTAGGACCTGCAAGCATGGACACTGAATAGCATCGGTATTGCGTGGAGAAGCGGTTTTGAAAAGCCCGTGGAATAGGTTGGTCAAACATGTTGAAGGAAAACTGTGAATAAATGGAAATACTACATTAGTCCCGGTTGGGACAATTGTGCAACCTGTGGGATATAACTCACTATATTGTAACTGTAATTAGGTCACGAGATGGCAGAAAAAAATTATTGTTTAGCCACAGCAAACAATTTTGCCCTGGCTGAATCGGCGTGACAGAGCATCTTTCTTCGTTAACCAACCATTGCTATGTTAGCTGAAAGACTTTAAATGTATACGGTCTCATCAGGTAGCACGTTGTCATGAACAATAAACAGCGTTTTATGCGTAATACTCACCATGTTCAAAACTAGCTTTAATTTGAATCTCTACAAAAGACAACATACACTAGATATTCGAGACTTATTAAAAACAAGCTCAGGTTCCTGTTATTTTCTGCTTCCTCATGAAGTCACAGCTGCCAACGGGAAGTGACGGAGAAAAAAGTAGCCAATCACATTTTCCACAAACGATACAGTAGTGACACCACCTCACAGACAAGCGCTGCTAAGCCAAAAAAGGATTGAGTATGTCGCATGCATTGTATGTCAAATGCAGTGTGCCAAAACAGTACATACCTTGCAAGTGCAGCTGAAGTACCAACTAAAAAAAAAAGTAGTATGCAATTTGAGACACAGCGATAGCCTACTGCACACAAAAACATTCACAAACTTAAATGACATGATTTTCGCATTGTAATATCATAAAGAAGTTACATTACAAGTGGTGAGTATACTGTATCTCAAGTTTAGAACACAACTCATTTATATATCCTGAACTGTAAACGGAGGGTGGATTTGGGGTTAACAACATAACAACATTAACAAGTCAATACAAACATTGCTTTTTCGACCAAACTTTAATATGAGTCTCATGAAGCCTGGACATATTGGGCTGAGAGTAAATTACATAAACTGAAAAAAACAGTAAATTGACAAATCTATATAAATACAACATAGTAAGCCAACGTCTTCTGGTTTTGGCATTGACAGAGAAGATACTGACATTGAAGATGCTTCAAGGTAAAGTTGGTATAGTAGGTTTAGTAAAAGGTCCTTAGCACAAAAACTATGGTACTGCTGTTGTTTGGCAATCCCTGCCTTGTGTTAAAAAAAGCACCAAAAAATAGTTGCTGGGATCTGTGATAGTCTTAAGTCTTAAGGTTGAGTCTGGATCACATTTGGTACTCCCCTCATATGGGAGGCCAGCTCTTGGCTACTTCCTGTTGTAATGATTCCGGTATCCACTGGGAGTATGCAGACAAAAGGACTACATATGAGAAAAAAAGAGAAAAAAACAACAACTTTAGTTTTGCTCTCCCACTACAACAATTCATACACACACAGAAAATACTCACATTTTTCTTTGCTCTTCCATACACTCAATAAGGCATCTTTACAGTCAACTCCCTCTGAAACCAAAGCTTCCAGTAAAGCCTCAGTCCTTGGCTGCAATCTTGGAGAGAAAGGCAATAATTCAATAACCCTTTTTCTTACAACTAGTTAAATCAGTGAGTTGCCTAAGATTAATAGATTAGAATCTTACTTTGCCCATGTCTTCAGCATGATAGAGGGGCTTGATAGAAGGTGGCCACTGTGTTTAGTTAATTTGGGGCATACCTGAAAACATTCAATACATAGGAGATGGGTCCAATTGGATGGATAAAGATTACTTGAAGAAAATAATATTAATTGTTGCATTATTATGCTATTGTACTATACCTGTCCTTCAAGCAAGAACTTGGCGAAGAGCTTATAACGCTCCAGGCCTTCTGGGTAATCCATCTCAACAGCAGTCATTTGCCAACCCACACGGACTACAGATGATTAGAGAGAGATATAGCTGAAATGACAGACTAAAAGGTGGAAGTAGACAGGAGAAATATGTGTTCTACCAGGAGTCTTACAGAAGGTGCTTGAGCGGTGGCATCTGATCCTGCCAGTGGACTCACAGAACCAGGGCAAGGGGGTCTCCAGAGGGGAGCTGAAGTGGCAGTACTGGGGCAGGAGCTGGGGAATCCACTCAGGTTCTACAGCTGACACACCTAGTAGAGGAGGGTGAGCAGAAGAGAGTCATACAAAATACAATAGAATGCACAAACCAAATATTCTCTTATTAAATGTCTGTCAACCTTTATATGAATATGAAACTAACACCAACCTTTCATGTACATCTTGGTGGTCTCCATGACCTCCTGGTAGACCACAAACCGTGGAAGGGTTTTGAACAAGGCAGAGGACGGGTGGATAAACACTGGATCATCCAAGAGAGGTGTCTATCGAAAGAAAAACAACAAAATGTGTCATCGAAATGAACCTGCCACTTACAACTTCACCCATCCTTGCAAAATTGCATACTTGCCTTGTAGCCATTTCTCCATTTTGGATCAAGCAATTCTTCTGCCTGGACCCTGCGTGCAAGATGGTCTCCTTGTCCTGCCAGCACAATCTGTCTCAGGCAGAGCACCTGGCTCTCTGTTGGGGGAGCCATCTTGGGGTCCACAAACACTCCAACCTCCGGACAAACGGCATTAACTAGACGAGAGGGGAAAGAGAGATGTGTGAACCTTTATGTTTCCTGTACGTGCTATTGCTAGCCGCGTAGATCAATGCTTTTATGATGTTTTGTGAGTTTACCTGCATTTGTAAGTTGTCCTCTCAGCCGCCGGATCTCTATCATGGCTTTGTACCTCAGCCCATTCTCTTCACAGAACTTAGGAGTACACCCAGTAAACTCACAGGCTCCGACAGCACCTGGAGTCAAGACAACACAAGTCAACACACAGGTCCAAATATTACCAGTACTACACCCACTTGGAATGAACACTACTAACAGATGCACATAAATCTGGATGAGATGTGATGCAAAAAAACAACAACAACACAAACATCTCAATCCTCTCATATTCGTGTCACCTTGAAAGAACAGTCAACAATATCCTTACCCAGCAAGACCATGAGGTCCCCAAGAAGCAGAGAGGCTCCTTGCCCAGCCCAAAGCCGCTTCATCTGGGTCAGGCGACCCCGGCGCTGAGCTAACTTGGAGCTCTCATCTTCATTACCTGCAGGTCTGCAGGAACAGGTGCAGGTGAATAGGAGAAGAGGGGGAAAAGTGGAGTAATTCCTCTTTGGAGACTGCTCTTCATAGTGGACAACCATTAGAAATGACTCACCTATCCAGGTCCTCAAAGATCTCCCGTACTGTCATGGCTGCTACCACAGCAATGATGAATGGCAAGCAGTCCTGTTGCTTTCCTAGTGCAAGCATCTTAGCAAAACGTGGTGCCACTGGGAATGAGGCCATTGCCCTCCCCAAGGGGGTAATGGGACAGCTCAGCTTGGCTCGCTCCATTTCTTTAACCCTACAAATGATTACAAACTTGTTTATAGGAACAGACTAACTTGTTGATGCACTGAGACACCTTCTTAATCCAATTTTCTCTTTTTATTAATTCTGAAGATTCGCCACAGGATAGGTTAAAAGAAAGACCTCTCTCTACCAGTGTTCTAAAATTGTTTTAATTGATCCATTATTTAGACAGGTATGGATCGATGGGAACCAGAAGACAGTGGATTAGTTACCGGCCAGTGCGTGGCGGCTCCTCCAGAGCTCCCAGTGAGACCAGGATCTGCTCTGCAGCCACCAGAGCCTCCGCGGAGGGAGGAGTGGGGAAGGGGAAGTTCACCACCTGAGAAGACGTTATTGGTTACATAATAAAATTAAAGGGTAGGGTTGAGGTTCAACGTTATGCTCGGCCGGCGTCATCCAACCTACCTTATCTATGTTGAGGTCCTTCATCTGTAGAACCAGGTCCTCCACTGGCCTGCGTGTGATCTCTGCCTCAGAGAACAAACTGAAGTCCCCAAATACTGCAGATGAATACAGTCTGTAGATGCACACAAAACCCCCCCCGGAAAAAACAGACAAAAAAAGCCAGAAATAAAGTAAGGCACTACAATAGTAATAGGAAAGTTTAGGTAGAAAATTATGTCTCCACAAAAACAGTTGAATGTATTTTAGTGTTCTGACCTATAGCAGTGTCCAGGTTCTGTTCGTCCAGCCCTACCAGCTCTCTGATTGGCTGAGGCCTGTGAGGTCCATGTAACCTTGAAGGATGAAACTCCAGTCACCCGGTCATAGAAGCGTTTCTTGACACGGCCACAGTCAATCACATACTTGATCCCTGGGATGGTCAAAGAGGTCTCGGCTACATTAGTCGCTACTACACAGAGACGCGTGCCAGCGGGAGGGGATCGGAACACCTGCAGAGACAACCACATTCACAACAGACATATTGAAACCCAGCAGAATAATCACCTATTGGCCTGTGGGATCAAAACGTGGCAAAAAATACCAACCTTGGACTGCTGCTCCGGAGCCAGAAGAGAGTAGAGCGGCAGGACATAGAGAGGAAGGGACGGGTCTGCTTTCTCGTCTAGACACACACACACACACACACACACACACACACACACACACACACACACACACACACACACACACACACACACACACACACACACACACACACACACACACACACACACACACACACAAAGAGCCAATGTCAGAGGAATAAGAACCATGTCATGTTGCACATTGAACAATTTGAGGCAAAACAATTGGTTACCTGTGTCTCCAGGGTCATCTCCTAACTCCAGGTCTGAGCCATTGTCGTCCTCCTCTCCTATCCCAGCCTGCCTATCCTCATCTCCTTCATCCACAGGTAACGCAGAGTAGTTATCCAGGTCGATACGGGGAAGGGACTGGAGAAAAACACATTTCGTTAAAGCCATACATCAGAAGCATTTCATACGCTAGGTACATTGTATGGAGAAAGGTTTTGCACATACAACGGTCTTTTTCTTTTTATTCTTTTTAAACTTCCTTATGTCCTCTGCGTCTGCCTCCTCTCCCTCTTCTGTGGGGAAAGAAGCATTATTAGTTTAACATTCATTTTGATCAAAGTGCCATTTCCTTGGTGAGGTGAGGTGTGTATTGACGTACCAGCAGCAGTTCCACCCCTGTGGAAGGGAAACGCTCTCCTCAGTCTCCTGCACACAGAGTTGACTTCCGCCTGTCCCGTCAGAAACACAAGGATTCCCCCTGTTGGGACACAAGTACCCAACCTTGAGTAACAAACAATTGAAAAGTTGCATGTTGTATATTGTATATTATGCTTGTTTATGTGAATGCGCATGCATGACTTTGAGAATGATGGTGTGCATAAAGTTAAGGAACAATAAACCCGTATTTAAAACACAACAAGGCAATGTTGGAGTGTGCAAACAAAATCAGATGTGTCCATACCTGGTGGTAGCATGCGATGGATCTTGCAGGTCTTGTGAAAGACCTCTCCAGTGAAATCTTCTACCGGCGTGCGCTTGTTGAAGTGGACACTGACGGGGAACTGACGGGCATCCACCTTGATGACAGGGGGAGGAGATGGGAACAGCGTCCTGTTGTCAGTGAAGTCCTCCACTCGCAGAGTGGCGGACATGACCAGTAGTTTCATGGGGATACCTTTCTGTGTGACACAGACAGGAAACAGTAGGTGAAAGAGTGAAAGGTGCATTTGTAAATTCCAGTTTCGGCTCTTATTGCCTTTGATGCTGGTTCGCAGCACACCAGCAAAAACCGTTACAACTATACAAAACGAGAAGATCAGGTCATGCCTACTTTGTTTCTAAGTGGTACGATGCGAGACAGCAGTCCTATGAGGATGTCAGTGTACACACTCCTCTCATGGGCCTCATCTATGATGATCACACTGTACCTCTGAAGTAAGAAATCCTATAAAAAAAGACGATGATTTTGTCACATAAACTATCAGTATGTTTCTGTATAAATGCAAGTATAAGAGTTAAAGAGAATAGTAGTGGTATAATAAGAGATTACTTTTTGAATCTCCTTTAGTAAAACACCATCTGTCATGAACTTGATCTTGGTGTCACTAGTCACATTGCCTTCATATCGAATCTGATATGACACCACCCTAGAAGAAGAAACCGATACAAATCCATTAGCTCCATCGGTTGGTTGGAGTTATGTGCCGTGGCCTTATGTTGAGAGGTCAAGGACATATATAAAGCAAATTCAGTTTGCTACCGTGTAGAGAGGTTCATCTCCTTGGCCACTCTGTGAGACATGCTGACAGCAGCCACTCGCCTGGGCTCTGTGACCCCTATGATCTTATCGCCACTGAAGACAGAGAGATAAAACATGTGTTGATTACACAGAGAGAATGACCCTGAAGTTATACAGTATATATAAAGCATAATAAAGTGTATTCATTTAAGAAAGAGCACCGTTGGTTTTTACCTTGCGTAGCCAGCTTCGTACAGGAACTGGGGCATTTGGGTGGTCTTTCCACTTCCTGTCTCTCCACAGAGGACGACGAAGGGGTTCTCTCTCACCGCCTCCATGATCACCTGCTCCTCTGCTAGCACAGGCAGCCGCAAACGAGCCTCCTACAGCAATGCATAATGACACAGCAGGTTGCTAAACACATGTTCTAAATGAGAAAACCGCCAACAGTAAGCCAAGTCCCATTTAAAACCACCCCTCACCTGGATCTCTGGTAGTCTATTGACAGGGATGAAGATAGCCGGCTGTGGCGTTATTTTATGGGAGGGCTGGTTTGGTTCGGTCTTTTTTAGCTTCTGTTCCTCTTCTTTTGGTGACACCTTGTTCATTACTTCTTGGTTACTTTCAGACTCGTGTGTAGTTGGGGCAGCTCCTTTAAATTCACCTTCCTTATCCTCCACTTCCTCATCTGAGGAAGTGTCTAGGTCACTGCTTTGCTCTTTTGCTTTGTCTTCCTCTTCATCTTCCTCTTGTACTTTCCATTTCCTTTTTCTATTGGCGCCACTAAGGCTGCTGATCTTTGGTCCCGGTCCTCCATCTTCTACCTCATCAGTGATCCTGATAACGAGAACCTTTTATATAACCTCGAACAGAAACACAAAATTGCTTCCAAACATTTCCATTACAGTTCAATAAATTTGCCACTTTGGGTTTCCCAATGCTAGCTACATGGATACAACACGTTTTACTACATGTAACAAACCAAGTCAAGCTTCTTGCAGAAGAATGTAGAGTCATCAGTTAAAATGATTATAATACACATAAATATACATAGTCAACAGAGTATGTGTATTTTGCACATACTGTTTATTTTGGTAAAGCTTGTCTCCTGTGCCCATTTTGGAGGTGGTGTAGAGCAGTTTTAGTTCGGATTCAGGGAGCTGGACCTCGGATAGCTTGACCAGAATGTCTGCTCTCTGTAGAAAAAAGGAACCCATATATTATGTCATGTTAAAGAACTGTTTCCCAATGCCAATATAATGAAAGATAAAACAAACAAAAAATAACTTGAGTCAAGTAGTCAACAAATAAAACAAGGATCTTGGAAGACTGAAAATGCAGAGCACCTACATGCGCTTTTTTGTCCTTAACCTCTAGGACTTTTTGCAGCTGCTTCTTCTGTTTCTTGGTAAGAGGTCTTTTCTTGGAGACGGTTTTATCTACCCCTTTATTCTTCTTTGCTCTAGTGGCGGGGAGAACAAGAGCATTGCTCTCATCCACACCCTTGAGGATCGAGTCGACATCTAATCGGGACAAAAATTACATGAACATTTTTTTACCAAAGCCTTTATACAGAATTATTTTTGTGCCATTCTCATTTTCTTTTCTACTTTCACGAACCTTTCAGTTCAACAACTGCAACCTTCCCAGGTTCTGGCGGAGAAGGTTGAGTTTGGTTCTGCTGTCTCCCCTTCCAGTTGTACCTTTTCCTCAGTCTCCCCATCTCATATAGCCTACAACGCTATTACACAATCGTCTAATATAATATTTACTTGCTATGAATGCATGAGAACGTTGAGTGTACTTGACACTGTTCAGAGTCGATTCCAAAGTAACGTCCCCGTTTCAACGACAGCTAGATACAAAATATACTTGAAGATACAGATGCAATACCAACAACCGAGTGCAAAATACAAATATTTTTTACAATTTCTATCAAGCACAAGAGCTAAAGAGAACTATACTGTAAGCCTTTATAGATGTAACCCCCTGTCACTGCTGTTCATGCACGTCGTTCAAGACTCACGTGTAAACAAAGTACTGGTTCCTCACATGAATGTTCCGCCAAATAGACGCAATGTCCATGTTCTCTACAAAGGTTCCGCTTAGACCGAAGAGATGAAATTGCTATGTCGATGGTTGAGAGATTGATTATAAACCACAAATAAATAAATAAAGTACTACTGTGATTATATCAACCTAATAGCTTCCTGTTCATCAAACAGTTTTTCTACGTTCGCCACACTATGTCAAATATGGGTTTGCAGGCAGTTACAGTAAGGTGTAGGCTACCAATATGAAGGAATAAATAATAATATCAAACTAAAAGAAATATCCAAAAACATATTGTAGACGTATGTATGTCAATAAAAAACGTCTCCTGGTAGGTATATTACTATGTTTATGATTTAGTTATCAAAATATAAATAATATTAATACAATTTTCATATCACAAAATGGAATAAAGTTACAGTTTGGGCTACAAATGTTTAGATCATGCAATTGTCATTATAGAAAATGCAGTCTACCCCAACAGAAAGGGAATGATAGGTTCACATGGAATTGGATATTATCTTTGTGATCTTAGATAATTGGAGACAAAAAACTTGAGTGGGCGTGCAGGACAAGTGGGGGTGGTGTTTTAATTTAATGGAAAAAGAATGATCTCAAATTACAATCGAACGTACAAAACACAATTTCATTATCCAACCAACAGTTTCCTTCTTTGTTTTGTTTTTTCCTCTTTTTAAATGCTGCTGTCCTTCAGGGGTTCGTATTCCTTCCCCGTAATGCCCTCCCCACCTGTGAGGATCTCTTCTGCCGTCCTGCGAGCCTCCTTAGAAATCTTCTCAAACTTCCTCAGGAACACAATAACTGCTACCAGCAGCCCAGCTTGCACTGCCACAAACACAAAGAGACACACCTGAGAGGCCAGAGCCAGGTCACAGTACCAATAGTGGCAGGATTCCAACACCTCCTCCTCTGCCAGGTACACCACCAGCCTCCCCCTCAGGCTCGGGGGAGAGCTGCAATTGACCTTGTGGTGTGAAGAATGGCTGGCTGACTGGCGGAGCAACCAGGCCCGCAGGTAGAGCACCCCACAGTCACAAGCCCAGGGGTTGCCATAAAGAGAGACATGGCGAAGTGAGGGAAGGCTATCGAGCAGGCCATTTGGTAGGGTTGTCAACAAGTTGCCATGGAGGCGTAGCTCGGTGGTGTCGACCGGGTAATGGGAAGGGAGTGAGGAACTGGTGAATTTTTGATTACTGCAGTCCACCTGACCACCATGGCAGGAGCAAGGCTCAGGACAAGCCAAGGACCCTTGAGCCCTGACCACGAACAGCAACAGAAGACACAAAAGTGGAAGGCCACACATCTTCACCATCACCTCTAATAGAAACAATAAGAAAAGTCATAATACAAATTATGTATCATAGGTCTGAGAGTCCTCAATTATTTTCACGCATATCTCTTAAGCAATACATTAGTTACACATAATTAAAGCCCTGAAATGGCTAATTAAAAGATATATCTAGTGACTCAAGCAAAGTCAACATTGGCCAAATAAAATGGTAAATGCCACTTGATAATTTAGTGTTTGAAATGCACAGAAATAAAAATTAAAATCATCACATTATATTAGACCTACATATTATTCATATTATCATGAGCAATTGTGCTTGAGGTTTTTAACATTTTTATTTAGCCTGCAGTCAATCAAGAGATTTGAACATGAATTAACCAACAATTAAACTAAGTGTAAAAAAAACGTCTTCGACTCTTAGAACTGTTTTATAAAAGGCTTTCATTAACCGTTCAGATACACGTTATTTAGTAGTAAACTTTCTGCTTAAAGTTTAGTTAATATACAACAAGTACACAACATTTAACATAATCATTTCTAATAAATAATAAATACATTCTAGTTGTTATTCGTTTAGAGCAATTGTTTCATGGCCGGGATATGTCCTACCTTCCTTGTGGTGTGTCTGGAGATACTAAGGGGAATGTGTCTTTTAATTGTACAGTAAAAGGCTCTGTATGTCAGAGCTACAGCTGGCACTTACTGATAAAGGTCGATGCTGACAACACACACTCACACACACACACACACACACACACACACACACACACACACACACACACACACACACACACACACTTACACACACACAAACAAACACACACACACAAACAAACATACATTTCTGACATTCCAATACAATCCATTTATTTCGCAAGCAGGGACAACAGAAAGGCCAGGATATACTGCCAACTTGTTCCATTTAATGTTTTTTTTCTGTTGTGGCATATAAAAAACGTAATGCAGAGAACAAACTCAACATTTTTGCAGGAAAGTCTCTTTCACTGGTAGATTCTGTTGTCAGAACAGGGGGAAATTGGCTTGAGGAGATAAATTGTGACTCAGCACATGGCATCCCACATTACCCACAACTCTGGCAGCTAGTCTTCCTGTATTCATTTCATTTCCATGGGCTTTAGGGTGTGGACGTGACATTGCACATCCGAATATGTGGATAGTTTAATAGTTTTTCAGTAATGACAATTGGTTCAAGAGAAAATGCAAACCAGGAGTCTTAAAAATATAAAATTAATATATTGTTATTATTATTATTATATATAATCTTTTTATAATATAATTTTATACTTCAGTCATGTTTGACAATCTTCTCTTGTCTGGATCCCTCACAGGTTGGGAATCCCTTACAGCGTCAGAATCTGGGGCATGACTAAAAGAACAATTAATATGGGTTGGGGCAAGCTATTATACAGGGCAAGTCAAGTACACTGTCTACAGCCAATTAAAATTAATGGGAATGTTAGTGCCGGAAAAATTTCAATTGAAAACTATTAAATAGTGTGAACTATTAAACATATTCACAACTAACCTTAGAGATTGGCAAATAACATCAGGATGTTAATAAAATATAAAGTCTAACAACTTTATTAAAGTTGTTTAATTACGGTCCCAAACATAGTTCACTGGCGTAATAGTAATAGTTGTCAATGTACTTTCCCTTGGTCTATGTGCTGGGCAATGTCAAGCGTAGCACAATTATCACAATCACAATTATCTTTAGGTAAACAGAACACAGCTTTAAATTATATGAATTATTTATTTGCTATAGCAGCATTACCAGAGAACAAGTTGCATTTCTGTAAATTCCTCAAAGTAACACAGCCAAGGCAGATATAGAACATAGCCAGAGGGCAACATGTGCACCTCAACCTCAAAAAAGTGTACCGTATGCAAACACACAAATACAAACACTCACCCGTATTCACACATACTCAGCTTACACAGTTTTTTTTCATATTAGAATGCAATCACACATCTCACATATATAAATGCCATTTTGCCATTTCAGATGCAAGCATAAATACAGTGCTTGCTCCTGAATGTTGATCCATTTTTACCCTCTCGTAGTGGTATCAAGGCATCAGCTCTAAAACAGTACAAATAGGTCCACAACTGGGAGGGGTAAGTAACTATGATGCGTTTCCACATGCACCATGTGTACTGTACCCTTTCATTATGTCACAGGATCTCTATTCACAGTTAGCCACTGGCAATAAGTGCATTTTATATCCAGCAATAAAATGAAACAAAAAAAAGTTAGAAAAAAAGGACTGTAAATGGCAACTTTGCCAAAAAATGAACATAAAGAATACATGTAAACGAGGATCCTCAGTTAAGAGAAATGGCCCCATTTGATCGACAAATATTGAGTGTCTAAAAGAGGACCTCTATGACACCAACAAGATAATGGTAAATGCAATTATCTATTCTCAAACATGATCCTCCGCAACAAATGAGCTGATTTAAAAAAGATGTTACAATGCACATATTTAGATCCTGGCAAAATATCCAAAAGATTTAGCACTATATTTATAAATTAGATACATTATGCAATCATTTAAATAAAATGTTTATATTATGTCATATGTTACCAAGACTGTTAACAATATTTAAGGGTCTTAAATCGGCACAAGAACAATTGAAAATAACACCCTTCTAAAACACAATTTAACAGGCAGACAAAATATACAAAGCACCAAATAAAAGACAAATGTTTTAACCGAAATTGTTTGTCTCTAACACAATATTGTAGTAACATATTGGTTATGTTAAATTCAAATTCTAGCACGTGCGGGCTGACGTTTGACGTTTATATGAAAGTCTGGTTGCAATACAGGAGTCTGCCAGTAGGTGCTGCTGTAGCCTGAACCTGCCTTGGACCCAGAACATCACTGCTCTTTGTCATGCATTTGCTGCTGCATCTTATTCAGCATCTCCTGCATTCTCTTCAGCTGCAAATCATTAAAGAGAGGTTGGGAGTGAGGGAGAGATATTGATATATGTATTTGTATTTGCCACTACTCTAGTAGGAAGGCCAATTGACAAGGCCATCATTGCTACGGTACCTCCTCGTCTTTCATCTTGATCAGTCTTTCGGTCTCCACATCCGGCGTGGACAACGGAAGGATGGGAATGGGACTCTCCATGCGATTATCCTGTGTCAGTTTACTGGGAGTAAACAAGGCGAGGGGAAGATACAATGTCACATTCAACATCATCAAGATAATCCCTCAAAAACCTCAAACATCAGCAAAACAATAGGTACATGAAAACAGCTCAAGTTTACAAAAACACCTTCTTTGTCAGCACCATATTATCACTTTTATCTTACCTGGTCATGTCCTGTATACACTGGGCCCTGTAGTTCTCATAGTGGACATCGCAGGTCACGTCCTTCAGGTCATGCATGTGAGAGCGAATCAACATGTTCCTCAGCTTTACAAAGTCGCAATGGGACTGGTTCTCCACTACGAGAGAGAACACGAGGAAGAGGGGGGAGACAGACGTGAGGAAAGAAAAGTGAAACAAAAATGGAAATGACAGCTCATTTGAAAATAGATGTTGCTTTGACAGAGTATCTAACTGACCTTCGACAATACCCCAAGGGTAGAGCCGCCCTCTGACTCTTTGCCCGCGTGCTTCAACCACTGTGTTACTGCCGATCACTGCAAATGGAGTGCTCTCCTACCCACACGTACCGATAGGGGCAGAGATAGAGAGAGAATGTAAAGAACGGACATACAAAACGACAAGCCAGCAGCCTGACACAAACACCAGTATGTGAACTTCTCTTGGCCTCCACTCGTCCAGTCTCACCTTCAGTTCTTTGTCCAGCTGTTTAAACTCTTCATCCTCATCAGAGTCACACTCTGGGAACTGGTACACCTTGATCCCAAACTTGTCAATCTCCTCTCGTACCTAGACTCACATCCACATAGAAAAGATGATTATAGATACCCCCTGCACTCATCACCCCTTATCATTTGGAGAAACAAAGTGAGACATGGAAGAGCTTCATAGTTTAGATGATAAATTGCTTCCACTAGTCATGGGTAAAACATTATTGAACTCACCCTGTCTTTGAGTTTCTTTATCTCATTTGGTGTGAGGCAGTCAGCTTTAGCGATGAGTGGTATCACGTTGACCTTCTCATGTAGAGCCTTCATAAACTCCACATCCACCGGACGTAGTCTACAGACAGACACACCCATTTTGGGTGAGTGTACGTTGGCGTGCATGTGTGTGTGCCACTTAAGACCTTTCACCCTTTTGTCAGCTTAACCGACGTCAGGAAAATATGTCCTTTCAATGAGCTGCTTAGTTCTCTAAAGAAACATATCTTGAGTCAACAATAACAGTGTTGTATTGGTGTGGGTTGAATGGTCTCCTATGAGGTTTCACACCTCCTGTCACCAATGTAGTGATGTGTTATTCTCCTCGTCATGGTCTCCACCATCACATTCCTGAGTCAGTGTGTGAGTTTATGTGTGAGTGTGTGTTAGTCTGCTTGTTACCCATGTCCAAATGGCGGTATGAAGTAGAGGCAGCAGTGGACTCTGTTGTCCTGAATGTTCTTCCTGTTCAGTCCGCTTTCATCTCTGAAGTACTGTTCAAACTGCTGATCTATATAGTCTGTGATCGGCTTCCAGCTGACCACCCACAGATGCACAGAAAGAACAGTGTGTTAGCAGCGTACTCCGTGTAGATGTAATAAATATAATCCAATAAGAAATGCGTTCCACGTAAATAACTAAATGCAACAATGTGTCACTCCACTTTCTCACTCCAGATGAGAATTTACCACTCATTGTTGTTGACAGCGTCTCCAAACCCTGGTGTGTCTACAATGGTCAATTTGAGTTTCACCCCTTTCTCCTCAATGTCTACTGTGTGTTTAATTATCTCCACTGTCTGGTTAATACGCTCTGTAAAAGAGAGACAGAATGTAGAGTAGAATGACATTAAGCAAGTATTAAATTAAACTAATCTCTAGGGAACACGGCTATAATTGACCTTTGCGTCGAGATGTACAGCAGCACAATAAAAAGCCTCACCCTCTGCATTGAGCAGCTTCCTGTCCTTATAGATGTCTGTGAGGAACAGGCTGTTTACCAGAGTTGATTTGCCCATACCAGACTCCCCTACAACAAACACACATGGACACGGACACGGACACGGACACACACAGACAGACAGACAGACAGACAGACAGACAGACAGACACACACACCATTAGTGAGGTACAAGAGGATGATATTAAGGTTAATATACATCTCTAAACGATCTAGCACTTCACAAAAACACAGACTGACCGGCAACCATAAGGGTGAAGTCAAAGCCCTTCTTGACAGACTTCCTGTGGACCTGGTTCGGCAGGGTGGCAAAACCCACATACTGCTTCTCCTGGAAGAGAGAGAGAGAGAGAGAGAGAGAGAGAGAGAGAGAGAGAGAGAGAGAGAGAGAGAGAGAGAGAAAAGTGAAAACGGGGAGAGGGATTGGTTTAAAATTCTTTATGTCTTCAACACCTAGTAACAAATATTTACTTGGGACTACAAAAGGAAGACTGGTTGGATAAAAAGTTACATTGTGCTCCTTCATCAAGCTCCAAAACCACCAAATAGATGGGCATCAATCAATTTCTATAGGATATCTTTAATAGCACGTAAAATACATTTGTAGCATACAGTATCACTGGAGTGTAAATAAATATGGTCTGTAAGATTTACCAAACCCACCCACATATGCACAAACACACACACACACACACACACACACACACACACACACAAATAAAATCACTCATACAGAGAATCAAAAGAGACTGGTCTTGAACTGTACGATACTGTACTATGGTATAAAGTAGCTACCAGTCTGGCTTGGCGTGTTCCATTTTTGGCACCAGACCACATCCTTGCCCCATCGCCTCGTCTGAACCTATTGACATAGCCAGAAACTCAAGAGCAGTCTCTACCAAGAGCACAGTCCAGACCAACCAAGCCCAGACCAACCAAGCAAGAACAGAAGCTGTATTGAGCAAGCCTGAAAAGCCCTTTTCAATCTCTAAAAACACAGACCAGGCTCAGTACGGGTCCTTTATAAGCTGTCATAACTTGTCATAAGCTTTTCTGAAATTCCCTGGCATAGGATCAAAATCCATACTAAGACAAGTGTATGAACCCACACAGAAAATGAATGGACACACTAACCGCTAAACAAACAGGCACACACATAGACAAAGCATGCCTTCACTATGAATGCAGTGTATCAGTGCGGTGCCAGGGCTGGAGCCTGTGGATGACGAAACAGTTGATCGGACTAAGGAGTAAAGGACGGAACATTGCAAAACAATAAGACAATTCATCAGTAAACCGATAATTCTGTACTCACACTTTAAATCAATCATTCGGTACTTAATTCTAATTAGGTAAAACAATCAAGGTAGCCTTTTTAATAAAATAATAATAGAATAATCAACCGGCCCAAGTAGAGTAGGAATACTAGGAGTATAGGAGACGGAGTATATAACAAAGACACTAAAAAACCTTTCTGTGGACCTGCTGTTAAACTCCCATAAATTCCCTGTAATATTCAGATACTCCTTTTCTCAATTATTGCTTCACCTTTTCCTCTTAATACTTTGGCTGATGTGTTCATCCATTCTTTAGCCTACCTTCTGTCTGGCAGTTCTCACTCGAGGGCACAGCAGGCGTTCAACAAGTTTCTCCTGCAGCATGATGGCATCCATACCAAACCGCAGAACACTTACTGACCAAAATAACCTGCTACAGCTTCTAAACTAAAATGGCTCAGCAGGCAAGAACGCAAGCAACCTATTTGGATCCAAAAGCTTCAGCTCGCCTGATGCAGCCTTCCACTGTCTCCTCTACACTTGCTCCTAACACACCTCTTTCCTGTTTTCAATCTTTATATGGTCCCTTTGTTCCACCTCCGTCCCTCCTCTCTCTTTTCTTTTTTTCTTTTTCTCACTCTCTCCCTCTTGCTCTCTCTCTCTCTCTCTCCTCTGCCCTGCAGCGACTCACCACTCCTTGTTCAGACAGGTAAACAGGAATTCTCACAAAGAGAGAGACAGAGAGCGAGAGAGAGAGAGAGATAGGGATGAAAAGTGAGATGGAGAGAGTGACTAGGGGAGGGAATAGGGACTGAGAGAGAGGGAGAGAGACTGAGAAAGAGAGAAATCTAAAGACAGACATAATTCGGTAGTGGGGTTTTGAGAGGTAGCAATTCAGATGAGGAAGCAAGGGAGGGAGCAAAGGATGGAGGGGAAGAGTACAGAAATGAAAGCCCTCATTCATCCCCCCTTCCTCCTCATTTTAACCCACTGAAAATAAAAAGTTGCTTTCGGAATGACCTCCGGGAAAGAAATAAGGAGAAAGATGAGTAGTTGAAAGAGCTTGGGGACCCCAGTTATAGTGGCTTGGTAGAACATGTGTGAACACAGCCATGACTGGGACAAGGGCAAAAGCTCCAAACAAATATCACGCTAATCTCTCCATGTGTTTCAAGTATAGACTTGTAGAGTTACCTGTCAATTCAACGCGTGACACTGGCCACTGCATTGATTGAATGTGCGTGTGTGTTCCAACGGTATGAGGTGCCCTGCCCATGTCTAGACAACTTTGTAAACAAAAAGGGCACAGGCTACTCGGTTAATTCCACATTACCCAGTAGGATTAAGCTTTACATAAGGATCGTGTGCAGAGGTGGAAGAGGCCCCTTTCATGGAGGCAGAGGTTTAGGGCGATTGCTGCCAGATGTGGGGGGGCTGTTGATGGTAGGGCTGCTGGTGTGCGTCGAAAACAGCCGACTGCAGAGTTTGTGAGGGCGAGACAGCCCTCTTAAATGCAGAGAGAGCATTTTTTTTTCTTTGCAGCCACAAGCCACACAGATGCCACCAGGCAATCCAGAGTTCCCTATTGCACCACGGGAGGGAGGCAGAGTGGGGAAGATGTGTGAGGAAGCGCATGCACTCACAACACACTTGTAAATGTCTTTATAGAGTCACACAGCGCGGGGATGGTGCTGACAGTCAATAAATATGAATTAAAAATACCAAATACCTTGTAAAAGAATATTATGATAATAACATGGTTTATGTTACGGATGACACCATAAAACGTCTGTCTTGCCACACTTCACATCAGTGTCGTCCTAGCACTAAGAAAGAAAAGGCTTGAAGTGAAGCAGAAAAATTAAAGGGCTGGAGAAGAAACATCTTAATGCAGATGAGGGGCAGAATAATCACAGCGTGTGTGTGCATGTGATATAGAGGGTAATTTGAAGGGGGGGGGGGGGGTCTAGGTCTGAATAGAACAGATGTCTTGAAGTGACATCACAATAGTTCCCAATAAGTCCCTCCCCATGTCCCATCAGTGACCACCTGTCTGTCCCATTTATGACACGAGAATCTCTCTCAGAAAAACACAAACACAACGTGTTGAGACAGACAGTCACACACACACTGCCGGACCATTAAACATTGGCAAGAGCGTAGACAAAATATAACACATAATGGCCTTTGCGTGTCTCGGGTGATTGTGGCAGATATGACTGAGCTGTGCAAAACCAGGAAGCTATTGCATGCTCCCATCCCAGTGAGAAACAGCATGCCACAGAACTGACAAAGTAGAAAAGAATATGACTGACACAGCTATCCGAATAACAAGATTTTCAGGAACCAAGGTTGGAAATTACATGTTGTCTGCCACAAAGGAAAAATAATACGTTTTAAAAATACTTTCCTTTTTTTTGCTCTCATGCAGAGAAAATCCACTAAGGTTAAAAGCACACATACTGTTGCCACTATGATAACATGGCCACCTGCAGCTGAAGTCCTGGACCCACATCAGGCACATAGGTAGATAAACCAAAAGAGATGGCACCAATTACTCCGTGATTGCATGTATTCTAAACCAATCTGAACGTACAGCGCTACCGGTCAGAGTGCAACAGAGTTTTTTTTGCAATGTAGAGACTCCAATAAAATATTCTCTGTCCTGACTTCAGTATCTTTGCCATCTCATTCATCAAAAGCCAGCAGCAGTGGCAGCTTACACACACTACTTAAGAGTTTCTGGCATATTATTAGTCATCCTAAAACCCCTGCAGCATATGCCCAAGCATCATGTGTGGTAACCATGGCTCCTCTTCACTGTGTTTGAGGCATGCCGTCTGTCTGTCTGTCTGTCTGTCTGTCTGTCTTTCTGTCAGGCCTACAAAAGCAGTGATCCGGAGATCCGCCACTCTGCCAGCAATATTTGTGCTCTAGCCCACAGTCATCTTTGGCCGTTGTAGCCTTTCAGGAAATGGTTTTGAAAAGGACACCCCAGTATGCTGAACGGCCATTACGAGCAAGAAGAGACACACCAGAGGAGCATAGACATACAGCAAAGGTCAGACAAACGATCAAGGAGACAAACGATCAAGCAGATAATTCGAGCAAAGTGCACATTGATTCCATCTACACATTCCACGAAGGTGTCCGCCACGTAGACTTCAGAACAGAGACACAGAGTTTAAGGCGGCCACCCAGAGGGAGGTACCCATGCAGTGCTGAAAGCCAGGGACCCTTACTGATGACATCTCTACATCTCCCAGCTGCAGCTTTCAAACCATTAACCCTGAAAGGCCTGAAAGGTTAGCTGCCTGTCAACCGAGGAGCCATGCATCCGCAAGGGTGGGGCACCCAGAGAGGGAGATATTTAGGTAGGTAGGTAGAGAGAGAGAGAGAGAGAGAGAGAGAGAGAGAGAGAGAGAGAGAGAGAGAGAGAGAGAGAAGCTTAGGGAGTAGGGAAAGGGGGAAAGAGACAGGAGCAGGACCCCCATCCCCCTTATGTTTGCTTTCCTTGGAGACGGGAGTGCGCTTGGTTCTTTAGCATGCTAATCTAACAGCATGTAATTGCTCTGACAACAATAGGCTAGTCCACTGAAGGCCACTTGGCTAGCGTAGCCTAGTGCTAGCACAATCTGCCGTTCAGCAACAATGGGCTCTTGTGAAATTTAGAGCAAGGGCTTGCCTGGTCTAGTGAGCCCAGCATTAGCATTTGACATCTATCAGCTCTTTCAGCAGAATGGTCAGCCCTGCTCACCGGTGAGCCCCTTAGGGAAACACAAGGAAGTGTGGACACTGCATAACCAGGCAAGGCAAGACATTTCTTTACAAAGAGGTAAAGAAACTCCCGACTGCAGTATTTTAAGCGCATTATTTTGTATGAACACATTCAGGTTGAAAAAATTTAAGCTTATGAAAATGTATTGGCCTAAAGGATGGAGCTAAATGATGTTCTATCATTGCATGAAGGTGGTCTCTGTTGGGGCTGTATACTAGCATTGATTTAGTACGGTTGGCACTATATCAACAGTGAAACGTTTTACCTCTTTAATTTTAGCTACATTTGGCTCAGGAGCCTTTTTCCTCTTCCAAACATCAGATAATCCCAAGTAAATCAAGGTCACCTAAATTCTTACAAGGGGGTTTAAAACGCCAAAATCTGGGTCAAGCTTGCGCTACTTTCAAAAATCTTTTTCAATCCTACTGCTGGGGTGGTGGCAAATATTTGCAGCAGAGCGAAGAAAATGTGGGTCAGAAAACACATGCATACGCTCACAAAAACCTGCACACATGCTCTACTGGAAAACTGGCATTGCATACATGTTTTGTACATGACAGCATTACATCATCTGTCAGTGCATACACTGGAAAGACACACCTGAAATAGCTTAGCCGAGATAAGAACCGAAACCACAAACCAGTTCAGACCTCTAGGGCACTCACACTATTTACGTACAGACAATACACCCTATTACAGGGTGGAGGGGTTACTAATTGAATAAATGGAGTCTGTTCAGAAAAAAATTAAATAAATACGGTACGGGTTTGCGGCTTTGCTCTTTTCTTTTACTTTGAATAAAGAGTGTTAACCCCAGGGGTTCCTCTGTTAGACTAACCAGGGGCACACCTATCCCAGCTCTGCAGCTGGTCCTCACTGGGAGGAGCAGTGGGGGGTGGGGTGGGGTGGTGGTGGGGGGGGGGGGGGTCAGGGGACTCATCTACGAGAGAAGAGCCTGTGGTGTTGGAGGAAGAAAGAGCATAACATAAATGCACTTTTCTGTGCACCTTTGTCATGCTACCACTGACCCAAGCATGCTGTGTTACAAAACTATTTTTCAATTATCACTGGCATACTTTTATGGAAATATACCGTGGGGTTTTATTCAAATGTATCCCTTGATGCAACAACAATGCCTTGCAAGTGGGTGAGCCTTACACTTTATCACATAATTAAATACATTCAACACAAAATGCATATATCTAGACTCACCATGCCAGTTGAGCTTAGGTCTAAATTGAAAATCAACCAAATTTGTTGCAGTGTAGTTTGGAGTACTCTTTGATCCTATCTGTTAACATGAAGAGTAACAGATGACATTATTCTGAACTGGATCCGTTCTGGGATTAAATAGGCCAATCAACTTTACCATCAAGCATTGTGACGGCAACCACCCCAAAGGATTGTGGGTAGGTCTAGCTGTCCCTTAAAAGCAGAGAGGGGATGAGTTTGATACATCTCGGTTGCCTAGCAACACAATAGTGCAGCAGATGCAGGAATTTGTAGGCACATTTAGGTGATGCGAGGGAGGAGGGCAGAGTGGAGGAAGTATGAAGGGTAACAGACGGATTTGTACATATCCAATTTCCTTCAGTTGTCAACATGCAGTATGTTTCTCCCTCTCTCTCCGTCTCTCTATTTTCCTCCTACTCGATTGTACGACCACACTATTCTCTCAAACTAGGTCTCACCAGGGTCATATACAGAAAGTGTGGGTGTACTTAGTGGAATGTAGTCAACAGCAACAGTAAAATGCTGAAATTAAATCCACAACTGGGTAACAACTAACTGACTGACTTTAAATCTAAGCATTGGAAAATCAGAGGTCTAGGAAAATATAATATAAGTAAATAGTTTATCCCATTTTGTTTAAAAGTAGTGTTGACAATTTGGAACAAACTGTGACTGTTTCTGCACACACATCAAAGGGATCACACTGTAGAAGTAATAATCTATTCAATTATTCAGCACGTGACTCCATGGTGGAATTAACCTAATGAGAACGATAATCTCATTGCATTTAAATGGTCCAAGCAATACAAACAATGGTGCCATTGGTTCTTTGTGAAAGGATTGCAGTTAAATAAGCTTCATGATATCAAATCCAAGTCTAAAGTCTAAAATCAATGACCTGTCTTTCAATGACATGATCTGGAACAATAGGCTGGTAGGTAATGGGTTCATTCCAGGTCACAATGGATGGGGAATTTCTACAAGAGGAATGAGAATTTACAGGAGGACTTATTTAAGTTAGGAAGAAGTATATCAGTTGTGACAAAGAGCCAAGTATTTACTTTTGGCTGCCACTTTAATGCAAGCCACAGAATGCGCTTACAAATGATGAAATGGATGCTAGGTCAAATCAGGCTGCTTGCGCATCCTCTCTGCCTTGCTGTATAGATCAGTGTCTATGCAAGATAATCCCTGCGTCTCTTTGGCTATTGCATGAAGCCTTGGCATGTCCTGTGGGCATCATGCCAAGTAATTGGGTCAAACATATAAGCCAAATGAACCACAGCCAAACCAAAAAGCATGTGGAAAAATTCCATGGCGGTCCATGTGGTTTATTTACATGTAGGGGGTTAGATTTTTTCGGCTAACCAATAATAAAAGATAAACTGATTTCGGGGTTATAATATTTGCCTGAATAATAGGTCCTGATAATTTATACTGTCCCCAAAAAACAAACCTTACCTCAACATTATCGTCTGTTGCAACGAGGACACGGCAATAGAAGGATGGAAGGAGACGCAGGTGGAAGGATGTAGAGCGACGCCCAGTGTGTGAAGGAGAGGAACAAAGACAACGATTAGAATATAAAGATTCATTTTTATTAATATTTTTATTAACATGCAGACATGCTACTTGCCTGTTTTGATCGGAATACGGCTTTTGTATCTGATGTTGGTCGTCATCTTCTCCTATATGGCCTCGCGAATTCACCGGACTGGCAGCTCGGTGAAAGAACACTCTCTCTTTCCACCACTATCAGGTCTGGAGAGCGAGGGGTGTTTGCGACAACGCTTTAAGCCCCGCCCCTCCATGTGTGGTACCCAGGGCTTGATGATTTTGTCTGACATGAAGCCAAAATGGCACCCCTCGTGGTATATGAGCGAACAACTGCTTACCAAATGACTGCCACTCAAATCTGCTTATTTCAACGCAGGAATACGTTCAAAAAATTTGCTTGAGCGGAACTTGGAGAGCACCCCCGTTAGTGGAGACAGGTTATGTATCCATAGGTACATAGACATAGTTGACTTCACTGTGTAAATATTATGATATATACTTGACAGCTACTGTCAATATTCTGCATAACCGTAACAGTAAGAAAGATGCTGAAAAAATAAGAAATGCAATTAGAATCATGACAATACACCCATCAGCCACAACATTAAAACCACCAGCTTAATATTGCCTTCAAAACTCTGACCTGTTGATACATGGACTCCACAATACCTATCAGGTGTCCTGTGGTTTCTGGCACCAAAACATTAGCAGCAGATCCTTTAAGTCCTGTAAGTTGCGAGGTGAGGCCTCCATGGATCTGACTTGTTGTTCCAGCACCATTCCTGAAAAGATTTGCTGTGTGGCACGGTGCATTATCCTGCAGAAAGAGGCCACTGCCATCAGGGAATATCGTTGCCATGAAGGGGTTTGCATAGTCTGCAACATTGTTTAGGTAGGTGGCATGTGTCAATGTAACATCCACATGAATGCCAGGACCCAAGGTTTCCCAGCAGAACAGCGCCCAGAGCCTTACACTGCTTCCGCCAGCCTGCCTTCTTCCCATAGTGCCTCCTGGTCCCATCTCTTCCCTGAGCTGCTCAAGCTGTAGCCTTCGCTCCCTATGTACGCACCAATGAGCCGTGGGCACCTATGACCCTGTCACAGGTTGTCCTTCCTTGGACCACTTTTGGTAGGTATAACCAGTGCGTACTGGAAACACCCCACAAGACACGTCGAGATGCTCTGACCCAGTTGTCTAGCCATTACAATTTGACCCTCGTCACAGTCGCTCAGATCCTTATGCTTGCCCATTTTCCCAACTTCCAACACATCAACTTAACTTGCGGCCTAATATATCCCACCCCTTGACAGGTGACATTGTAAAACGTGGCTCAATGTAATTCACTTCCCCTGTCAGTGTTTTGATGTTGTGGCTGATCAGTGCATATATTTCAGTTTATGAACCAACCTTGGTAAATAACTTGACTTGCCTAAGCACGTTACCCCTCTACATAGATAG
The DNA here is from genome assembly GCA_026901105.3 of Galaxias olidus. Classification (NCBI taxonomy): domain Eukaryota; kingdom Metazoa; phylum Chordata; class Actinopteri; order Galaxiiformes; family Galaxiidae; genus Galaxias; species Galaxias olidus. The sequence goes on from JAPMUY010008931.1 coordinate 533,833, forward strand.
AGACATAGAAATACAATTATGAATGTAAATTAATTATTAAATGTGTTCACAAGGTAACGTAAGTCATCACTATAACATTGCATCAATCTTGTTAGCTAAGCAGTTACTCAAATTAGACCATCAACTGATTGCTCAGGCATCCACAGCTAAGCAACACTGTACGGTCTGTAAATAATCTTTATTTTGAAAAGGAGTATAAAACTGAGACATTTAAAAACAGGTCTCTTTAAGCACTGCTAAGGTGAAATATTGTGCCTTAAAAGGTTTTAACAGGCAAAATATTATTATAGATTATACACATAATGTGAATGCTAATGTATTGCTTATGTGACAGTTTGGAGGCTATAGTTGCTGACCAGATAAAGCTGGCTTGAAGGTCAGGCACAACAATAGTACAATAGTACAATATGATATATTGCATCAATAAGTATAAAAGACGGAGAAATCCAACATGAAGCCCAAAACATAGTAAAAGAAAACAAATTACACATATCCTATTGCTAATCAATGACAAACCAAATCTGCAATTCTAAGTGTTTCACATTGGGCTTTAACAATGCCTCTTCATTCACTTGACATGGTAAAAATAGTAAATTGAAGACACTTGTGTTAATTCATGATTAATATTAGTGGTCAATCTTATAAATTACAATGCAAGCTTTACTAAAGAACCCCAGTTCTTGATAAATATATCATACTAACAACTTGGCACTCTAATAATTTGCCATACTTTAGAAAACCAAACCAACATCAACGATTGAAACTTTCAATGATTGCAGTCTAAGACAATACAATAGGTACATTTGAAATGGTCAAATGGTGATTCTGCAACAGCATATGAAAATGATGTTTACAACAGAATACATTACATTTACATTTAGATCGAGTGAATACTACCTGATGGCCCTGAAAGATTTCCATTAAGATAAGTTAAAGGCTTTCGGTTGCATAGTAATCCATAGCCAATATATTTTCAAATTATATTCAAAAAGAAAAATCTAGATATTTTAACTTTTTACCCTCATATTACTTTTCTGATGTAGTGCTCTAATGCATGCAGGACATAGTATCTACCAGGTTTTGAACATGTAGCACCAGACAAAAATTTTATGACATAATTGTAATGTCTTGAGATGATTTGATGTTTTTAGAGACATCATTAACAATTAGATATTAATTGGTAAATGGACCATAATCATAAAATCATAAAAATTAGTCACCAACAATAGAACACACATGATCTATTTCATCGTTATGATAAGATTATTGTTTCACTGTATGTATGATGCATACCGTGAAATTATATCATAATGTGTTTTATTTAGAAAAGTTCGGTCCCAAAAAAAAGTTTGATGGTGGGGTTTGAGGAGCCATTTTAAACATAAATGAGGAGAAAATGATCAGTGGGGTTCGGCTGATTAATATATAAAAGCAGTGGGCTGGTGTTTCTGAATGTAGTTACAATAATCATATGGTGAGTGTAGTGTGCCCCTAGGTACCTAGGGTAGAGGGACTGGCAGGGGCTAGAAGGGTAGTTTTGGGTGATAACAGGATGGGTGGATTCCGAGAAGGCTGAAAGGACTTGTTAGTGACACACCTCTCCTCTTCTCCAACCGTTCATATTTCCCTCCGTCATTTTTACTCGTTCATCTTCATCTGTGCCTGCATTTGAGCAATCATTTGCTGCATGCGCCTCAGCTGGAGAGAAAAAAGACAGTGAACGATTAAGTCTTATTGGCAAAGCACTTTAATAACATTTTTCATATAGAAAATGTCTCCATCTTGTGGTTGAAAACAGAACTTTGCGAAAGTATTGAGAAAGCAGACACCATAATGACCTTTTCGTAATAAGAAAAACTGTCTTTAGACGTAACTAAGCGCAAAAAACCCCCAAAACAAATAAACACTTTATTTCAAAGTTATTTTGTCATGTCATACCCTTTCTCAGCAAAGCTTGGATTACAACCCACCCTGTGTCTGCGACATCTATGGTGCCCAGTGAAACAAACATGCGGATCAAGACTAATGTAAGAGTAGGATTAATTCCTGATGACAGCTCCAGCCTCTATGGTCCAGAATGGAAATTAATAATAGGCACACTGGTGACAGCCCGCTACCATTGTCTCTTATAATAGTGACGTTATTTCGACATGCAGAGAAAGTGTTTGTGTGTGTTTCGGTTCGTGGGTGTACCTCAGCCTCCTTTTGCAGTAAGATCTGGTCCTTATCCACTTCATCTTCCTCCACAGACCTGCAGGGGTTTGAAAGCACATAGGTTACTCACTATTAACATTGAAGTCACAGGCGTCCTTGTCTCACTCGTGTGTGAAACAGAGTTTGTATTTTCCAACTGGTGGTATAGATACATTTACAGTCAAACACCCTCTCACCTGCCAGCTCTCTTCAGTCTCTCTGAGCGGAAGTTCTCATAGTGCAGATCCTGTGTCACCTCCTGTAGGTCCTGCATGTGCGTCCTAAAACCCATATAGAGAACACATCTACTTTAGCCCACTAGATGGCAGCAGAGCTTTGACAAGGTGACGCCCCATACACCTTTTACAGGGTGAGAACGTCATAAAGAGCAGCAAAAGACTGGAGGACTTACACAAGCTGTTAAACCCTAGGCGTTACTCACACAAGCATGGTGCGCAGCTTGAGGAAGTCGTTGTGCTCCGGGTTCTCCACCTCCACCACTCCCCAGGGATACAGGCGACCACGGATCTTCTTCCCTTTCACCTCGATCAGCTGGTTGGAGCCAATCACAGCGAAGGGAATGCTCGCCTGGGAGAACAAGATAAGGTCGAAGGAGGAGAGAAGAGGATGGCAAATTAGATGAGGCAGAAACAGAGGTTTATAACTATACATTTAGCCGGGGATGACGAAGCCATGATTAGAAAGTTGCTGATGAATGGTCGAATCTTGTGATGTCCACACACGTTCCTGCAGGTAGCTCACCTTCAATAGTCTGGTCTGCTCCTTGAACTCTTCATCCTCATCAGAGTCAGCGTCAGGCAGCTGGTAGATTCGGATCCCATGCTCTGCAATCTCGTCCAAGATCTTCATGCACAAAGAGAACCAGGTTACCATAAGATCCTTAGCCCACCGTGACTCTGGACCTGCCACACCGCCTCAGGACCAAACTCTTGAGTCTGAGTAGGACCAGAATGACGTTGTCACTGTAGAAACTCCATAGTTGCCCCCCGTGGGTAATGCAGCATCTGCCTATCCCACCATATAAACAGTTTATGAAACAAAGGTTTTATTTAATTATAAAATGTTTTTTTAAACATACAATTTGTTTTACTCTTCTATTGATTTTGCCCCCTTTGTAATCAACTTCTTGTCATCACTGTGAAAGCCTGCCAATGGACTGAAATGATTGCGGAGAGCCAGTGAATGTGTATTTGTTAACTTCACAGTACCAGAGATATACATTAAACTACCCCAGGGAAAAGAGAGCATCAAGACGAAAAGAGAAAGAGAGGTGTGTGTGTGTGTGTGTGTGTGTGTGTGTGTGTGTGTGTGTTTGTGTATGTGTGGGTGTGTTTGGAAGGTTCAGAATCATAAGAAACGTTCTGCCTCCTCCATTGTTCAAAGCAACTGCTGTTCAAAGCCCAGCTAAACACAAAGGTCTTTCTTTTGGGTACAAAAGTGACTATTTATTATTATAAACATCAAAGGTGCATTGACCACTGTTTTCTCAAAAGCACCGTAAGGAATTCACAATGTAAGTTTACCAAACCAAGCCTAAAAATGTCAAGTGTTGTTTTATTGACATTATGGAGACTTTCATGTAATCTCTAAAGGACAGTTGAGTCGCCCAGGAGCCCGGGAAGTGAGGGCAGCTTTTCCTATGAAACGTGCTGCCGCTACAATCCTTGTTATGGCTGCACGGTGTTTTCTCAGTGAGCTCTTAGTAGAGTGTATGTGTGTGTGTGTGTGTGTGTGTGTGTGTGTGTGTGTGTGTGTGTGTGTGTGTGTGTGTGTGTGTGGGAGTGTGTAGAGTAAGGAAGGTATTGTTGCACAGCGGATCTGAAAACAAACCAAGAGGAGAGCGTGACATAGGTCCGTACCCTCTCTACATCTCTAAAACACACATTCACACACACAGACAAACATCCCTCTGACATGGCTTCGGATAAGAATCAGTATGACTGAGTAGAATACTGCAGATTTTGGGGAAACATTTCCCAGAGTGGGAAAACAAACAGATATCAGACACAATGGCAGGAAAAAAAAGAAACAACAAAACTTGTAAACTCAAAATAAAATGTGAGAATAGTGTGAGAAACATTTTGAGCCGAGCTATAAATGACAAACTCGACCAAGGTCCATGCCTGTGAGTTTAGCATAAATCATCAAATAAGGCTAGTCATCAATGAAATGAGGCCTCAATATCCCCAAAACAACATGTTTGGGTGTAGTATTAAGCATTACCCGTTCATGTCCCAACCTGCCAGGCCAAATGGTAAGCTGATAATGTCTGTTTATCTGCTTTTATCCGAATCATAACATATGTTTACTGCAGTCTCACACCTGTAATTGCCTAGTGAAAACACCACTCTTCAACTGCCGTTTGTGAAACATCAGCACACGCACAGTTTCTGATAAAATATATAGCTCATAAATAATGGGGCTCATAACTAGGATTACATTTTACAGGTTGCATTGTATTTTCTAAAAAGCAGAGTTGAAATATATTTGTTATGCTACCAAAACGCCTTCAAACAACCACATACATTTCGGAACGTGATGGAACGTCTTACTTGCACTAGTCTTTCTTCTTGTTACAGAAGTATGTTTTCATTGGCAAGAGAAGCCATTTTGATTTTATGAACATCCTGTCAGACCTCCCTCCCCGTGCTCAGTACAGTGTTATGATTGGCTCTGGGGGTCAGGTCAGTGCTATCAGAGCTAGGGAGGAACAATGGCACATAGGCCACAGTATTAATTAGACAAGGAAGCCAAAGACTGAAAGATTTTTCTTTTTGTTGTGACCCAGCCTTACATGATTCAATTTACTGTAACTAAATGTTGGAAATACTACCTTGCATTATACAGACGAATATGAGGGAAGAAATGCTCATCTTAGTCAGTAAATTACAAAGAGCATTCCTAAGAAGAAGGACCTAAATACAATAAAATGTAAATGTAATGTAAGTGTACAGGCATGGGATAAGTAGCAAGGTATTGGTTGATACTTTACACATCAGGCTCAAGTCTAACCCCAACCACAACCAACCTGCAGCCTAACCACAGTCTTTTTCCAGAACCCCATCATTACGAGGATTAGACATCATTAAAGCACAAGGCCATATTATTCACCTCTTGTTTTCTCAATGTTAGTAAAAATAGCAACCAGTAAACCCCCAGCTGTACAATGAATAAAGCCATTGACAATACCAGACAACTCCATGACAAACAGCTCCTTAAGAATACCAACAGCAAACACATCATGAGCAAACGGCCACAACCAGAGACGTTAGGGAGTTAAAAATAGCCTAAATAACAACCCTGTAGATGACAATAACACCACCGCCCCCCCCACACACACACACAGCAGACAGAGAAACACACATACACACACAACCTCTATATATAATTAACTTGCCCCTTCCCTGACTCAGCTGAAACACACTGATCTTTTTTGATCTTAGAAAGGTGTTTTTGTTTTGAACACAACAGAACAATGCTTGGAAATGAAAATATGTACCAAGTAATTTTGAGGAAATCAATTATACAGACCGAAAGAGACCACGACATGAACAAATTCAAATTGTATCTCTGAACCAAAGGAGTTGGACCAGGCTCTGGACCACACCAATATATTGTGCTAGGAATCTTGGAATTTAAATGTAACATTATGGCAGATAACCACCAGCCAACTTCTTCCGAAAAGGAACGAAGTGGTGAATGTTTTTGTATTTAATTGGTCTCCAATGCTCGAGCCCTCAACTTAAATCTGTGAGAAGAGGTCTTGGTAACATGAAAAGAAAAAATCAAACTCCTCGTTAGATCCCTCTTGGGGGTTACACAAAAAAAACAACAATGGGCTCCAAACTTAATTTAACCTTCGGACCCATAAGAACAAATGAGTCTCTCCTACCGGGAAAGGTCTTTCTACTAGGCCTTTCTCCTGCCTGCGGGGAGTCTGAGGGGGTGGAGAGCCCTGACAATACCTGATCTGAGGGGGGCGGACCAAGGGAATTAGATCTCCAAACCTCCAACACAAATGCATGCACAGTAAAACAGACACACACCCCACTGCTGCTTCAGACTGGTGTAATCCGGCATTGGGCGACAACAGCAGAATGTGTGTGTGTGTGTGTGTGCCGAGCTGTGAAGCTTCAGAAAGATTGGTAGTAGGGGGCATGACTGCTTAGACAAGCATGTATGTGCCTAGCTCCTCGGGTTCTCAGGGGCCGTTTGCTCTGCCACTATGAAACAGTCTTTCTCATGCTCAGAAAAACACATGACTACAACACAGACCATAAGACGGCACAGCGAAAGAAAAAGGTCTTAAGCAGAAAATCAAAAGGTAGTGCACAGAAAAACATGCCAGAAAAAAAAGACCATTCTGATGGCATTCCAGAGGTATTCACTCAAAGGATCAGAGTCTGTACCGACTGCAGGGTACGACACCGGTATAGAGCGGAACAGCTGGCTCTGCTCTAGCGGGGGGGTGGGGGGGTGGGGAGGGGGTAGGGGGGGGGGGGATATAAGGGGGAGGGGAGAGTCACAGACCATAGCCATGGTTACTGGTGGGCATCATAGGGAAGAAATAATGGGAAAGACCACCCCCCTACCCCCGTTTTCCTGTCTTGACCATTAGTACAGTGAGACCACCCACCTGACTTGTCCGCCTAATTTTGCCTCTCCTTCACACTCTTTGATCAAAGTCATAATGTGACATGGCTTACGCCAGTTTCACAAAGGCACAAAGTGAGCTTAGGATCAAAACTGCCGATGCACTTTTTTTTTTTTTTTTCGGACTATGTGGGTTAATTAAAAAGCACTTTCCATAGCATCGCTAATTAATCACCTGCTTAAAATGACTGTGTGAAAGTGTATGCTTCTTTGGAGATTTACATTTCAGGGTGACCCTTGAAGGTTCCTAAGCCTGCCGTTTTCCCTCTGTTAAAAAAACTGACCCAGTGTAGATGAGTACATGGTTACGTGTATTTGTCCAGCTCTCTCCATGGTGGGAAATGTGTATTTATTGTTCTAAAATTCACAAGCGCGGTGCATGCCTTGGCACAATCACTGCCTTGGCAGAAAAATAAACAAGCCCGCGTGTTTGAGACACCGGCAGGAAACGGGACTGGGCACCAGATAGGGATACCCAAGGGAATACACAGTAACTCTCACACACAGGTTCAGCATGATCAGGAGGCATCACAATGGATTAGGTCATACACTACCTCACTGTCCCCGAGGGTCTGGTCCAGTGGTCTAATGACCACCTAGCTCTGTTCCTCGTTCCACAACAACAACCTCTGCTTTGATTCCACTCACCCTCCTAAACCTCATGCAGTGAAAGTCGGACCCTCAAAAAGTAGCCACCAAGCTTTCATCTGTGATTACCTCCTACTGATTTGGTTGACTGAGGCTTGGGTTAGTGCTGCTGTAGTTGAATGTATCCCTATGGGGCTGTTGAGGCAGTTCACACATGGCTGATAGTGGCTAGGGGAACCACAGGAGCCAATGAACGAATGAAGGGAAAGCTGTGACAGCACCACGACCTGTGTGAAATATGGCAGTCGAGGGGACGACCGGCCTTCCGCTGCTGGAGAATGACAGACACAGGGGAAAGCAGGTGGAGGAGAAAGCGGTTGGCTGGGAGGGCCAGAGAGAGGAACGGATGAATCAGGAACAAATGTTGCATGCGTCACCCCAGTCTTGTGCAAAAACAGTGGCCTGGTTTTCTAACCCTCCCTGATCCCAGGCTGACGAGAAAGGCCAGCAGAAGAAGAGTAAGCCAAAGGTGTGGCCAGTGTGGACCCTCAGATTGCCAAGAATGATGTGGCACCGAGTTTGCTCAACCATTGAAAAAGCTAATCTAATTTCCCCAATGTTTTGTAAAAAGTCATGCAAAGGCTTTGCAATACCAACTATGTGTGTGGCTGATGTGACCAAAAAAAGCCAAGTACTTAATAAAGGCAGCCTGGGGCCTGGGTCAGCGGATGGTTCTGTTGTAAGTCTAGGCGTTGTTGGTGCTGGTGGAGCTAAACTAACAGATTCAACTGACTGTTATAAGCAGAGTGCTGTGTTCAAAATTATAATGATGAGTGGGTGTCAGTGTAGGTCACATTTGTAATCTTTAATACCAGGAATGTTAGAGGGAGTTATGAAAATATGAAGGAATTAGATATTGTTGATTACAATTTTCCAATAATCCAGTGTGAACAACTTGGCAGGAATGTGCTAAGTGCTGAGGCACACTCATATGGGATGAACCACCTCTTTCTCCTTATTATTTTTGTACTACTGCTTGATAAAACCGAGATGTATTGATGTAATAAAATTAAATGCAATGGGAGGTAAATGCTCTCTTCGGAGGAAAGAACTGTACACAGGTTCCTGTGTGGAAGCTGTGTGGTTCCTTTGTGTCTATTGACTGCACTAGGTTCACGTTGTGAAGATTCTTAAATGGTTCTTTAGACATTTCAAAATAGTGCTGCCTACTTCATTGAATAATACTTTAGCACTCACACCAGCAGTGGTTTAGTAAGAGAGAAGCTGCTGTTATGTGTCCTTTCCTTCCTCAGACCTAAGGGGTGTGTTTGGAGAGCGAGCCTACATGACATGGAGTGAACAAGATTGAATTCTCTCCCCATCCGGCTACGGCATTCAAGATTGCCACGTCTGGGCAGACTCATGTAAGCTGAAGACCGTAACTATTTTTCAAGAAGTGAGGCCTGAGACTCCCCTGTCCGAGGATTATCAGTAAACACACGGCAGTATAACCATAAGCATAATCTCTCCAAGCACGGCTTTACACCACCGAGTGAAGTCAACGTGCCTGCCCGTCTGGTAAGCCACTGTTTGATGTCACCACCAGGACCGGCTTCCTGAGCCATTGTCCCTGGGTCCAGTCTGAACCGGCTGGGTATACGGCGCTGCACCTTCAGCTAGAAAACAAGGAATGAGCTGGTTTGGGGACTAAAGCCCCACACAGGATATGACTACAAGGGGCCCAGACACGCAGGATCAACTCTCCAATATATTCTGCTCAGGACAACTTATGAGTTACAGGCCAGTGGGACCCCACCAAAGGAAATTGGCATCAGGGAGCGAATTAAAAAGCGGGAGTAGAAATGAACAAAGACCAGGAGTAATGGTCTGGACCAAGGGGGGAAAGTAGCTGAAAAAAAGCTAGGGGGATGGCAGGAGAAGAAGAGGGTTTGTTCAGCGGTTTGATAATGGACGGACAAGACCCAGGGGGTTGCGTCTTGTCAGAGAAACTTTCTTGACACATTGCAGGAAGCTTATATTGTTCTGTACAAGCTGTTTCCCCCTAATAATACAAAGAACTCTGTGCTGAGGCTGAGCGACGGGGGCCTGATGTACTGAGAGACAAACGACTCGCAACGGTGAGAAAGTGCCAAGCCCCAAAACAAATAAACTAATAAATATTGGGGGAAAACACTGGAGGTGATCAATCACTGTGCAGCACAAGGCTTTCTGGCAGCTTCTTGGCGGCTGTCTCTCTGTCCTCGATAGAGTGACTGGTAGGGCACTACCGCTATGCTGCACGGGTCAGTATGGGCACGTAGGCCGTGGCTAAAGGCCCAGACACCAACCATGCCACCAGCAAACTAGTAGAGTTAAGTTATTCTACTGCAAAAATCAATCTTAAACGTTTGAGCGTTTAAACCTCTGCGAGGAGTTTGTCTCCGATTGCGTCAAAGCAGTGACAGCATCCACTTTTGCCAACCAATTTTCTGGGCAGTCAGACTGTGAAATAAAACATGTACCTAAATAGAATATATAAAACATTCATAAATACATAAATGAACGTAATTTTCCGTAAATTCCAAATGGCAGTTTCTAAGAAAAAGCTCCCTCAGGAACAGTTGCCAAATCCAAACGTTGAACTCATTGCCTGAATTATCCTCTATTTCCTGACAAATGGCCTTTCTTGGGACTCACAACCATTAGCTTGATACAGAGCGCCTCAATTAGGACAACTATTCTGTGTGTATGCCATGTGTGATGTGTGTGTGTGTGTGTGTGTGTGTGTGTGTGTCCATGGCTATTTGCTTGTTAGTAGACGAGGTCTGTGTCTGTTAGCGGCACACTCCGTGAGGCATGGGAATGTTGTTTCTTGTTCAGGAAGGTCCAGCAGGAAAGAGGAGAGTGGTGTGATGCTATCCCGGCGTATCTCCTGTCCCTAACCCCAACACACCCCAGCACATCTGACTTCAGAACCCTTACCGCCACTTCCTCAATTATCTAAAACGTGGCGCACGTACAATGTAACGTTAAATCAAAGTTGAACATATTTATGAACGATAGTTGATATTTCTTTCTTTAAACAAAGCCTTCGATCTGTGTATGTCTGATGAAGGAGCGTTCTGTATACTTGCTCAGCTTAAAGGGCACTGGTAGGGTGCAGTCCATCATCAGGGACTATCAAACTTGGAACTTGCTATTTCAGCAGGAAGCACGGTTTTGTTCTTTTCAAGGGCCCATCGAAAGATTCAATTGGTTTCAAGGAAGGGCGAAATACAAAACATTACCACACAATCAAATTTGTTTTAAAAGTCCCTTAAGGACACCACTGATGAAAAAACGGCGTGGTGAAACAAACCAGCAGCATTGGCCTATATAACATACGACGGCATGAGAACAATAACAAGGTCACACATTTCTTTCTCAACATTATTTACATCCTATCACATAAAGTATTGTGTGAAAGACAACATAAAAAAATACATTTCTGCCTATGTCATAGTTAGGCTAGTGGGTGTGTGTATGTGTGTGTTAGTGTAAGTGGCATTAATGCCCACGGCGCTTTCCTTTTTACTCAAACACAGCATCAGCACTCTTCACAAGCAGCCATAGCTTTGTAAGCCCTGGACAAAACAGCTCTGCGCTTCTCCAGTGAAGCCTGGCTAAGAGACCAAGTCTACCTGAGGGACTTGAACTCCAGCAAGTCCCAATCAAATGCTATTTTCTAGGGAGAGCAGTCCTGGGTGTGGGGCTTAGAAGAAAGGCAGATTGGGGCCTTACATTTCCTACACCATGGACTGGTATGGCCAGTCGCCAGTACTAGTCCCAGAATAAAGGTGGGGAGGGTAAATAAAGACAATAACTATCAGTTTAACTCCCTACTGCACAGGGATGCATAGATGTGAGAGGAGAAAATAAAATCGGGTATGAAACATATTATCATTCTACTCGGGGTAGACGAGAGTAGCCGGCAATTCACTGGACAGATATAACAAAACAAAAAAAAAAACACAATGTACTGTCCTACAGCAAGAAACGCCGTGTTTGATCACATGCGATGTAGATTAAACATCAGCCGGAAACCGGGACGTACACACACAGATTCAAACAGGGCAGAAACCAAAACATTGAAACCACTAGCTGCTTGGGCCATTGTTAGCATGAGTGGGTTAAGGAGCAGCACCGGTCAGGAGGGGAGCGATATCACATCGACAGGAAATCCTATTCACACAGAACCTCATTCTCCACTGCCCAATGTGGGGTTGTGATCTTAACACACCTCACCACTGGGGTGTTTGTGTGTGTTCATCAAAGATTGGGCCTCTGAGAGATGAAAGTCAGACCAGACTGGAGCAACGTGTGTGTTGTGTCAGACTTCACTACTTGACCTCCGCAAACAAGGCGTGCTCTGGCAGCCAGAGACATGGACGTGCTCCAATAGGAAGCATCTGGAGGGACAGGGAGCCACACCAAGAGGGGCTCTTCATCTCCATCTGTCCTCTCCACTCCTATCTATCTACCTGCAATCTGGCCGCCTCATCACACACTGAGAAAGTGTGTGTGTCCTTTCGAGCGCACGTCCATAGAGGCAGACGTGAACGTTCTCACATACGCTCGGATGTCCGGCTTGCATCGTTTTCTCTAAGCCACTATGCCAGCAATAGGCCTATTATAATATAATGTAACAACATCCTATAATTAACTTTCTAATGGCTAAACAATATGGCCACAATACACAAACACTGCGCTACCCTCTTAACCTGTTTGTTAAACTGCAGCTTTAAACAAAGCAATGGCAAACAATAAACACAAAGAATCGGAAAAAATAACTGTTAAAGCACATGCAAAAGCATAGAATTTGATGTGTTTGTGCGTGTTTGTGTGTGTGTGTGTGTGTGTGTGTGTGTGTGTGTCTGCAAACCTACCCTTCTTTTGAGACGGTCCCTCTCTTTTAGTGTCAGTGTATCTGCCTTTGCGATGACAGGGACAATGTTGACCTTACTGTGGATGGCCTTCATAAACTCCACATCTAACGGCTTTAAACTAAGGAGAGAGAGAATAATAGAGCGAGACAAGAGATAGAGAGGGAGAGACAGACAGACAGAGAAAAAAAAAAGAGAAACACAATTGGTAAAAGAAGCAATCTAGACCAAACGGAGATAAACAAAAGAAGAATATTGTCAGACATCAGCGAGTATAAAGGAGTGTCTTTACCCATGTCCAAATGGAGATATGAAGTAGAAACAGCAATGCACCCTGTTGTCCACAATGTGTCTGCGGTTTAACCCACTCTCATCATGAAGGTACCGCTCAAACTGGTTGTCAATGTATTGGATGATGGTTTTGAAACTGAGAACACACGCACGCACGCGGGCCCACGCACCCACACCCACACCCACACACACACACACACACACACACACACACACACACACACACACACACACACACACACAAAGGAAGTCAATCACAGGGACTTGATTCAGTAGTGTTGAATGTATCTTACATTTGTAGTCACTGACTAAAATGCCTGTTTGATATTTTAATAAACCACTCTGTCTAGCATTATCTAGTTACAAAGAACCCTTGAAACGAACATTACATTTTCCAAGTTATAACATTGGTTCCATAGTAACTGACGAGGAAATTAAGAAATGAACGCCCTTGACGACGTTGGGATGCGTCATTCCATCACCTATCTGACTTGTCCTCATGTATTGCTTCCTGCAGGGCCAGCAGGCGTGGTCAGGGTAATTAGCTAGGCGCCTAGCTTCCATCCATGTTAAACCCAAAGTCAAAACTGTGGCTTCCTTTTCAGTAACTTCACTCCCACCTTTTGTTATTCACTGTGCAGCTCTGATCTATCCAAATCCCTCCCTGCATGAACAAATGCTTGACTTCTTGGAAACCGACATGATGATTAAATGCTGGCAGTGAAGAACGTAGAGGAGAGAAACAAGAGGAAGATAGGGCTGTTTTCCCCTGACGCTCTTTCTCTTTCAGTCTTGCTAGCTGAGGGGAGTATGTGGACCCAGAGGCCCAAACAAACACAGCCATGTCAGGACAATCAACAGGAAAGGGACCTAGAACCCGGAGGAGGGGAGTGGCTGTACACGCACTATGGCATGAATGCACACCCACCCCCTCCCAAAATCACATTCACACATACCAACACACACATCAGAAAGAAATGACAGCGAGGGGGGAGTTAGTGCCCGGTGGGGAGAAGAGGCTGGAAGAAGTAAAAAAGAGAGAGAAAGAGAGAGAGAGGGATGGAGTTAGCGGGGAACAGACAGAAGGAACTGAACTGAAGCGGATTGGATGGAAAACGAAGCGACAAGTTTCTCACCACCAACATCCTCATCATCACACACACACACACACATACACACACATACCAGTCCTGGCTGTTTATAGCATCTCCATATCCAGGCGTGTCGACGACAGTTAGGCGAAGTTTCACTCCTCTCTCCTCAATCTCCACTGTCGACGCCTCAATCTGCACAGTCCTCTCAATCTTCTCTACATGGTGTGGGAGAGCAAGAAGGATGAGTTAAGCAAGGGAGTCACGGGAGGACAGCCGATACTAGGAATGGTTCTGGTAATTCTATGGCAATGGGAATAACTAAGGTTACGGCCAGGCCTCTGGTCACAACAACAAGACAGTTATGAAACAACAAAGGGACCCTCAGGCCTCAAAAGGAGGCAGGATTTATAGTGGATGGCCTCTAATGCTTAATGGTCTATGGATAAACTATAGAAGCTCTTTTTATCAAGTCCATTCTAACTTTTTAAATACAGAACAAGGAAGGGGTTACACATGACATAGGCAATAATCAAAGTCATAAGAGCGCTGGGGTCTTAGAAACCAAAGCAAAACGCATTCCCAACATTCTTGTAGAGGTAATAGTACAGAGACAGCGCATCAGACATTTCTCCATTATTAGAGAGTGTTTGTGTGTGTGTGTGTGTGTGTGTGTGTGTGTGTGTGTGTGTGTGTGTGTGTGTGTGTGTGTGTGTGTGTGTGTGTGTGTGTGTGTGTGTGTCCAACCTGCAGCTCCAGGGATGTAGCGTTCAGGGTAGAGGTCAGTAAGAAACAGGCTGTTGATCAGTGTGGACTTCCCCAAACCAGACTCCCCTAGAAGGAGCAAAACAATATAGTTATTATATAAACATGTATACCATTTCGATGTGACACCCTGATTATCTTAACATGACATGAAGATGGGATTACCGACCTACAACCATCAGGGTGAACTCAAAGCCCTTCTTGACTGACTTTCTGTGGACTTGGTTTGGAAGGTTGGCAAATCCAACATAGCCCGCAGCTTCAGGGAACTGGAAAGGGCGGAAAATAGCATGAGGAGTTACTTTGAGTTACTACATAATGTTATTCTACAAGTATAAGTCATAATAAGTTAGTAACCTACTAATAATAACTACAATATGTGAACCTATAACTAGCAATATAGACAAATATTTCCCCAATATTGTGGTACCCCTCTTTGGATGCCTGTCCAGAGCCGGTGTCTGTTATGTGCAATCCATGCTGTAGTAGTCTGATGTCTAAACACTTTGTATAATAGCTGTCCCAGGATCAGCTTTCTCACCTTTCCTTTCTCTACAGACTGAGACATGCTGGTCACTGCGTCTGGGCGGCTGAAGTACCTGCAAGGAGACAAAAGCTTTACGTGAGAACCAATTGAACTTAATAACTCCCCTTGAAAGACATTATTACACATAATGGCATGCCTGGCCACGGTGTGAGATGACTATATCAGTCGCTACTAACCATGCTGCATTACAATGAGTTACAATGCATTACAAGACCTTCACCACCACCACCCCCGCCAACCACACAAATTCAATGCCCCCATCTAGGAGTTTTATCATTAGCTAGAGTGACCAGCTGTGGTTGATTATATCTTCTAGAGCGCTCAATGCCGCCCTCTTCATTCAGTCACTCACATACCCTCCCTACTGCCACTGAGGTCCAGCATTTGAATGAAGTATTTTGTTAGACAACACACTTACATAAACGACTGGATGGACTGGGCAACCAAATATTTCCCAGGCATCAATATACAGTAAAAGGTTTAGACAGGCTTTCCCCAAGCGCCTCTCTTCCTCTATGACTCCGTACAGATGATAACAGAGTAAAGAGTATCCTTTATCAACTGGTGACATAATGACTGCTGGAGTAAAAAGCACTTTGGCTGGAGTGTCTATGTGTTTAAGCCTATGTACGAAATGTGTGTTGAATCTAATCAAAAGCGAAAACTTGCCGTTGACAGACAAAGCATGACAAACATAGCCTAAGTAAGAGACAGGCACTGTTTAAGCGGGAGAAAATATGTTTTAGATTTATCAAACTTTTTCAGTACAAAAAACAACAACCTCGTCATTAGAAAAACAATTCATACCTCTTTATCTATATTTTTCCTGAGTAGGACCAAATTATGATGAAATGTAATGGCTGTACTAAAACAGTGGACACTAGACACCTATTCAAGTTGCTGAGCGTTTTAGGTTGGTGCCAGGGTATTCTGTCCACACTAGAGTGTGGGCAGAGACCTCTTACTCTGAAAGGCTGATTTCATCGTGCCCACATGGAGAACAATGGCAGTTTATCACACTGGTTCCTGGAGCCTTGCCTCTAGATAGATGACTATTCGTCTGGGGTTTGAGGTAGCTGGAAGAACACGCGCCACACACAGGACTGCAATAAGGCTCTGCCACAGCAGGGACACGCAATCTTGAGGGTGGGGGGCAGAAAGGGCTGTGGTGGGGGCAATAGCCAACAAGCCAGACCAATCTGGACAGGCTCAAAGACTGATGCCTTTACTTTCCAAAAGGTAACTGTCACAACATTCCCTATACTGATACAAAAAGCGAGGCGTTTTTATTAACCTTTTGCTTATGGGAGAATCCTTCTGAGTAAAAATGTATTTTTCTGAAGAGCCCTGTTATCTAAAATAACACACAAATCATTATTATTACCACACCACACCGCACAACACACATGCTCATGCACACAACTACCTACGTTATTTCTGCCTGAGTACTGTGCGAACCAGCATTAGTGCAGCAACAGATTCATTAAATAGTTCCATTAACGCTGCAGTAATAACACCAAGACATAACCGCAGGGGAGACAGGCAGGAGGCCGCCGATTAATAATGGCCACTTAATCTGCCTGGCTTCTGTTCTGAGACCCACTTACAGCATAGCACGACGACATAAACAAACACTACTACTACTACACACAGCTATTAACAGGCGTGATCTGGGGGAGATTAAACGGATCTGGGTCCAGAGGAAAGAATGCTACTTTTCTAAAGCCAAAGACCTGGCATGTGAGGTGTTTAGAGTTGATTTATGAGTTGGACTAATGCCATAGAGGGTCAGAGGAGGAACTTTTCACCTCGTTGACAGGATTACCTGGGGGGTCCACATAACCTTTCTGTGGAAGCTATACTTTCTGCTATTACTGGAAACTGAGAGAGACAATGGGTGTACAACATATTATGGTGCTCCAATAGGAAAACGACAAGAGTAGCAATCTAACGGCATCTGAGCTTAACTAGGGCAACGCAGCACCTGATTAGTAAAACATGTATGAAGCGAGGTTTGGCGCACACACACATTAACCCAAAGCAGTAAGGGACCAGTGGTAGTGTGTACCAACAAAACGTATAATACTTTGAGGGCTTGGTCTTGGGCCTGACCACTTAATAAAAGCCATAAGCTAGAAAAAAAAAAGAAAACTTAACAATAGGCGAAATAATAAGGTCTTTCAAACCAAAGGGAAACCAGCAGACTGTTCATAACACACACGCACACGCACACGCACACGCACACGCACACGCACACGCACACGCACACGCACGCACACACACAGGATGGACCTTTTATAATGATGGGAACCATGCAGGAAATTACAGAGAAATACACAGGATCTGATAGCAAGACAGTGTTATCATAACTTAGGTTTCACATGGCCACTGTATTTCCAGAATTACAAGATAGGGTCATGTTCAACATGATATTTAAGTATCTATTGAAAATTTCAATAATAGGCCTATTGTCATAAAAACAATAATATGGAAGATACCTGTTTAATAAATAGCAATGCCATGTCCTAACTGGCACATAGTTAATATGGGGGTGGGGTGGGGGGTGGGGGTACAATTATACAGGAATTTGAGGTTTGAAATCAAGATTGCAACATTTTTACTCTGCCATAGGCTGAGTTGGGAATATGCCTTTATTTACACTGACCAAGTTTGACTACTGACAGGGAAAAGTTATTTTTGGGAACTGAAAATGATCAATCTGTCCGTAGTATTAGAGCCTTTCTGTAAATTAAAACTCTTGTCCACGCCTAGTTTGAAGCCTATGGTGAACAATGAACATTACAGCACATCAAAATAGTACAATACACAAAGACTTAACTCGGTAAATTAAGCCCAACATCGGTAATGTATACGTTTACCATCTTCATTATATTGAAATCAAACTAATAAATTAAGATTTAGCAAGATTCACTGACAGTATTATCTTAAATCTGTCAAACTTGAGCATGCAACAGTTGCTCCCCCGATAGTAATGCCACCACACGATACCAGTATAAATACCTCGTCTAATTGTAGGTTGACTTTTCTTTAGGCACATAACGAATTTTAAGACCTGTATTTCTGATTCCTTACCTGTTTTTATATTTAGGGTAAATAACTAGAAGTAAAATGTTATGTCGTATCTGTTGTCCCAACCCAGGAAGGGATTCCCCGGAAACTCCAAACTGTGATTCCGCCCCTGTAATTACACTTTTCACCGGTAGGAGTCCACACATAGTGCATAGAGTTCAGATCCAACATAGCCGAACATGGGTTGGTGCTTACCAGGATGAGCCCATTATATTACCCTGTGCTAAAAAGTTTGTCTGTCTAGACATGCTTTTGTCTGTAGTATGTGCTGCAACACACACACACACACACACACACACACACACACACACACACACACACACACACACACACACACACACACACACACACACACACACACCTCTCTCTCTCTCTCTCTCTCTCTCTCTCTCTCTCTCTCTCTCTCTCTCTCTCTCTCTCTTTCTCTTCCGCTTTAATGAGTGTTTAATGTTAATAGAAGTCAAACATCTAGGTATCCCTTTAGGTTTGTAGTCAAAAACAGACTTTTTTTCTTATTAATTTTGATAGGAACTGTATACCCTGTACTTATGCGCTCACGCGCGCACACGCACGGACACACACGCACAAACTCTGGACCGCTTTGTTTCTTCACCTAACTTCCCTGGTTTTTTATTGGTGCATAGAGGATGCGACGCATTCTGATTGGATGAAAGTTTTTCTTCTTTCTTGTACACTTGTTCTGGATTCACCCCCACCCCACACATATTCTTGGTCCAGTGCTCGGGTGATTCCAGTTGTTTTTACAGTCTGTCACTAACAAAGAGACCCGTGGCTGCTGCTTGCACTCTGCGTGTAAACGTAAAGGGCTATATTATGTGCTGTTGAAAAATCGACCGTTATTTTCCAGGCTAGAAATACTCTAGAATCCAGCGACATTGTCTACTTACTGCTCTCTACAGAGGGACTTTGCGTTCTTTACAAAACTTCATTGAAAAGGACCAAAAATGGCTTCGGCAGGACTGGAGATAATGGGACTTGGGCTGTGCGTAATTGGCTCACTCTTGGTGATGGTAGTATGCGGGCTGCCTATGTGGAAGGTGACGGCGTTCATTGAAGCAAACATCGTGGTGGCCCAGACCATCTGGGACGGTCTCTGGATGTCATGTGTGGTGCAGAGCACTGGTCAAATGCAATGTAAAGTGCACGATTCCGTCCTTGCACTGGGCCACGACCTGCAAGCGGCACGCGCGCTTACAGTCATCTCCTCAATATTAGGCGTGCTGGGGCTGATGATTGTAATTGCCGGGGCGCAGTGCACCAACTGCATCCGCGCAGAAAACGTCAAAGCCCGCGTGGTGAACGCCGGAGGGGTAGTTTACATTATGAGTGGCCTGTTTGTGCTAGTCCCTCTCTGCTGGATGGCTAATAGCATCATCTCCGATTTCTACAATCCACAAGTGGCATCATCTAAGAAGAGGGAAATAGGAGCCGCTCTTTACATTGGTTGGGCGGCTACGGCACTGCTTCTAATTGGGGGCGCGATGCTCTGTTGTTCCTGTCCATCTAGTGGGAATTCGGGCTATTCGGTTAAATACGCACCGACTAAACGGGCGACACCGAACGGAGACTATGACAAGAGGAATTATGTCTAAACAGATTTAGATATAGGCCTCTCCACGGGGTCCACGGGGTTGTGCGTAAAGCGACTTTTTGGCCTCTTAAAAAAGCCTAATCGTATTTTTGCACCTGCAGTTTTATAAATCCGAACTTTGAAAACAATGGATCACAAATCTATTACTTTGTCTGAAGTATAGTCTCTGACGATACATTCACACATTTCCATCAAAGGAAAGTAAACAACTTTGGATTCCAAACATCTTACAATGATTTTCAAGTCAGAGGTAGCCATATAGGGCCATGACAAAAAGGAGCGTATTTGGTAGGCTTTTTTTTTTTTTTTTGAAAGACCGGGGCTGTTGTCTTTATTATTATTATTATTATTATTATTATTATTACTTGATTCCTTAGCATTCTAAAATGATTGGAAAAATGCTTTGTGGTTATAAATACTCCTTAAGTGTAAATGCAAGGAAAAACAGGCCCAATTGTGGACTAAAAGGCTGCAGTGTCTAACAAGAGATAGATATTGGCATTATAGGAACCATAACTATTGGGCTTACAGATTCAAAATAAACACAAATCGAAGCACAATAGTCCACAGCCATTGCAGCTGTCGCTTTAAACACCTGTTGGAGAAGGCATTTACTTAACCTCTTCATTTTAAAAATGTTATGTTTAAGTTTCAGTCTATGTTTGCAGGATCTGTTTTTTTCCGGTTGTTTTCATTGGTGATGGATGTGCTCCTTTTCTGTTGAATACTGTTTTGGGCTACTGCTTGTTTTTACGGATGTTTTGTTGTAGCCTTTGTTAAGTGTTTGTTCAATGCAATATTATTTTTGTTATGTAAAGATTAAACTGATTTTTATTGTTTCAAACTTGATCGATCCCAGTCTATTATTGAAATAAATAAAACATACTAATTGGCCTACACCACACACACAAGGTGACACTAAGTTGGATGGTTTTTATTTAAGGATAGGCTCTAAACTATAGACGCCTGCATGTGTAGCCTCTAAGTTCCCACCACGAACCCTCCGTTGAGAGAAAGTATTTTAGTGAACCATAGAAATTCAGATGACAATGCCCATTCAGAGAGTGAGGTTCTGCTGTTCAACTCACAATACTCCCAGACCCCCCACCCTTTTCAGATCAGTGCTCCCTAACCAGAGGTCTTTTGAGCGTGCGCCGTACGCCTATTTGAGATGCGGAGAAATTCCTGGAAACATCCAAGTTCCCGCAAGTCATTCTATTGCAGTCATGGAGCTGTGATAGTCTATACAAAACCAGGTCTCCTTGCATTTGAATGTCTGATTTTTATTTAAGCCAGTGATTTTACGCTTCATTTCCATCACAATATTTATTGCCTATACAATTATCTCTGGCAACAAAACGAAATGCTAATTAAAATGTTATATTCTGATATTAAACAAAACAACGGAAATATTTGGTGTGGATCAGGGAATGAGGCCTAGGTAGATGGATTTTTGAAGATTATTCATACTTAATTACATAGGAGTATTAGTGGGTCATATGCTCCCTTGTAAATTGAAAATATGACCAATCAAATGCAAGAAGTTGGCAACCTTAAATCCTTTTTTTATAGACGTTTCATTGAAATAAAAATGGAAGGCTACGATATCCATTTAAATAATCAGAAGGAAAAGCCCAAATTAAAGGCCACACAGCTTCAAAACTGTAGCATGCAGATGTCAAAACGAACAAAACTGTACTGTGTATAATTGAAAGCATGTAACTTTGAACTATTCACAGTGATTATTTAAAAATACTTTCTCACCTTTTGGCTATTATAGATCTTTACTTTATACCAGTGTGTACAGTAGGCCTATTATTTTAACCATATAATCTCATATGCTTGTGCACAAAGACTCTCAAGACTGTCAGAGGACTGGGTTGGGCTACAGACTGGCTGTTTGCAGTTTTTGTAGGCTTGTTAGTTCCACTCCTCTTGTCACCACACACACAGAGTGTGACGAAGCGCTGGCAGTGAGCTGGTGTGTGTGTGTGTGTGTGTGTGTGTGTGTGTGTGTGTGTGTGTGTGTTTGCCTGTAAAATGTGTGTGTGTGTGTGTGTGTGTGTGTGTGTGTGTGTACGGTTGGGGGTGCACCTTTAAAAAAGACCCACATTCAAGAAAGAAAGGAGGCAAACAGAGCTAGCGACGTCACTCAATGGACCCTCACTATGGTAACCAGCAAGAACCTGTTGTTGCCTGGCTACGGGACCCTATAATGTGCTGGTATGGATGTTTCTAATAAAGGGCCTAGGCTGCAGAAATTCCAACAGAAACACACACACACACACACACACACACACACACACACACACACACACACACACACACACACACACACACACACACACACACACACACACACACACACACACACACACACACACACACACACACTGAGAGAGAGAGAGACCCTCTAACACACACATACACAGACTCTGCAGTCTAGAATATGAACAAGGGATTTAACAAGAGCCCGTGATTTAGTAACGCTCACTGCCGTAAGGAGTGTGACAGTGAAAACATTTCACTGTTTCAATGCACATGAGAACTTTGCTCAAAAGCTCAATGAAATAAATGACAGATTTGAAAAAATAAAATTCATCAAGCGTATTTATTTAAGCTGTTACATACACACAATTCCTTTATTTAAATATTGCCTTACATTGGTACACTACACAGACATAAGATTTTCTGCAGAGTAAACTCGACCCATCTCACAGTAAGATGTCAATAGATGGTCGGGTTGCACATTGATCTCAGATCAGTGGGGCTCTGATCGTTTTGTAGATGGAGAAGCTAGCTAGCTGGTGACTAAGAGCTTTGTCACACTCCATTAGCATGACTGGGCTTCCTGGAAAACGAAACAGGATGATCTAGCTTGCCAAACTACCAATTATCCACTCTGAAATTAAGCAAATTGTCTTGCAGTTACCCTCAAGAGTGTGTAGTTTGTCAATAAAAACAGCTTGGAAAGGGTATTTTCTAACATCTAGTGATAACTAACTAAAAAAAGACAAGCTATGTTGTCATGTAGTATGTTATGTTTAAATTATGTCTGCAAGATTTAATCAAATCACTTAATAAAATCTGTATGTGTTTGGATTGGATTGGTCCTTGAGAATTAAGTTCAAACCCTTTGTCAAATAAAAATAAAATGAACTTGCCTCACTGCTAAAAATACATGACACACATACCTGTACACAACCGCATGCGGATTTGCTTGGACACTAACATTCACTCACACACACACACACACGTACACGTACACGTACACGCACATGCACATGCACGCACACGCACTCACACACACACACACACACACACACACACACACACACACACACACACACACACACACACGTATATACACACACACACACACACACACACACACACACAAAGAGTCAGACTAGACAAAGCTTTGACTGACAGCTCTCTACTGAGATGAAGGAGATGACCTGCAGCTTGTGGAATGTCTAGAAGAGCTCAGGAGAAATGTCTGATTTATCACGCTAAGCACCATATTTCTGTCTCCACTTAAAAGGAAGGAAACTCTGTAACAGAGAACTTTGGCAGTAGCTATTTCTCAACGACTTTACCATCACCATCACCATCACCAAGGTCCGTGTTGGGCAGGTGGCTTGTCTTTGCATCAGTCAGTTGTTCATGGAGACAAACAAATTTACAGAGGAAGTGGTAATCAGTTCTTCCATAAGTAAATAAACACAGACACACACAAACAAGCATAAACACACACATAGCGGATCCTGAGTTAAAGTAAGAGCATTGTTTTCACGCTAATTGCATTTTGCAGGAAACTCTTATCTATTCTGAGCACTTACTGTGGATGTGCACTGCTGACCAATGGCTTCCACGGTAGAGCTTTGTGGGAAAGGCTTTTCATTCTGTTTCCTTATTTCTTTCATGAATCTCCCTGCGAATAAGAGTTGTGGTGCATGCCATCCACTCAGCAAGGGAGAGCTGTGTGTATCAACAGACCACCACAGAGAATGAAAGAAAGACTCCAAGTAAAAGGATCCTTCATACGCGGCTGTAGACAGTCAATCTCTGAACAATAGTAGAAGCTCTCAAGCGGAGTCCTTCTCAATAATGACTTACTTTGTGCCACTCACTCACTGACTGTCTTTTTCAACACTGCAACACAATGTTTTATAAGATGTCCCTGAACACATATATATTCTAAGGTCTCAATATCAATATCTAGTGGAAATGTCGCACTGGATTGTTAAAATTATGTTGAGAGAAAAAATTATTCAGAACAATTTGGAGGACAACAATCATCTCTTGCCTTTGGGTACTTTAAAATAATGGTTTTTGTGGTAGAGACTTTTTCAGAGATAGTCCCTCCAATTGAGAGAGTTCAAAGGGTTAGAGTTCACAGGGATTAGGGGGCAACAGGGAGGGGCCAAAGTAAGACCCCTGATTGATAATGTGGAAGGCTACTGGGAGTAAGTACAGGGGTGGATTGAAAACAAAATATGCTGTTATCGAAGTTTTGTGTTGGGGGATGTGTATTTCGGCATTCAGATTGTTTGATCATGCGCGATGTGTGTGTGCATTTCTGTGTGCGTGCATGCATGTATTTTAGTGTGTGTGTGTGTGTGTGAAAGAGAGAGCAACAGATCACGGCTTGACTGGGGGACAAGAGGTAGGCATAAAGAGTCAGCTGTGGTCCTTTGTTTCTGGCTGTCCAGTAAACCTAATCCTATCTGGAATCTTGGATTGTTAGAAAAAGAAAGAAAAGAAAGGGGAAAACAATTAAATGACTTTAGAAGGAGAAACTGTGTGACTGTATGTGAGCCAATGCGTCATAGCCACTACTGTAGAAATTACACCACAGTGTGACTAGTAAAGTATTTGGTAATGTTTCATATTTGATACATTATTATTAATTATTAGTAACACCAAGTACAGCGCTTTTGTACATGCATCAGCATTTATTTCACTTTATTTTGTGATTAACTAATGTAATAAATAACGCAACTTATTGAACGATACACTTTCAAGTGAAACGGTTCTGCTTCACCCCTGCCTCCTTTTAAGCCCCTTTGAAAAAAAGCCAGCATGGGGTGAAGCGGAGATATTCTGCCTCTCACACTAACTATGTGACCTCCTCCTGTCGCATGTGTTTGCATGTGGGTTCCCTCTCAGGGCCTTGTGTATGTCACATTCCTTTGAGGCAGAGCAGTGGAAAGGCTAGTGGCCCCACTTCACCAGAGGTTGAAAAGGGGCACAAAGAGTGTAGAAGAGCTAGGGAGCCACAGGAGACGAATGCATGTGGACAGAGTGACAGTGTGGCTCTGGGTTTCCGGTTTAAACGGAAGTAAGGACACACAGGGTTGAAAGATGAGAGTTCAGACTTTGGACATCTTTCAGAGGACACGCCTTGGACAGACCTCAAACTCCATGTGTGGGACATAAACCAGCAGCGAAGAATGGTTTGATCATCTCGATGGTTTTCCGTTCTCTCTCTCGCAGCAGTTTGTACGTGAGGGAAGAGAGACAGTAAACAACAATTTGTCTTACACACAGCTTAGTTATGCTAATGACTGTCCCTGGTTGATAAACTGCAAATCAGTCCTTAATTGGTGGGTGTGTCTATAAATATTTGTGTAGCTGTTAGAATGCCTCATAGCTACATTTATAAGGAATACGTTATTCATATTGTTATACACTGAGAACGCAATATTTCTTCTGTTAGTAAACAAAACTATACTAACAACAAAACTACTTGGACGTGCTGTTTATTATTCTTCCAAGAGGAAGCTAGATGAACGTAGAGTTCTGTACAAAGGGCAATAAAATTATGTCTTGGCAAACATGCCTACATATTTGATAATGAGGTAGATCTTTTCTTTCCATAACACAATACAACACTGCTTTTGGTGCGTCAAACTTTCCCATGGAGACCTGGCCAGTCCTGCGTTATACACTCCAGGAATCCCAACGTCAACCTGATCCTAGTCTGATAAGGAGCTAAATGACCCCACAGAGAGTGTTTAAGATCCCACCCATCCAACTCCGCTCGGGACCGGACCTAAATTACGTACAGGAAGTTTGGCCTACATTCCCCTAGATCAGCCAAGGTCAGGGTGATCACTTTTACTCCAGATAAGCAAAATGAACATACTTAAGATAGGATAAATCCGAAAACTAAAACCAAGACAATTGTTTAGACGGCGTACTACTAAAGCTAATTCCCAGTAAAGCAGATAACAGGGTAACCAGATTGAGTGTCTCTTCCATCTGATTCACAAGCAAGTATTACAAGAACAGAGCACCAGAGAAGTCCTAGAAGACTACCGTTCAAACTACAATGACAAAACATCAGTGCAGTGATCTATCGCAAAGCCTCTGATGTATACGTGTCTCACACGGTTCATGCTGAAGTACCTGATGCCCTTTTTGACCGTGTGTAATAAAAATATTGAAAGCAATGGTCAGTAAAATATATTTTATTAGACATGATAGATAAACACAGGATTATTTACATAAAAAATTTAAAAGCACGATAAAAAAATTTAACAATTAACTGTACAATATATACATAAAATCTACCAACAGCTACATAAGGACTGACTTTCAAAGACGTTAATCATCAGGCTCAAAAATGAACACTGACATTTTGGATGGACACACACGCATAGAATAACAAACAAAGTAATTCATTCAAACTTTTAACATTCAATGCTTAAACTCGTTTCATTCCATCATAACCTGAAGGTCTGGCCTTAGTTGTGCCTTTCTCCATAAAGTACTTCTCAAAGATGTTCCTTTTTATGACAGCAGAGTGATCAGGGCGTCCATAAACTTGCTCCTGTCCTCCATCTTAAGCTCAATAACTGTAAAGGTTTATAACACAGATAATGTATACTTAATGATTGATTTTTTTTTAAGGATGACAAAAATGTCAATGGTGAGGGTTCAAGGATGTGCTTGAAAGCCAATTAAGAATGCAATTATACGTGTTTAATTAGCATAACAAATGTCAAACTACAGAAGGTTTAAACCTGCCTGCCATCTAGTGGTCAAAAGGGGAATTCATGAATTAACACAATTAATTAACTAGCCTACTCAATAATATCCGACAATCTGCATCAATAAAGTACTTTGTCTAATTGGACATTATCTTTGTCACTTACTGGAAGTATCAAAGTGGTCATGGAGTGTTCTGGAGCTTGTGCTCTCTGCAGCTTTCTCAAATGCCCGGCCAAAGAAACTACATCAAAGAGAGAGGAGGTTTGAAAGAAGCCAAAACAAAAGGCAAAAGGTTATAATATTTACCATAACATCATACCTCAATATATTGCTGATAAGTTATAAAGAATATGTCAACTGAAAGCATATTTACTTCTTCTTATCGGAGGTCTCAGACTCCGGTGGGATTCCCAGAACGATGACTGTGCTCTTCTCCACATTCATGGGAGCGGCAATGATCAGAGGCAAAAGCCTGCAGCGCTTGTTCTTCGTCTAGCAGACAAACACAACGAGAGCGTGTGCAATTTTATGCCAAGACTATCAAAAAACTATAAATATATTTGCACGTATACATTACTTAATAGTAGCTTTTACAATGTGCCTCAAGAAAAAGTCCCAATATATGTAGCGTACCCCCCCCCCCCCTCCCCCAAAAGAAAAGGCGATTCTGTAATGTTGGATGGTACTTACAGAGCGGACAAAGGATTTGAGGAGGTACTTGCACAGCAACGTCAAAGCCATGGGCTTAGAGAAGAGCTTGATATCAGGGGTTCCCTGGGCACCAAACAAGGAATATGAAGACACAATTCCAAAGATATTAAATATGTGGGCCAGCAGTGAAAAATCTAAATCCCACCTATTCAGATTTGGCACAGACACATAAAGAGGCCTCACCTCCATGAGGTAGCAGTAAAGGAAGGGTCCCTGAGATAGTATGAGGTTGGTACAAATACAGCTGGCTACTGTCTGCTGGATGGCCATTAACTTCTTCTTAGCCAGGTCAATGCCTAAGTGGAGTCGCTCCAGGTTACTCCTATAAGGAGAGTGACATTAAAACAACTGGGATGTAAAATCAGCATAATTGAAACGATATGAAATACTCAGCAGATAGAATACGGACATCGCCCTCAGGATTCCTTCATTTGGTGAAGTCGCTGGACTAAATTGTGATCGTACCTGGAAAGGCAGTCCAGGGCTTTTATGAAGTTATCGCCGGCACACTCATCTTTCTCTGTATTCTCCAGAAGGGCAACAGCAGCGTGCACCAGATCGCTGGCCAAGAAACGGTTCTTAAAGCCAAAGTGAACTCCAAATGTCTGGATACGGATGTCTTTCATACTGTTAGGGGAGAGCAGACTGCATGAGTCTCTATACGACAGAAAAACATTGGTGGAGATCATTCATGTTGTGGCCTTCTATAGACCCATACCCATATTTATTGGAGGACTCCTCTATGACCTCTCTCAGGTTCTCCTTGATTGACATGTCCATCGAGTGGAACTTTTGGCGCACCTGCTTCAGGGGCAGACTGCAGGGACACAAACAAAGCCAAACACTAAACGAAATTCAACTTCTGTAGGAAATGCATTTTAATGACCTTATTCTTACTATAAAATGACCTACCCCATGTCAGCAAGGTACTCCTGGAGTTTCTTTTGACCATGCAGGGACCAGAGCTTGAAGTTGCAGGAGGTGTAGCAAGAGTTACAGATGCTCTCATACAGGGACCAGTGTTGGTACAGGGTCAGACGCAAACTTAAGACCAAGAGTCAAGGGGTTGAAACTGAGAGAAAATACAATACCCAATACATTCAAAGCTGTCCATCCATCTTTGTGACCCAGTGTGTGTTTAGGACCTGATGGTGGATAGGAGGGGCATCGTCATATGTATGTCTTGCTAGCACGCCGTTACAAATTCCATGTAAACCAACTTAAACGGGAAGGATACTCGTATTCAAAGGAGATCCTCATGCAGTCAATGGACAGAGAGTTCTCGTCATCTTCGTTCCTGTGGTTGTGACGAGAGACATGCCGCTGCAGGGTAGCAATGTCTGAGACATACTTCATGCTGTAGGAGAGAAGAGCACCATGAACTATCTTCCTCCTAATGCACATAAATATTATTTAATCAGAATAGGCACAATAAACTATAGGCACTGCCGGACTGGCTCTGCAGAAGGTAATGAGGATCTTACTGAGTAATTTTGTCATGAACCCACTGGTCTGTAAGGCCAATGATGGCCCACCTGCAAGGATGAAAACATTTAAAATGATGTTTTGAAAGGCAATGATTTACATTTACAACACGCACAGGGCAAAGTTACACTAAGGCATGAAATATCACGGAGAGGCTCTACAAGACGCTCTAACTGCTTACCACAGCATGTCTTTGGTATCTTTTGTTAGCACCCACGCCAGCTCAAAAATCACCATAGCAGCCTGGCAAATAAATCACAGACAAAACATCATTTTTATGAAGTACTACCCAGAAACTTAAACGAAGGGGGTGATGGATGATTTATACTCACCGAAGTGCCGTGAAATTCATATTGCTCGTAGTCAAACAGGATCTCACGTCTGTCAAGCAAAAACATGTTATAATCTAAAAGTCATGACAAATTATAAACTTGGTCAGAAAAATAACTCACCTTCTTGCCTCCCATTCTCGCTTTGCTCTCTGTCTTTCAATCCTTCTCTCCACAGCCCCCTGGAGATGTCATTAAAATAAACACAGGTATATCACTACAGTCTGTTTGGCTACATTTGTAACCATTAATAGAAAAGAAAACCATGGAATCTTAGTCCAGGTTGAATAGAATTTGCCTATCCTTTCCAACAGCTAATATGTTGGCCTACGTTTGATACGCAACGGTGAAAATATCATAACGATTCACATACCTCATCAAATCTCCTCCGCTTTCCAGAGGGCTCAGAGCCTCCGTCACTCTCATTGCCAGAGTCATCGCCGTCTTCCTCTTCATCACGGAAGATGTCATCATAAGAGGGCACTCCCAGATCATCGTCCTCTTTGATCAGCAGCTTCACCTGGAAAGTGGAGGGTATAAGTAGCTGCTGATTTGAGGCATTATGATTATAGGATGTACAGTACCTCTCTTAAATTACTGACATGTCAAGTTAAATGTCTCCAGAGATTTTCTCTGAGAGTATTTGGGATACAATCCAAACAAAGAAGAAACTTTTGACTTGAACACCTTTACTCCTTATAAAAGAGAAAACCTGTTCACCTGGGTGTCATTGTAGACATTGACAACATCCACAGGCCGATGGGTGTCGCAAATGAAGAAAACTGAGTCATCATCCGGCTGCAATGTCTCCAGGAGGTCGACATTGGCCCCGCAGTTAATTAGTACAAAATATCGGAACTGTGGGAACAAATAAGTCAGTGATAGCAATGCACAAAATGGGCTAAATAAATTATCAAACCTACGAGTAAGTTTAGCCATGACAGGACAGCTTTAAATTACCTGCTCTTTGTGCTCCATGAAGGCTGTGCCTAAATCCTGCCATCCTGTTACTGGCACCAAAGTGTACTGCACTTGATCACAGTGAAAGAGTGCCTGGGAAGATACGATTTGAAAACTTTACTAGCTGGCCACAGTTGCCTATAATTAAGTGTTGAGTAAGCTCTTTCATCAGAACTTTTAGTGTAGTCAATTGATGCTTAAACGTGGTCTAAATAAAAAAAAGCCTAGTGGAAATTATCAAAACAAAACATTGGCTTAAGCCTTGGTATAACTAACATTTAAGACAGTCCCCCACATTTGTTGGCCTTTAACCAACCTCTGATAGTCGAAAGCCACAACTAAGTAAAAAAAAGTCTTGCTAAGTAACAATAATAATACTAATATTTATTATTATTATTATTATTATTATTATTATAAATAATAATATTCATAATAATAATAATAATACATTTTATTTGAGTGCACCTTGCAAGACCCTCAAGGTCTTCTAATGAAATTAACTAACCCAATATGGCATTGGCAGAACAGTTTACTTTACCTGCAATATTTTACAGGCACAAAGAGCATCGATGTCCGAAGAAACCAGGAGGGCAACTCTCTGACAATCAAGGGGACAAAAGTGAATTTGATGACGTTATAAAGGCAATCAACGTTTGCTTTTAAACAGTTGGACTTTCGAATAGGCAGTACTTAGCGTTTGTTAGATCTATAGAAACGAAGGTAGGGTTAAATTGTTTGCCAAGACTATGAAGTTAACTAAAACTACAACATCATCCAAACAATATTGCCAGTTAGTTAGCTATCTAACGCCACTAAAGCTAGGTTATTCGCTAGCTAGCTAGCGTCAAGTTGCTTAAAGAAATAGCAGACGAAAATAAACTTGTACCTGGTTCACAACAACTTCATAGAAATCCTTTCTTATATCCGTAATGAACATTTCGAAGTATTTAAATATTTCTGTATAACCAAAACACTGCAGCTGTTACGTTCCCGTATAATCAATGCTGACAGAACGTAATACTACTGTGTCGGTGTTGCAGTTGTGTCTGTCTGGTTTCCTTGTTAGAAATGTGGCGCCAATTCTAGGCGTTAGATGAACCAATAGGGTCGCAGGAAATGGACCAATAACAACTCATGGACACAGTTCAGTACATCATGTTTGAAGCATCCAGGTTTGTGTTTTTTTGACTTATTATACCAATGTGCAAAATCTGTTTGTCAGACGTCAGCACAAAATCGAATTTATCATTCTATGGCCGGAGTCTCCGCTGCTTCTAATGTAAACTCTTGAGCAAAGTAGGCAACTCCGAAGATTTAAGCAATTTATTACAAATAAACATATGTAACAATAAAAACACGTATAGAGAAATGTGTCACATCTTTCGGCTAAACAGGGAAAATTGACCAAAACATTTCAGAAGCATTACGCATGATACAATGCCAAACATGGAGACTGCAACTGCTTTGAATAAAGGGCTGGTTATCAGCATAATAAATAAGCAAACATACAGGATCTTAAAACAACATTAGCCTTTGCCATTGCTGCTCCGTGACTGCAGATTTAGAGGAGTGCTTGTGGCATGCACTGTTGAAAATGCAGGCAGTGTATGGAGGAGGAGGAGGAGGAGAAGGAGGGAGGGGTTATAGTGCTCCCTAAGAACATGGCAAAGTAAAAGACCTGATAAACAAATATCATTTTAAGTACTTAGCAGTGCAACATGCCATTTAAAAAACTAGCAAACCCTATTTGGTAATTAAGTAGCAAGTGCAACATGCAACAGCATCTAAGGGGTCTGGCAGAAATGTACCTACAAACATGAGTACATAACACATTTATATAGTCACATTCGGGGCAGATTATTTAATATCTGACTAACCCTAACCCTAACCCACTTACGTAAACTAAAGTGTAAAATATCTGTCAAACAAATAATTTGTATAAATTAAACATTCAGTAATTTTAAATACAACCGGTATTGCTAACAGAAATTTCAAATGTGTACATTTCAAAGCAGCACTCCTTAACCCAATCATCTGGCTCTCATAAGAAAATTAAATTCCCAGTAGTTCTCTTTTCTTAGTTCCATAGTAACTGTAGACCACCTCCATAAAACCTTAATAAAAACCTTACAAAAATGTAACAACTGAGAGATATTTCTAGAGGTAAATGTTACAAAAATTATTTACACACTGTAATTTGCAGTGATCACATTAATATGAAAGAATCAAGAGAGCAAAGCTTGTTACAGTTCCTGCATGCTAAATTTGTTATCAATAATAACAAGTAGTAGAATAACACTCGTGGAGAACTAGGAACAAAATCATTTGTTAATAAAAAAGAGAGTAACATAAAGGTAGAGCAGCAACCAAAGGCACAGTTCAGATGGTTTATCTGCAATCCATCAATACTTCCAGTTATAAGCCAGGTTGCCATATTGAGGTGTCTGCACATCAGCCAGACATTTCAGTAAATTACCCAGGATAAAAAAAATAAACAATAGAAAGGTAATACATGTTTTTTACTCAGAAACAGAAATCCCCATACACACAGAGACACACACACACACTCTTAAAAAAGATAATTGTGTGGCTAAGAACCGTGTATAAAACCATACCAGCAGCAGAGAAAGGTTGGCACCAGTTACCTGGCAGGTTTTTACATTCAGTCCCTGCCCATACAGATGAATTAGCAGGGCCTAGTTTAGGCACAGTGCCAACTTCGCTTGTCCATTACCCTCTATGGTTCAAAAATATGATATTGAATCGTTTGGAGGGTAATGCAAGTGTAAGAAAGACCTGATTTTAAGCAACCGAGCCAGGCAAAAGCCTGAGACAATTGGTGTAAAAATACCTGTAAATGTACTTTCTGTAACAGACACTTTCTACCGATTAAGTGTTCACCCAATAATTTCCCCTTCTGGAACTATGAAATATTCCGACTGCACTGAATGAGCATGACCCTAATATATTAATGAAGTAACACAAAACAGTCATTGCAACCATAATTGCAATATGGCAAAGGCTTTGCAGGAGTATTGGTTTTGAATTCGAAAACAACATAACATTATCAAAACCAGAATATGCTAGAGGAAGACCAATAGACAAAACACTAAAGATTTATGAAACAGACATTCAGTCTGACCAGAATGGCACAAGCTATGGCAGAAACAGTTTTATACTATTTGCATTAGAAGTTAATGGTAGGCTAAAGACTAATACTTTTTTTTTTTACAGAAGACACAAGGAGGCATTACTCTTACATTTGCCCGAAATCAGTATCTCAACTCTAACCTGCCAGAGAAGCTAGAGTGGGGAAATCCCTTACTTTTAAATGTAATACCTTCCAATTCTGCTGCAGTTGTAGACCTCTACAAATCAAAAGGCTAACACGTTTTCTTTAAGGAGCAATACCACTGTAGCTCAGTAAACATGACTGACCCACTAGCTCTTCTGTGTTCTTGCAAGTGAGCTTGCAAGTTTATGTCACAAGGTTAAAATCATCCTTTATTTCACATACAATCCCTCCTGCATAGAAGTTGCTTTCTAAAAACCATTAATTTATATATTGATCCATTAATGAACTATTATCACTAACTTTGCATGGCAATTGTTTTGAGTTATTTGCCCCGTATACCACTTCTGACTGAAGTTGATAAAATAGTTATTTTGATGAGACTCAATGGAGCAATGAGGTTGACTGAGATTTCAAATAAAATGGATGAGTTTGGAGTTGTTTAGGGAAGGGGTTATGTTATGGTCTGTTGGATGGGTAACCAATATGCAGTGGGTAAGGAAGAAATATTTTGCCATTGAGCTATAGGTGCAGGGACATGGGTAATATTTAGTTGAAGACTTAAACTTGAAGTTAGCCTGCTTGTGTTTCTGCTACATGGGTAGTACGTAGTTGAAGTTAGCCGTCTTTCATTTCTGCTAGCTGGGTAGTATGTAATTGAACTTAGCCGGCTTGTGTTTCTGTTGTAGTGTGTAGTTGGAGTTAGCCATCTTGCATTTCTTCTACATGGTTAGTAAATAGTTGGAGTTAGCCATCTTGTGTTTCTTCTACATGGGTAGTAAATAGTTGGAGTTAGCCATCTTGCGTTTCTTCTACATGGGTAATATGTAGTTGGAGTTAGCCAGCTTGCGTTCCTGTGCAGCGGGTACTGTCTGCCTGTGGCGTAGAGGTCTGTGGCAGTCCTGGTCTTGTAGCGATGGGTAGTGCTGTCTGTAGCAAAGCCAGGAGAATACCATACCCAGTAGAGAACCTACCATTACATCTACACAGAGGAGAGAAGCAATTCACCAACAATATATTTGAACCAAGGCAAACAAACAGACTATTCAGAATGGAGATTGCTAGATGAAGAATAAAAAATATCCTGGCTGTGTTGTGCATTAGATCATTGCAAATCATTTAAGTGGCATGTAGATTATGCAACAATCTGTGAATAGTAAGCCTAGAGTAACATTTATGAATGTGCTAACCTTGCCAGTGGTGTTTGTAATCACAGGTCCTGGAGAGGGCAATCATGGATGCGAGAAGCAGAGGGGCAAGGAAAGCACATAGCCTCCATGCCCGGCCCTGACCCCCATGGCAGAAGCAGCGCAGCTTACCTCCCACATACAGTGCTGTGAAGCCTAGTCCTGCAAATGCAACTGTGCCACAGAAAGAGAAGGATAAATATGCATTTAGCAAGGTGCTCTCACTCATGTTTATAATCTATAATAAAGTGGCACTCCAAACTTGAACCATCTAGCGACCGTATGCCTTAAAATAGTACTCTTGTTTCCTTTCTTTTTTAACACTGAAACGTGACAGTTTCACATGTTGACCCAACCAGTGAGTATGGTTCCAAGCCAAAAAGGAAAACAAGCCAATAAGATGGGCCCTTACAGGAGGAGTGCCCACTAGGAAAGCTCTTCCTGCCCTCCATGACTGTATCTGGGTCACCAGTACAATGCATCTCCATGTTCATCTGTCCATCCGGGAAACAGCGGTAGAAAAAGTCTGGTCTAGGCCTGATGCAGAAAAAAGCACACAAATAATTCTCAGTGCAATATGTAAAACACGATAACAGGAAGGGGTTCTTATTTTTGCTGTTTCGAGAATTACTCACCTGCCAACAACCAGCTTGATAGCATTGGTGAAGACTCCATTCAATATTAGAGTCAGAGATACAGCTGTATAGGATTTGAAGAAAGGACACTCAAACATCTTAACAGGTCGTCTTTCTTTTCTCTATTATTTTTTTCTATTGATTTTAAGCTGCTTCTTGCTCTCTCTCATAAAAATGAAACATATCTGCAAGAAGCAGATATTTCACAGCTGTCCATTCCTTACCCAATGAGGCCTCTTTTACATCTTCTCTCTCAGCCCTCTTCAGGAAAGTGAAGAGGAAAATCACCACAAATGGTGTAAAACATGCAACACTCTGAAAAGATCGGCACCAGTTATAAACGTGTGTGATGAAAATCAAAAGCAATTAGCATGCTGTATTTTCATTGTTTTTCTTCTCATAAGGCTTTGACAAACATCTACTTACAAACATAAGAGAAGTGGGCACGTGGTCATTTTCCACACGATGGAACTTATATAGCCACATCTCCTCAGGTTGGATTTCACGTTGGAAGGGAGGGAGCTCCTCTGTCACACTGTGGGTAATGGGACAAGGACCAACAGACCTCTTGTTATGAACAGATCACAGCAGGCACAAAACAACAGTTAGTCTTTCCATAAAAGCATAAGGCTGTATTTTATTTTATTGAACTTCAGTTTTACTTACATAAACACAACAAAGAGCAGCAACCGGATGGACACCTCTGAAATTAAACCTCGAAACAGACCCCTCTTCATCTTGTGTCAGATATGATTCCAGATAATAAACTAAGGTTAATCAACTAACATCATCCCCTGCAATTGGGAGAGAGCAGGGCAAGATGCGGTTACAACGTGGCAAAAGATAACAGAAAATAAACCAATCAACCGATGTAGTGAACAGTAGACAAAATTGGTGGATGTCAGCCTACCAGGAATCTATAGATAGGTTAATTGTAAGGTATGATCTCGCTAAAGCGCTAATGTGGCCTAAAATATCTAATGTAGCAAGTTATATGTAAACGAACCAGCTGTCCGCTGAGGTTGCACTAAAAAGCTTGGCAGAGCCGCAAAGTCACGTCGGGTCCTTCAACCAAATCACATCTGTCAGTTACATCTGGAAACACTTCCGCATTCATTTTGAATCCTACCATCGCTGCAGACAGCACGACTTACCTTCAATGCAATTTAAAGTCCGTTGTTTGTCAAGTTTCGTTTAACATATCCGTACTACAAACGCGACTTACGTCTCGACATCATTATTAACAGCCAACCATAAATAGCACTAGCCTGTGTGTTCATCAAGGACCTGGAAGAACCGGAGATGCCGGGCCAAGGGGAGGAGACAAAGATAAAACTGGTTTGACTTGGCCACGTCATGCTAAGGAGACAACTAGTGGTCAAAAGGCAGCAGTTTCCATTCAGATGCAGGTTATAGGCATATAAGGGTCATCTCGTCACACAGAATGCTTTTCTCTCTCTTTCTCCAAGATATACAATGGTCTATTTATTTATAGTTTGTATATTTATGATTATATAGCCAAGAGGGTGCATATTTGTGCATTAAGGTTTGTATAACGTTGAGAAAATAATAAACCTTAAGAGTTAATTATTCAGTTTATATCCCTTTTAAGTAATAACACATGTTGTGAGGTGTGACTATCTAGTGTTGGAAATATGGCCAGATGCTGAAAATCTGAAGGCAAATGGGCAATTTAACATACAATACGCCCTGTATTTAGTGTAACTATATAATCTCACATGTCCACGGATGCGTTACATTTCAAACATTGAACAAAGGTAGTTCCACTGAGACAGAGTACAGCTTTATTTAAGTCAAACTTCAGGCATGTCTGAACTCCTACTCAATCTCCTTGAATGAAAAAAGACATAATCAATAGTCTCAAATAAAAAGACAGTGATGTACAAAAAGAGTGTTGTCCCAACAGTCACACACATTTATAAGCAATATTGTACAGGCAATAGCACGCCACAGTAACATGATCCTATGCAAGTTTAATGCAAACTATGTACAAGTTTACAACATTATGCAATAACACAGGCTGAACAATAATCATCATGGTACTTTGTGTTCATCCACTTTTAATTGAAGCAACATCACGAGATAGATAAGACCCTAGTTAGAATTACCAAAGCAGTTTCAATAGATATTTGTAAAAAGGGATGATTAATTTTGAAACCATGGCAATTTGTCTATTCATTCCATTACAATTGATTATTTATTGGTGTCAGAGGATGTCAATCAAATGAATTCAATGAGTTATAACCTACCATTTAACAAAACCAAATTACTTCACAGTGAACTAAAACACATAATTAAAACACGGGGAGAAACTTCTGAATTCCTATAAATGTATAATACACTTATTTTGGGTACACTTGAAATACATAATTTAAAGGCATGTTAATCCCTTTTGTTAACAACCAACATGCAGTTTCTCCTAACGCTTGGCAGCAACACAGTAATGTTTAAAAATAAACATATGTACTAAATGTAAATAGAAAATTTCATACAAGGACACCTCAGGCTTGATTAATACTGTAATTCTAGCAGCTGAGAAGGAAGGGCAGGTGTTTATTTAAACTGAATAAAGTGATTTAGGTTTACACTGTCTAGAGGTGCAAAAATAAAAGGCTATTGGGTTAGTCTTAGATAATCTCTGTGCAATACCAAGACAAAAAATAAAAGTTGGTAAAATTGCAAACAATAACATAATTTGTTGACAGGAGCATCTTAAAAAAATAGAAACAATGTCTCCCCACCATGTAGGGAACATAAAGTTGTCTCAATCTTTAACGGTCACTGAAGATTGTGAGAGACCATATCTAAATATAGTGAACCCTTCCGCATAATAATAACAAATAATGGTATTAATATTTAATACAAAACGTAAAAAAAACTAATACAAATAAAGAAAATAAGTTGATTCAAGTTTAAGACTCAAGTTTAACACAGACTATAAGAAATGAGAATAGATGTTTTGAGAACGCACCTGAGGCAAGCTGACTAAACCAAACCAATTACAGCGTACATACTGTATTGTGCGTCCCTAACAATACTGCTAACTGCTTACTGAAAAATGGAATTTGGCTGGTTTTGGAGCAGTACTTCTACATCTGTGGGTAGATTCTCCAATGAATACTGGGACAATTATGATGGCTGTTGTTTATCCCAATTCCAACTACCACTTTGGCATTGAATGCACAGTTGGTCTATACATGATTTCAAATAAACATTCTACTATCATGATTACACCAGTTTTAATTAAAAGAGCATAAAACAGCTCCAAATGTAACTTCAATACACAATGCTGATTTACATGGTTTTAACTTGTCACAATACACCAGCCTAATCAATGTGGAACCACTGTTATCAAATGTGGAATCATTACACCAATAGAAAAAACATATGAAATGCATACAATTACATATAGATTAACAAAGTGTAAAGCTCCCTGTTATACAGTATATCTCATATAATCCTTTAACAAAGGGAGGGAGATCTTCCTACAGCGGTGTTTGAAACGTAATCTGACTAGTATAAAATATGGAGTGATACAGTTACAAAAACTCTGATTTGTTAGAGGATGAGCGATTAAAAACACTGTACATAAGTTTGTAACATATTTGTACATTATACTTTAGTGCTGTATAACGTCATGGGTACTACTTTGTACAAAACATATTTGTGGGGAGGTCATTCACTAAAGTGAAAAGGAAAAACACAAAGTTGAATGTTGCATTAATTTCAAACCTTGGATGATGCTGAGGGAGTTTCTGTCCACACAGGTACATTTTGCTGCCTAGTTTGGCAGTCATTAAGAGGTCTTAGAAAACGACTAGGAGACGATTCTCCACAATGACTGAGCTCAATCTATTCATATATTTTGACCAAGAGCATAAGTTACAACAGCTTAACTTTCAACATTACTACAGAGAAGAGGTATCCATTTTAAACATGTACACTGTAATATGTTTTTTAATATACACTTCTTGTTTGTAGACCTACCTAAGCAATGTAACGATAAGCCTAGAAAGTGCTTTGAAAAGGTTTGGCAGAACAAAGAGAGACCAAGTATCAGCGGTCACCATACACACCATTATAGACATGAACTGCATCAGGCAAATGATAATCACACTTTTCGACCAAGTTGAACCACTGGTGCAGAAGACATATCAAAGCCGGTTACAAAACCGTGCCAGCGTTCAGTGCTACCCTCCTTTATCCACGTTACTGATACATGAACCGTAACACAAACGTCTGTGAGAAAGTACACACCATATCCTGCATCCAGCCTTTTAAATCTATTGAAATGTACCCTTTGAACAAGAAAGATGCTTTTATTGTATAATTCTGTTGGGAGCAAAGCTATGATGGCACTGGTGCTTCCCCACAGTCTTTCCTTTTCTGCCATTGACAGTAAATTAAGCCACTTATGTACACGTTGTGAAGTGAGTCTGGCAAATAAAAATGACAAGTACTTCCATACCATTACACTATATGCCATTATAATTTCCCATAGCAGGACTATATTCACGTGAAGGTCAGCACAATGCTTAACACTTAAACAAACAAACAAACATAATACACCAATCACCGAGATGAGGTGATAAAATCTGTCTGTAAACATTAACAAACATAGATATACTATTATATTAATCTATATTCAGAAGTATATCAAATTCATGTCTATGGAAGGTTGGAATGTAGTGTGGTCCTGAAAAATCTGCTTCCCCATGTTTCTCCTTGTGAATCGAGCGCCTTTTATACTGATCCCATCTGAAGTGGTAGAAGACAGTAGATTCTGGCTCTGCTGAGTCACCGATTCACAAAGCCTCACGCCTGTACGGAGGTGCACAAAGACACGGGCCCCAAATAGACACTGCTCTAATCGACAGAGTGAAGCAGCACGGTGGAACAGGGTTAAGTTCACAAGTTCCTCTTCTCCTCCCTCACCCGAGTACCTCGAAGTGCGGGGTCACTGAACACCGACACGATAACACTTTTACTCTTCACACCTGTTAGAAATGTAGGGAAATACAATGAGGTGGTAGTGTGAGCACTCCGCCAGGCTGAGGGTTATGTCTGTGGCAGGAGATGAGGCCATGGGCGCACGTCCAAGCTGCCTGGCCTCCTCTGCAAACTCATTTCAGTGCCAACAAAACGTCCATCAGTGTAATTCAACTCTCAACACCTGTACTATTGGTCACGAAAATGATAAAACACAAAAAAAGCACTGCAGGTGTGCACTTTATTTTGGGATAAAGTGCTTTTTTGAAATGCAACCTTATTCTGTGGTCTGGTTGTCCTCCTCCTCGGGGTCCTCCGGTTCTTCCTTGACCCTAACGGGACTCAGGCCTGGGCTCAGCGGATGGGCGGAGCTAGGATTGGACCCCAAGGGACTCAGGGGGTTGTGATTGGAGCAGCAGGGACGCCCTTCCAAGGAGGAGGGGGCGAGGGCTCCAACTTCGTGATTGCGGCAGAAGGAACGAGGGCAGAATTCACAGAGAGAGGAGGCCTGGGCCCCGCACACACTGCAGTCGTGCCACGGACACTCCCAGCGACCTGGTGGAGAGAGAGAGAGAGAGAGAGAGAGAGAGAGAGAGAGAGAGAGCGAGAGAGCAAAAGAGATTATGAAAAGTTGGGGGTTTGATTTAGGATTTTCCCCATTAAACATATCAAATTGATTGATGGGTTAGCAACTGAGCTGTCTGAATGATTTGGCATCCGTGTCAATTGCCAACGGCTTGACAGTAAATACCCAGAGAAGCACACACTGCCGTACCATATGGGGGCTTGGTGAGGTTGAGACAGAGCAGGTGGTAGGCTTTGGGGCAGTCCCTCTTGTCACAGATCACCAGTTCCCCTCCTTCTCCACAGCAGAAGCAAAAGTATTCATGTGTGTGTTTGCCCTCCGGGCGCAGCTTTCGCTTTTTGGGCTTCAGTTTAGCATTCCTGGCTTTCTCCTCTTTCTCAAGCACCACGGCACTCTGAAGCCAACACAGAAATGGCATTAAACACACACACACACACACACACACACAACACACTCCTAACGTTGTATTATGAAAAATGAACAGGGATGTGCCGGGAGTCTGACCGTTGGCCGTACGCCAAGGAAGCCGGAGCAGTTGTCAGCACCGCAGTGGCAGGACGTCCTCCTGTTGCCTACCAGGTCGAGGTTGTAGTTAAACGTCAGCTCAGTGCCTGAGGAGAGATTAAGATGCGGGACACTGATCATCTACCAGCTCCACCGAAATGAGAGAAAGAGGTGTATGTGTTTGTCACTCACCAGCCTCAATGTCACAAAGCGCAAAAAGTCCAATGCGGACATCTCCATTGACGGTCCATTTCTGGGTATCACAGTTCGGGCTGCAGCTGTGGTTCATGAAACGAGAGAAGTTTCCCTTGGGCCCAGCGTCAATCACACGGTCCTGGGAGGCAAACACAGAACCGTTCAAAATGATTGATTATTATAATGTATTTACAACATTTGCCTAATTCTAAGAAAGAATCAATTAAATCAAAACAGAGAAACAGTACTTTTTGTGTGGAGTATGTATGTTTGTGCCTAGCATCAATAAGGGGGCCTCGTCATGACGTTGGTAATTACCTTGGTTAGAGTGAGCATGTAGAAGTTGGTCACACGGTTCTCATGGGCTCGTTTGATCCGCTGCTGACACTCTTCTGAATCTATGACCTCCCCCACATACTCTATCACAAAATCCCCCTGTAGAACAGATGCATCGCTGAAAACACGGCCATCACATCTCATTCAGATGTGATTTATGATGATGCAGTTTATTGCTGGAAACGGGCCCCAGATTATTAGACACGCACAGAGGGTGTTGAAATAACGGTCATGAACAGTGTTTATGACTGAAAACGGCACTGGACAAAGCACTGACCTTCCGGAGAGCCTGGTTGGTCTTGAGGCCCCAGCCACAGTCCTCGGTCTTCACCACTTCGGTCTCTGCGTACAGGCGCTTGGAGAAACACTGGTTCTCACAGCTCTCCCCTGCAGGACACACCTACAATACCATGGAAAGGAACAGTTAGTCGGGCCATGCACCACTCCTAGAATCAATTATTATTTTCCTCTAAAGGATTTTTCTATAAATTTTCACAGACATACTCACCTGTGGATGACACTCATACTGTAGCATGCGATTGAGACACTGCGACTCAAGGCTGCAGGGATGATCATCCGATGGTTTGCAGTTGCATCTTGGGATTTCGGACAGGTCTGCTACGTGCACCTGCACCTTACCTACAGGTTTATTGGACTGAAGTAAATAAGACAAAAAGTCAATAGAGATGTCAAACAAACCAGCACATTTAATTAGGATTTATGTACATAGGGCTTAGCTACCTTAATAAATTTGTAGGGTGGCAGTTTGTGTGAGTTGCGTTCTTGTTCCAGGGCCTCCCTGCTCTCTCTCTGGGCCTTGAGCTCTTGAAACCGTCGG
This sequence comes from Galaxias olidus, assembly GCA_026901105.3. Classification (NCBI taxonomy): domain Eukaryota; kingdom Metazoa; phylum Chordata; class Actinopteri; order Galaxiiformes; family Galaxiidae; genus Galaxias; species Galaxias olidus. The sequence goes on from JAPMUY010008931.1 coordinate 576,673, forward strand.
GCTGCTTCTTCCAGAGCTGAAACACACACACACACACACACACACACACACACACACACACACACACACACACACACACACACACACACACACACACACACACACACACACACACACACACACACACACACACACACACACACACACACACACACACACACACACACACACACACACACACTTTAGCCAAGTGGAGTTTTCTTTAACACCTACCCAGATTGCAAATGTGCTATCTGGGGTAATAAAATGCATATTAAAACTCTGCTACTAATAATTAAAAATGTCCTACAAAAATCTGCAGTTTCAAAAACAGCCAATGAATTTTGTCTGAAATGTGAAGGTGTGTTAGGTCTTATTCCTTGTACCTTTCTTAAATGTCTTGTTGATGTTGATCTGTCCTGAGACGGGGTTCTTGTCATTCTCTACATAAGGGAAAACACGGCCCTGGTTGATCCAGTAGTAGTCGTGGGAACCAAAGAAGAAGACAGGGAAGTCTCCGATGTCGTGGCGAAGGCTCTGGATGTTGGATGGCACCAAGCGGGGGTTACAGATCTCTGCTGGCCACCACCTACAAGACACAGAAACAGACAGGGGGAGAAGGATGAGGTCCAGGACAGAGAACAGCAGAATAGACACAATTTTACCACTTCATCTTCCAGCTGCATGTGCTCTGCAGCATTAAACAACGATTCTGTTGTTTCTGACCTGTAGTTGCCCAGTTTGACCCAGACAATCTGTTTGTAGTGGGGTTTTCTTCCTGCCCTGCAATCACTGCAGGACCACGGTCCCTCCGGCATCTCCATCTCCAAGCACTCCGGGTGAAATGAAGCTGGGCACGAATCACAGCACAGCAACTTCCCTCCTGCATGTGAGTGAATGTGTGTGGATATATGTATGATTGCGTGTGTGTGTGTGTGTGTGTGTGTGTGTATGTATGTGTGTGTGTGTGTGTGTGTGTGTGTATGCACGTGTGTATGTGTGTGCAGAGAAAGGGTAGTACATTGTTAGTTGATACACATTAACCCCTGGCTGTTCTCTGAACCTCATTCACAGACAAGCCTTTAATTTGAGTGGTCCTCTTGACACGGAACAGTCAAGCCTTAGTTCACATTTTACACCATTCTCATTTTGACTGTAGTGACGGAGGGCAAGTCTGACGGTCAGATTCAGAGCACAGTACCAGTGTAAAGCCAACACATGTTTAGGCCCTCAGCCAGCCACGGTGTAAACCAAAACTCACTGAGCAAATAATGAAAAAGCTACATGCAATCCTGTCACTAAGGGAGTTTGTCCGTTTCCCACGTGCACATGCCACCTTGGATGGAAGCATAAAGGGAATGTGAAATGGGCCTTGGACAAGATCAAAAGAAATCGAGAGGAAGTCATTGTATTCAACTGCTACTACGTGACAATGTGTGAAATCTTATAACGTATATTGATATTTGTAATCTCCAGATATAATCCATTTTCCATCCAAGGGAAGTCAAAGCTCAAGGAGTGGGAGAGAGACAATACACAGTCAAAACACAAACAGCAGTCAGCAAAAACGGCTGAGAGCCAGGCCTCAAATGAACACGAGCTCATGAGGGCTGAAGCAGATAAGCAGTGCGCCTCCAGCAGCAACAAGCCCCACATTCAACAGGACATAAAATAACCCACTGACTCCATCTCAAACAAACAGCGCCTTTAAGTGTCCAGTAAGATTTAAAACACTCTACCAACATGTACTTTGTTGCTTTGTATGCCAACTGTGTAGTTGTTGAAGTTAGCTACACTATCGTACCAAGTAGCACTGTAAATCAGCACAAACTGTAAGATTCTGTTACCAGGAGTTATTTTACTTCCCCCGCACCATGTTAATGTTAACATCAGCACATAGCTAACCCAAACCAGTAGATCAACTTTGTAATGCAAGACTTCCAAATAAAGGATGCAGTACAAAAGGAAATCAAATAAAAGCGGTAGCAGGCAAACAGACAAAAAACACCAGAGGAGCAAGGGAGAAAGAAAAACTGTTCAGTTACCTTTCCCCATATTCTTTTTGGTAGCTGACGAAGAAGAGGGAATCATAGGTAATTTCAACTCAGCACGATTTGACTCAGTCAGAAGGTAGTGGGACTTATAGGCATATGAACTTAATATGGTGTCAGTAAGGTCCTGCACTAACAGCCCTACACAAGACACACAGGAAGAGACGGGGGTGAGCCGCAATCAAACTACAGTACCCATGATTCCACAAGAGAAACAGAACACACAGATTGTTAGAACACGTACAAAAGCAGAGAAACAGAGGTGAAACAAAATGGTTGTCCACACACATTTACCTACATTGCACTCCATTTACTGTAGAGTAGCCACCAGTTAAAAGAAAATCTGCTAGTACAGGCTAGAAATGTTAAACTTCTCATATATTCTTCTTTAACTAGACCCCAAGAGAAAAGTCACAATGGACCGATGGGATTGTTGTAAAAGGAGTGCAGTGTAACAGATTTGATCAGCTATAACATACGATAGGTAGCAGAGCTACATGCGGCAATTGTAGTGATATTAAACTAGCTATAACCAAAGGCGAAAATCCATACGATATTAAGACAAAATCACTCACTACGAATGCAGTTAGGTGTGAAAAGGGAACCAAACCCAGATAAAAACAGAACAGAATCACTAAGATGTAAAATAATCCAAAGCCATTGGGGTGGGCATGTACAGTATAATCGCCACCAAATGTAATACAGGGACTGGAGGTCTTATGGATTGGAGACAAAGTGGCATTTCTCAAATGTTTCTGTTCTGGGCCAAATACTGTTCAGTCCCCGGGCACACTGAATGTTTAAGTCTGCCCTACAGAGGGGGTGGGAAGGTTAGTATACTTGTTCCCTATTGAAAACATCAGAGCTCACCTCTGGCACAGAGGAAGCACCATCCCACGTTGACCGGCGAGGAGAGAAGGCCATTCTTCTTGGTGCTGCCGTGGCTGCTGCAGATCATAATGTGGTGAGTCAGCCCAACGCTGCCAGCCGCCAAGCAGCTGTCCCCTGCGTGATAAGCCACCGGGCAGCGGATACAACGAATCATACGCCCTGGGGTGAGGAAGAAGGGCCCAAGAGATCAACGACAGCTTCTTCCATCATGGGACTGTTGAACACCAAACGAAAAACGAGCAGGAGTCTGCCATACCGTTGGCGGCTCGGTGCAGGTCTTTCTCCACGCAGCAGGTGGCACAGGTGTGCTGTGGGCAGTGGAACCCTCCCCCTGCTACGTTAGTGGTGCCTGGAAGTTTACGGACACAGTCCTCGTGGTAGTAGCGCCCGCAGCCCGCCATAGAGCAGCGTGTCGCCTGCCCTGCCCCGGCCTTACAACTGAAACACGAATGAGAGCCTAGCAAAAAAGACAGAGCGGAGAGAGACGGAGCGCACAATGAGTCAGCTGTTACGCGGAGGTAAAGGTCATGTGTTTTAAATCTTATCTTCCATCTCACCATTTTGACACTCCAGGCAGGTGAACTTGCCATCCGGTAAGGAGGTTAGACCCAGGCACTCCAGGTGGAATATTCTGCAGCAGTCCCCCTCACACTCCACCAGCCCCTCTCCGAAAACCTCACAGATCTACGAATGTACGGACATTTGGTCATCAGTCATTCCATTTTAAATGACCTATTCTGCATAAGCAAAGACAAGGCTTCAAGTTTTCCAGAAATGACAGACATGATAAAGTAGGGGAGCTGCAAAAGATGGAATAATCAGCTGAGAAGCAGAAGGTAAAAGACGGCAGGCAGACATAGAAAAAGCTGAAAGGCACAATGTGAAACAGGACAGAGGACGTGGAGTACCCACCTGACACACAGTATCTCTCTTGGCAGTGTTGCTGCCCTGCCGCGACACACTGGAGTCCACTGACTGGGTGTCTGAAGCGTCGGCATCTGCTGCGGCTGGACTATCCAGACTCTTCCCAAATAAGCACTGGAGAAAGAGAAAGCGTTGGAGCCCTAACGTTAGCTTGTCTTTTTAATTTGAAAGGGAATAGGAAAGTGTGTGTGCTTGCAAATGGCAGTGCCTTTGGCCTACCTGGGGGTCGCTGAGGCCTCTGGAGTCTGAGTCCGAGGTGTCTCTGTACTGAGAGGACGTCATCTCCACATCCGTGGAGGCTCTGCTCCGCTTCTTTAGGGGCTTGCAGGCGTCGGAGATCTCACTGGCCCCTGCGCTCGTCAAAGACACACAACGACCTGACAGGTTAACACAGCGCAATCGCCACAGACAGGGAGACAGGGACATAAGCACGGGCGATGCCGCGTCAGACGGTTTGTTTACCTTTCTGTGAGCCTGCCCGTAACGTGGTCTCGGGAGTTAACTCTGCCTGAAAGGAGACAGTGTAGTTATGTTAAAAGCAAGTTACGAGTATTATTTGTAAAATAGTCTGAGGAAGGTTTGAATGGCAATGTGTGTTACCTGCTCCTTTTTCGTTTTCTTCTTAGGGACAGGGTCACTGCCTCTCTCCGACTCAGACCTGCTCCTAACTGAACGACGCTGCTGCTTCCGTTCCTGAGAACCTAAACACATGTGGTGTTAAATATGGAATAAACTCTAATGCTAATTTCATTTAGGAAGTGTTTTCATGTTCAATTTCTTTCCAATGCTCCATTCTAACGTGGAGTTAATCCACAAAGTATATTAATGGTTATGGTATAGAACCAAGGCAAGGAGAAAAAGACGCAGGCATGTATACTACATAAGCCATCAACCAGTCAGTCTAGCAACCCCTTATTCTAAATATTCCATACCTGGCGGAGTGCTGTGGTGAGATCCAGGGGAGGAGATTAGCTGCACTCCACCCTCTTCACTCCTTTGACTGGCAGGTGTACCTCTCCTCTCCTCCCCATCATCATCTCCCTCCTCCACCTCTTCCTCTTCGTCTGGACTATTCTCAGGTTTGACTCCACAGTCCTGCATGGTCAGAAATACAGATTGTAAGGTTGCAAAATGAAAGCTCACAACAGGACCATTTATAAAGACGCTGCTAACACCTGATTTTGTAGTACGCGTTTACCTCTGGAGAACAGTATCCCAGGTCAGACTGTCTGACCTCTCCGTCCTCCCTCTCTTCTCTCTCCTCTTCTCTCTCTCTCGGGGGTGAGGGAACCGTTTTCCGCTGCAGGAGAGGCCAGTCGCATTTTGTGATCTCCAAATTCAGCTTCTTCATCGTGATGGAAAGAGGCAATAATTTCCTGGCCGCCGCTGTCTTCCATGCTCTCACTGGGGGAGAGGACTCCTGCTGCACCGCAGTCTCAGAAAGGCTCTCCTGGGCTGGGGAGCTGGTCTGGCTCAGGTCTCCTCTCTGGCTGTTCTCTCCATGGGTGGCATGCGGGTCGGCTGAGTCGTCCGCATTGGGAACACTGCACTGTCTACGGGGCAGCTGCCTCCGTGGCTGTTGCTCTGTCTCTGGTGATGTCACTCCCCCTCCTCCTTCTTTCTTACTGGCTGAACTGCTGGAGCGCTGGGTGCGTTTCTCGGCCCTGCCAGGGGTCTTCTTGGTGGGCGGAGGGGCATTTGGATCGGGGTCGACATAGATGAAGGTGTAGTTGTCAATGCGCTCCTGTCGCGTCATCAGGAAGGCGTCCTCTGCATGGCCCACACCCACCTCCCACTGAGCCCGTTCCCTCTGAGGGATAGGCTTTGTAAGCTGTGGTAGGAGACAACGGTCAAAAGATTAACTACAAGATGGTCATTCTTTCTATTACCTATTGTTAGTAATAACGGTGTATTAAAGATTGAATGCTGGCATTCATAAATAGGTGTTAATGAAACACTGTGCAATGGGTTTCAAAATTGTATAATGATTCTCTTTAGCCAACGCTGTTGTTTTGTGTTTAAATCACATGCTTTAGTAGCATGCTAGCAGTTGTACCTTCTGTCTTTCTGCAGGGTTTGAGGTCTTGCGAAGTGTTTCGGCCTGCAGTTCCTCAAACTGGTGTTCTCCCTGATAGATAAAAATCCTCTTCTCATGGATCCATGCTCGCTCAGCCACACTGCCAAAGAACTGGACATGGTACTCCCGGTGACCTGCAGGGGCAATGAGTAGGTGGTCAGACTGATGGTGAATACAGTAAGCAGATTTGTTTTGTTAATGTTACAAACGTCTGTTTAGCTGTGGAAATATACATGCAAATAGTTAATCTGGAGATAAGCAGTGAAAATTCTCTACTGCTTACTGTCATTTTCTTTGAATATGTGCGAGACGATGTGAACCTTTACCTCGGGTGTTAATACGTGTGTGGACTTTCATCTGAGGGTCACAGGAGACCATGCACGGCCACCAGGGGTATGTGCCCACTTTGGACCATACCAGATCCCCAATCACAAACTCCTTACAGAAACCAGTCTCCTGAATGACTGAGGGGTGATTTTGCCTCTGGATCTAGAAGACATAAAATCACATGAATCACATTCCTCCTGAGGGAGGGTATTGATCGTATAAGTACATTTATAACGTGTAACTTGATAATTAGGGTTAGGGAGGCAGAAAATCAACTAACTTTCTGTGCCTTGGGCTCAACTTTGATGACAGTCTTCTGAGGCCTTTGAGTCTGAGCAACAGGCTGCTCCAATGGCTGGACCTGGCAAAGAGAGTCTCCAGTCAGGTTTATAATACCGTCCGGTGATTGCCCATTCCCTTGCTCCTGAGCCAGCAGGCGAGTGCTCTTTTTCCTCTTCTCTTTCTTCCTCTCATGTGTGCGCTGCATCTGCGAGGCCTCGCTGGTCTGAGAGTCCTATCAAAGGAACCATGGACACAAACAGCATGACCATTAAGGAAAATATAGCAAATTATTGAGAATCATCATAACAAGATACTTAATTAACTACTATTGTACCCTGCATGCATACATTACCTGCATCTCCTGCAGCAAATCTCCACACAAGGCTGACTCAAAAAGCTCTCTGCCATTCTGGTAGGTCTTAATGATCTTCAATTTGATCTCAGGAGAGCTGGTCTTTTTTAGTACCCCGCTTGTGGCCGCAGGGGGATCAGCAGAGAGGTGAGAGGGTTGAGAGGAGGGGGTAGTGTCCAGTAGGGAAGGTGGAGGGCTGGAAGAGGGCAGAAGTAACGGGGGTGGCGGTGGGAGCACATGCGTCATGAGGTGAGGGAGTGGGGGGAGGTGGTGCTGGGAAGGTAGCAGTGGGGGACTGTGAGGGTGGGGCTGAGATTGTGGATGGGGGTGGTTTTGTTGGTAGTGGTGTGGATGGAGGTGTGGGTGGTGATGGAGGTGTGGGTGGTGTGACGGTGGAGGGGAAAGTGGAGATGGAGGTCTCTCCTGGAGACCAGGGCCTCTCAAAACCGTTCCCTCTCCTGGCATGAGACAATGCTCTCCATAGCCCCGTATGGCCCCGTAACCATTAACAGAGCCGTTGGAGAACTGTGGGTACATGGAGAACTTAGCCTGTGGTTCATACAAACCCAGACCGGGGGGGTAACCGTTGGAAACCTGGGGCATGTCCTCCGAGGCTGAAGGGGGGTAGGAAAACTCTGCCTCAAGGGCAGCATCATAGGAGGGGCCTCCATCTTCACCCGGGTCGCTACCGGTGTCGTAGGCGCCCTCCTGTCGGATGTTGGCCGAGTCAATGAGCTGAGGGGGTTGCTGAATTGTATTTCCCATGATCCCTTGCATGAAAGAGAAGGAGAAATCCATTGTTGTGCTCCTGCATCCTTAACTGTCCTTTTCTCTGGGTGGACCTATAAAAGTAAAAAACATACAAACAACATGAATATAAATAACATTATAGAAGAGATCAGATTCAAAGTCTATGCAACTTAAAACCTAGAAAATTCTTTAACGAATGTGGTGACATGCTCAGTCCTTTAACACTGGAGATGCTGCTCACCCTGACTATCCCAAATACTCATGATCAGTAAAATAGCGACAGGCTTATACTGAAAAAAAAACTCAGCTGGACCTATAATTAATTCAGCTGAGAAAAGAATCATACAACAAAAATGATTGCATGTACACAAGTTGACTTAATGTAATATGATGGTTTTATCACGGTCCAAAAAGACTTCAAAACAAATAATTCGCTCAATAGGCATAGTTTGCAGAGTTAACTATAATCCCTCCACAGCACATTAGTTTACAGTGTGTGGTATGCTTTCTATCCCACATGACTACATTCATTGTCAAAAAGCTGGAAAAAGTGTTCAAAACTAGCATCACAGGATAAATGTAATAATTACAATATATTTTTTTTAAAAACAGGTTTCCACCTACTTTAAGGCACAGGAACAGCACCTTACTACAGCTGCAAATGTATGAGATATTTCACATAATGAAATGCGTAAATTCCAAGTAAGTGCTATAGTAAAGCCGAACAACAATAGTAAAGCCATACAAACAATTTCAAGGGACAATCTCTAGTTTTCTTATAGGGTTAATAATGTAGTTGTTGGCAAAACAAGGACCACCTATCTTTAAACATAAATGCCTAGAAACGGATACATTTGTAGGGATAAGGTTTCACACACACAAAAAAACAAATGCAGAGGCAGAAATGTTGTAGCACTGATCAAGGGTGCTGCGATGATTGGGGTAGCTACTTAGCTAAAGCGATGCTATAGCTGAAATTCTTTTATGTATTATTAACTATACTATAATTATTCGTGTTAAGTAATTTCTCAAAATATTATATTAAGATAATCCATTTTGACAAGTCCGCACTGTTTACATATTTTTCTTTATTAAGATATGCCGATGAAAAAAACACAAGGAACGGAAGAGCTAGCTACATTGTTGCCAATATGGCTGCCTCAGACCCTTTAAATCAAATTGTCTGGCGTGATTACACCTCCATCACACGTTTATAGAAATAGGGGTAAAATATGTCAACTAAAACTAAACATATTATTTACGTCAAATCGTTTGACATTACACGGAGAAAAAGAAAAGATCTCGGTACAAGGGGGTCTCGAGATGAAGCTAGCTTAGTAAATAAAAAATGTCAATACCTTCAGCGTGTCCCATTCTAAACACATACACCAGGTATCTGCGTTTCCTTACACAATTTGAAAAACGATCAAATAAAAATATCTTTGAGGACAGTTGAAAGCAGGTCTCGCCGTTTATCGAAATTCAATAGGGGGGTTTACGAACACTGGTCGCTTTCCATTGATTGCACGTCTCATGTCAGTATTTGGGCCTAGTTTTTCGCGGAATCTTGCAGGAGAGCTATGTATAACCCTCGCCCCCTATGTATTATAATTTCTCTAGCTCCCTCTTCCTTGAGCTGTAACAAAAGCACCCTGCTTTCGGCCTTGTCTGTCTCCGCTCAGCGCCAAATCACAAGCTCGCGATTGGAGGGGTCACGAATCCAGGCGCACATCGGGATGTGTAGTTTCATTTAGCAGATATCCCTACATAACAGTTCACAGCAATTAAGCTACAGCACACTATTAGACAAAATAGCTACGCTACCCATTGTAGTTGTCGATATGCATGAATACTATGAGAATACCATGTTATGTAAACTAAAATGAACAGTATTTTTGAGAACCTTCCACAATATGTTAGGGATATTGCAGAGTGCCATTTTACAGATGTGGGGGTGGTGAGAAGGGGGGGGGGGTAAACGTTGACATAATCAAATAGCCTACCATGCGTAATGTAAGTGTATAAAATCGTACAACATATAACATCTGACTCCATTAGAAAATATGAATCGTTATTAAATTCACAATAAACAACGAATTTAAACCAAAATGTAGGTAGACCTAGTCCTGTGCCTTTGGGATTTGGATTCAATAGATAGACTTCCACGCAAACACAACGTACACACTCTCGCCTGATCTGTAGTGTACGTCAACAATCACGCATGCTCTCTCTGCAGTATGACCTTTACTTTTCAGTGTACCAGCGATAGCTGTACCGAATGGAGGAGCCGAACTAGGAAAGAACACGACGTTTCGCTGGACAGTGTTAAAGTAATAAACCGTTTGTAAATGGGTCTGTTACATTTAGTTTACAGTATTCTGTGAATGGATTGTATTTTTTTTCTTTTTCAACGCCCATTCTGCAGCCATTGCTAGGACATTGACGCTCGAGGTAGGCAATACACTCGACTTCCATTTTCAGATGCGACTAGCTAACGTTAGCTACTAGCTAGCCGGCCATGCTAACTAACAACTATAGCGTTAAATCTATTCCTACACAATCGAGTGGACATATGTTATGAAAAAAATATTTATGTTAAACGTGACTTTCAGTAACATCGAAGACATTATACAGTTGTGTAAGTAGTGTTCTTTATTATAATGATGGCTACCATTGATATCAAATTGCTGACTTGTCAACGTCTAGCTTGCTAGCGGTTGCTTGCTTGCTAGCTAGCTAGCTCAAACTCATAGTCGATTACTCTAGCTAGGTTGAGCGTTCCAAATGTGTTCATCTAGACTGGAGATTTATATGATTCTTCCATCATTAACGTGTATGCAGCGTCATTGCCTGCCAGTTAATAATAATTGGCAAGGTTTTAATTCCGCAAATTGGCACTAACGATATTTCGTACTGGGCTGGTCATGTCATAAAAAAGCGTTTGGTTTGACACAGACTGTTTACGTCCATGGCCACGTGACCCAACTAACTGCACTTGTGATTCTGTAAGTGCAAATGTCTGTAGTGTAACCAGATGTTTCACGTGTTTCTGGCACTTTGCTGCCTGCCATTCCCTTCAGTATACTTTAGTTAGCATGTTTTAAATTGTATTAATAATGACATCCAGTGCAATGGGGAAAGCTTTACCCAACTCCTAATTACATGCTAATTGATCTATTTACAAATGTAGATGTTAAAGTTGCAATTATAGACTAGTCTATATGACTTAATCGAGTGTTTTCAAATTGTACCTGCTGTATGCTCTGTGTTGCCCCTACGTCCCTGTGCATTAGCAGCATTGGTTATGTAAGAATGTGTTTACAGTTGTATGTCATCTGTATGCTACAACAGTAGCTGGTAGTAGCTTTCTACTAGTCTACTATATGGAGTTTTTTCAGTCATTAGCTAACTTGCAAAATTCTTACTTACAAGGCTGTGAACCTTGCGGTAGTTCTCCGGGTGGGTAAGCCCATGCTAACTAGAATGTCAGGTTATCTTCTATAACCTTTGTGAATATATAATTATGCTGTATTGTACTAAGCTGACAAACACACATGCCAAGTCAATATAGGAGACATTAATGGGTAATATTAGGTCTAAATGTATTAAAGAAACAGTAAATTCGTAACATGAAATTTGTTTTGTTTATATTTTCTTTTTAGGAATTCACAATCTGCCCCCTCAATGGCAGTCTTTAGTCCTCAGGTGCTCCTGGCAGTAACTAGATCACGGTAAGATATGAATTTGCCTGCTGTTCAACAGAACCTGAAATTATGATGTTCCGAAGACCCATAGAAAACTAAACGGTTGATGGTTCCAACAATATCAACTTATTCTTAAACCGAGCATGTCACAGAAAAACCCACAGTAGTGCAAACACAGAGACAAAAGAACACACAAACACTCTCGATCAGTGATTAAGAGGGAGTAAAGTGTGCTATAGTCATTATTATGGTAAGCGTTATAAGCAAACACATAATATGAAATAACAATGGGAATGGGCCACAGAGGTTCGTACACAATTAAAAAGTGAAGTGTATAATGTAAACGTCCCTCATAAAGATATGGCTTTATAATTTTATCTTAGAATTCTGCTAAGTGTTTTCGCTTTGTAGACGTCAGGCAACGCACAGAAGACAACAAGAATGCTAGATGGAGAGCTCATTCATTAAATAGATGTAAAATATACCAGGACCTTTAAATCATAGAATACAATTTCTTATTCTAGTATTTGTAGTATTAGAGAGTTATTGTTATCATGGTAAATTAAATTGTTCGCGGATCTGTGTAACTAACTAGACAGTTTAGCTTGTTTAATATTTTTTCAGACGAACTTTCTAGCAGTGTGTTTAGGATGAACAGTAACTTATATATTTTTTGTCTTAAAAAAATACATCTACAGGGGATCTTACTTACTATCCTGGAAGCACAGCTGCGCTTCCCTCCCCTCGGCAGCCTACCTTCAGTATCACATCAACCCCCCTAGCCGCCTCTCTCCTCTACGCTCTCTTTGGCACTGCCACTCTGGCTACCCACACTGCTCCAGGACCCATGCCTGCTCCCACACCCACAGTGCCACCCTACTGGCCAGATCACTGCACAGCTCTAATGTCTGGCTCCAAGATGCCAAACAGGAGGATGCTAAGGCCTCTGCCACCCCTGCACAGGATGACCCTCCAGGGGCAAAGAAAGACCTCGCTGCCCCTCCGCCCCCATCAACTCCGACACCCACTCCTGTTGCTGCCGCAGCAACTGCTACCCTTCCTCCGTCCCAGGAGAGGGCGGTAGTGAAGAAGTCTGTGCGTCAATGGATAGTAGATGAGCTGAAACACTACTACAATGGATTTCGGCTGCTTGGCATTGATACCACGATCGCTGGGAGAATGGTGTGGAGGTTGCTGCATGGTCAACTGCTCACACGCAGAGAGAGAAGGAGGGTAAGCACTTACAAAATGAAGGCCTGGTGTTATTTGCTTTAAGATGGGATAAGTTTGAAGCCTAGTTGGACCAGGTCGTCACTGTATAATGGAATCCGTTCTCAGCTGACTTACCTGGTTAAGTAAAGTTATTGATATTATTTATCTATCGAATGCTTAGTTTCTATGAACCAAACCACCCCTAGAGCATGCTTATCAGTCAGGTTTCCCATCAATAGTGCATACTCTTATGGACTTAAACGTTAAGCTGTATTTGACCTCTGTACTAAGTTTGAACACATTTTCTTGTCTTGGGATTACCCCCCGGGCCAGCGTTATGTCTGCAAGCATGCCTGTACTGTATGTCACAGTTCATTCTCTGGGGTGTTCAAAGATTCATCACACAGGGCTGTCAGTCTTGTTTTCTTGACTAGTGGGACAAGTTGTCTCTAGGGAATCAAAGTCATTACAGGGTATAGGGTTTCAAACAGGACTTACTTTTTACATGCAAACTCCAGACCTCCAGCTCAACACACATGCACATTTTAATAATAAATTGATAGTTTCAGTTTTTCTTATTGCTCAATATATATTTAACTAGGTTTAGGTCCTCTAGTACAGAGAGAGTGAACAACAATCGACATGTTGACGTGTTCACTGCAAATGTTTTTCCAATAATGGTTTTAACAAATACTTAACTGTAATTAGTTTAATAGGTCTAAAATTTGTGACTACAATTCAGTCTATTTTTAGGCTCATAGTGGTGCAGTGCTAAGGTTGAGGGTTTTTAGATATTGTTGTGCATTGTACCTTGTCTGGAGTACTCCACTAACCTCAGATTACAGCATTAACCTGCACATTAAGGACTGCTGCCACTTTGTCAGCCAACAGTGGTTTGTAATGCATGGGTTTGGACAGCAGTCTACCACGGGTCACCTCTCTTTTACAGCCAATTCATTGTAATTTAAAAAAAGATTAAAAAAAGATAATTGATTGATTGCAGGGATTCATCTATCATCCTTAATGTTTTTAGACGGCAAGCAGGCTAGCTGATTAATAAAAACATCAATACCCATTGAAACATTTTTATACACACACACACACACACACACACACACACAGTGGCTTGTCTGAGTGTTCCGTGTTGTGTGAAGGTTATAGTTGAGCTACATGAGCTGTTCTTTAAAATGGATTGCCATGGTTTGTGCTCGCGTGTGGTGGTCTCAATGCAAACAGAGGGGTGAAGATTGGCAGGGGCTGGCTGGGGTTTCCCCAACAGCTGAGGTCTAACCACAGCTGATCTACATGATCTGGCTTGTGTGTGGATAAGCGAGACCACTGTATTATAGGACGGTCTACACTGCTGGCTTGTCTCACCAGTCTGCCTCATGTCTCCATCTCCAGCTGATGAGGACCTGTGCGGATCTGTTCCGTCTGTTGCCATTCATGGTCTTCATCATCGTTCCTTTTATGGAGTTCCTGCTCCCTGTCTTCCTCAAGCTCTTCCCTGAGATGCTGCCCTCCACCTTCGAGACAGAAACCAAGAAGGTATGTGCAAAGTGAACTTTTACAACCTCACAGCCATGCTCAAGTCTGTTTATGTAATCAGCTCTACATTGTGATGCTGGTGGCCGGCCAGCACATCATAGTTTTATTACTCCATTAGCACACCTTTGTTGTTTTTATAAACTCTTTCGTCCCTGCCTGAGGGTTTAATAAGAGCTTTTGCACGTCTCTGGGTCTAGGATTAGGTCCATTAAGCCTGTCTGCTCCAATGTTCCCTGGTTGCCTTGGGATCAGTGGAACACGGCTCAATGGCTCCTAGATATGCCCACGTGCTCCCGACCTCTTACAATAGAACGATAACAAAAAGCCAGGGGTGGGTTTAGTTTTTATTAGATGAGCAGTCTGCCAGACCGTCACGCTATTGTGGCTGCGTGGGGATTATGACACAACCACAGCAAGTCGACTAAAATAAATATAACCTTGGAATCCACCTTCGCCAGCTAAAGCTATTCCTGTGGAGCCACTGTGCAGCGCTCACGCCCCTTCTCCCCTCTTGTGTCTCTGCAGGAGGAGAGGCAGATGAAGGGTTTGGCGGCCAAGCTGGAGCTGGCCAAGTTCCTCCAGGAGACTATTGCCGAGATGGCCCGCAGGAACAAAGCCAAGGCTCTGCCTGAGGACGAGACGCAACGTTTCTCAACCTATGTGCAGAAGGTAAACCATAAAGAACAAGGCCTACTGCTATCATAGCACCTGTCTCTGTTGTTTACAGTAGCTTTTAAAGAATCCCAATGGGAGGCCTCTCCCGGCTGTCGTAATGTTGTTTTTTTATCACCTAGTCAGTCAGTAACTAGTCACCTCACCAAGAGCAGACAGGCAGTCAAAGGTCACACAACCTCAATAGCACTCAGGCACTGTACTGTGAGCCCAGCCATGTATAAAATGGATTGTCCTTTAGTAGCATGCAGGGTCATCAGGGGCAGAGGTGCGTAAAGATATTGTGATTCCGTGCGCCTGCTCTCCACATGTCTTTGATGTTGTTAGTTTGAAAACAAACTGGTTTGACCAAAGTATTTTTGAAGCATGTTCAAGCTCTATATTTAATTGCATTGATGGTTTCATATATGGACTGAAACAATATTATTCGAGTTATTTTTTATTTTTTATTGTTAGACTATGTTGACTCCATTTTAAAGTATTACGACTTCAACCAATGATTTGAGGCGTGGACCATCCGATTCTTTCTAACTCCGGATGTGTAGAGAATATAACACCCTACGTTGTCTGTTCTTTCCGTGGCGTCCAGGTGCGTCACACAGGCGAGCAGCCCACCACTAAGGACATCGTCATGTTCTCCAAGCTCTTTGAGGACGAGCTGACGCTGGAGCACCTGGAGCGCCCCCAGCTGGTGGCTCTGTGCAAGCTGCTGGAGCTGCAGCCCATCGGCACTAACAACCTGCTGCGTTTCCAGCTCATGATGCAGCTGCGCACCATCAAGGCCGACGACGAGGTGAGGGGGAAGTCCCCGTGGGTGCTAGAAACAGAGGGAGAAATAGAGAAGTGGACTAACCGGGCGCTGGACTCTCCAGGGTTTCTCTACTCTTTGCAACTGTTATTTTGGCGGAATCAACCACACTTCCCAGCACAGATGCTCACCCTTTAGTCCTCTTTCTCTTTTCTCTTTGCCTCTCTTTAGGTAATCTCCACAGAAGGCGTAGCAGCCATGAGTGTGTCCGAGCTGCAGGCAGCGTGTCGCACTCGAGGGATGAGGTCTCTGGGTCTCACCACGGAGCAGCTCCGACAGCAGCTGCAGCAGGTGAGCCTGAACCTCTGTTTTAAGACCTGGAACCGAGGCCATTTTGAGGTTTTACTGCTGTGTCCTTATCTATCTTGTCTTCGTCTCTCAGTGGCTGGACCTTCACTTGAAGGAAAACGTTCCTCCCTCTTTGCTGCTGCTCTCACGGGCCATGTACCTCACCGACCTCAAACCCAAAGCACCCATCATCCCCCCTGTAGCCAAACTAGAGGTGAGCCATACACACTCTCACACACAGACTCACACACACTGAGTCTAGAAATTGAGGTGAAGTAAAAAATGAGAAGCATGTTATTTCTAACTTTCCAGCATGTAAGTCTCTGCTCTGAGGAAAGCCACAGGTTCTGCCTTAACTATGGTTTTCATGATTATTACAGCCCTTTTTCAAAAACAGCAGAAAATGATTTTAGAGATGTTTGCCCTACTGTTTTATTTCCTTCTCAGTTAAACTTACTAAAATGTGTTGCTGTATGTTAATCTTGCAGAAAACTCTTCCTCCATTGGAGAACAAAGAGGGATCCACATCTTCATCAGAAATCCTGGCCGACTCTGCTCTGATTATAAAAGACAGAACGGTTAGTATGGTTCTCAGCAGACACACACAATACCGTAGACGCTCCAATGTACCAACTGTGGTCAGATAGCATTTTGATTGAGTGTTTTGTTTGTCCATCCAAGGTGGAGGAGATGAGAGACAAGGCTCCCGTTTTGTCAGACAAGCCTCTGTCTCCCGCTCAAGTCATTCAGGTTAGTGTCCTGTAAACCGGGGGGGACTCATGGGATAC
Organism: Galaxias olidus; assembly: GCA_026901105.3. NCBI lineage: Eukaryota > Metazoa > Chordata > Actinopteri > Galaxiiformes > Galaxiidae > Galaxias > Galaxias olidus. Next base: position 593,326 of record JAPMUY010008931.1, read on the forward strand.
AGACCAGCACCAGTTTGGGGGGGTTATAATTGTTCCTGCTCCTGATCCAGTCAGTGTAGGGCTGCCTCGCCCACCGCATGACTTTCTAATCTCTCACCAGGCGAACACTCCTGCCCCTCCACACAGCCAGTCAGATGACAAGAAATAAATGCGTTAGCAAGGGAATCTACCAGGAAAGCTTTGTTGTCTGCCATTTACTAGAATTCTCAAGATGTAGGTACTTTCCTTTTTTACTGTAGCCAACCGGTGGGCTGTAAAGAAAAAAAAATAAGAACGTTAGGTGTTGAGGGTTCAGTGAGTCCAGACGTGCGGAGCTTGACTCTCTTTCCCCTCTCCAGGCTAAAGCAGCAGATCTGTCCCAGAAGAGCAAGATGACCGCCAACGGTGTGTGAAGGAGCAGGGGGGCAGCAGCTGAGACAGAGGGGATCAGGCTTCAGGAGCCACGGGTGTTAGGAGGCACAGCCGCTGTTGCCAACCAGGAGGGCTCCGTCCCGTACCCTGGGTGCCTCCCAAACACCTTCACCCCTCGTCCTCTGAAGACCAGAGGAAGCCCCCTTGCCCCCCCAAAGTACGCCGTCCCAGTCTCGCAGAGGAGTTCGTTGCTAGATGAGGAGATCCGTTGACCTTCCGGAGCATATTTCCTCCTCCTCCTCGTACATCAGAAGAGAATCTACTGCAGTTGAACCAATCACACACACAGCTACTTTATAGTCTCGTCAGCCTCTGGATTCCACCTGCATCTGTCCGGTTACATGTTCATGCACTCCACGCAGTCTGTCTCTCAAATGCAGCTCGACAGTGAAATACCGCTCGACCGGTAGGCCACTGCTGTTATTTGGGGATTCTAGTGATTCAGTGTTATATCTCCCAACGTACAGACAAACCACTGTCCAGACGTACAGCCTAAGCCAGTTCCCTGTTTAAATAAGCTCCCCTCTTGTATATTTGTAAATACCATGTATATTGTTCAGTGTCTGGCATCCCAGCTACAGCTGCTTTGTACAGTTTGCTAGGCCGCTCTCTTAAAAAGTTTTATGAATTTTCCCCTCCTTTTGTTTCATTTGCTCATTTCAAAAGGTCAGTTTAGATGGGAGTGGAGCCCAGCTAATAACACTAAAGTAATATCAGGCATGAACTCTGCATCCATCAACTATTTTGAAGCAACATATTTCTGATCAATGATAATCCACCAATCTTCAAATCTCTGTTTATTTGATAACTTTCGAATCTGGACTGGCCCATGGAATAAATGAAGTGGCAGCTGTAAATAGTACATGAACACTGGTTAATTATTCTGATTGAATGAAAGGTTCACTCCTGAACCCAAGAAAGTGGTTCTGAAATGCAGTTTGTTTTCCCAGGTTTTTAATTAAACCAATGATCTGGAAATATGGATATCTGTTGTGTATATATTGTGTAAATGCTATTATGCTACTCCCTCAATTTACAGTAATCAAATTTAACCCTTTGTTCAAAGTGAAAAACAGGTGGTGTCAAATTACTAGATCAAAGTAGCATGTAAATGCAGAATATGATTAAAAAAGATTGCACAAAGTGTAATATTTTATTTTAACGATGTGGCTGGATTTAAAGAAAAAACTCTTCTTGGTATGCTATGAATATCAATGTTTTTTCTCCGTACAGAATGCCTAGAAATGGTTATTCAAAGGTTTACCACAAAAATGTATTGAATATGCCTCTGAGTGTGTGAGTGAGAGAGTGAGCTTGAAAATGCCTTAGCCTTAAGGAATATTTTTCCGCAAGGATATGTTGTGTCATTCATAGAAAATAAAATAACAGAATTGAGACTACTGAACTGCTACAATCAGATCAAGTTGAAGTATCTGATGAAATGGATTTTTTATTGTCACCTGAACATAACAATATATTTAGTTAATTGGAGACAATATTATTAGCAATGAATGCTATGTAATTTCTTGATTGGCTTTCGGTATCATTGAAATCAGGATTCATTCACTGAAAAATGGTTTCAGCCCGTTTACCACGCTGCATGGTTGCACTTTTACCTATTTATTTGTGGAATGTCTCCTTTACCCCATCCCACTCTTGATTACTAGATCAATTGATTATGTTTAAGAGATCAATCACATTTATAGAAAATAGGCTTTTGATCTACTGTTAATTACAAAAGGGGTTCAATGCTAATCAAGAACTGAATCAAATATTTGTAGGATGGCATTCTTGTACAAATCACGGTAATGTATTGACTTCATGGTTCATGACAACTTGTCTGGGACTTGTACAGTAGATCATAAGCGTATTCATCCAAAAGTTAATAAATCAATTTGAAAAGCTACTTTGCTTATATATTTGTTCATGCAGATGATGAATATTATATAAATTTACAAAAAATACATGTAAACAACTAAAGTTCTTACATTTTTCAATTTCACAATAAAAAGGTTGAGATAATTTAAATTGTGCAAAAGGACATTGAAACTTCAAGAGGCATCTTTCTATTTGTGTGAGTTCATTTCCCCAGAGGTTTTATTGAGATTTATAGCAGATGATACTGCACTGGATTGAGGGAATGTTTGGACTGTGGTGGTTGTTTAATGAGGCTGTCATAATTTACAGAACTAAAAGTCAGGACTTGTTTGAGCATGGCCTGTTTCAAGTCATATTGAAAATATAACTGTTAAGTTGCAAATAGCAATATGCACCAGTGCATTCACAAAACAATTTCAGTTTCACTGCCAAAGGACTCCATTCAGCTTTACAAAGCTAGATTTTGCAACTCAATCGGTTCATTACAATGTACCTGTGTATGTTTCTATAGTTACTGATACCATTTGCTAACATAGCATAAATGTGTGGTTGTGCTATACTTTCTGCTCAGGGTGTTTAACTACCTATCACAGATTGCCTATAGTGTAAATCTGACTGCCATCTGTGCTTGTTTTAGTTTCACCTGTGTATGAGATATTTGAAACAGCTGACTACATACTGGTATGTTAACACTAAAAGTTCAACTGTGATTCTTCCCAATGCTAAAAAATTAAATCAAGGCCCTATCAATCCCTTGTCTGCATTCTTCAAAGTTAATGCAGTGAACTCATTACCTTGGCTTGAAGTAAATCTTACATCATTCTGCTGTGTAAAAGTGAGTGGTGGAGTGTTTGGGTGAAAATGTTAAGAATTTACATAATTAAACTGGCCCAGAATAATTTTTTCTTGTGTCTGTTCCTTTTGATACATCTACATCTACAACATACTGGATGACATGTTTTTCATTGACAGAGAATGATAAAATACCTTTCATATGGTCAACAATTATTTTTGTTTCTGTTGTAATTTGAATTTTGAGTGTATTCTTTAAGTTAATAAATGTTTTCCTATTTCCTCCAATCTCTCTTTAATATTAATTATTCCCTGCTATAAAGAACTGGTATTGGCAAAAGGTGTTTTTCACAAGTTGATGGCAATAGGTTTTTTACTATACTATGATTATATCTGCCTCCCCTTAAATCACCAGCAGAGTGTGGCATTCACAAGTATTCTGCTTAGATTAAGGTTCTCCTTTATTTCACTGCATCCAGGATATTACAGCCTATCCTACCCTTTTTTAATATGCCATGATGCATCTCAACTGTTTAACATACATTTGGATATAATCTAGATATACTGAGTAACTTTCCTATGCATTATGTGAACCCATCAAAGACAGAAAATAAGAGCGAATCCAGTCCAAAAATGTACTATAAAAAATCTCTTAAGAGATTCAGAGTCCTAAACAGGTCATGGTTTGGCATTATCTATTCCGAGCATTGATAGGAAGTATGTTACTGGAAACTCCGCCCCTTTATCCTCGGGATGTTTGATATTGTAGCCAACTCCACGCCGACGACATCATCGAGAAACGTGACTCCGGATTAAAAAGGTACAAAAGGTACTTTTCTTTCGGTATGATAATTGTATGGGTGTTTTATGGTGTTTTATGTGTACGGTACGTGGTCACCCCGGTATGATCAGGACATGCTTTGTCTAATTTGACTGATCGGTACAGGTGCTTTTTAGGATGTCTTACATTTGCTGTGTTCCAATGTGCTCTAGCCTAGGCGGATAACATAACTCTTGGCAAACACTCGTGGCTAGAATAAAATCCCGTTGGTTTTGCGTTCGTGAAGCTGTTGTTGTAGTTTGTACTAGCGGCACAATAAGGTGTTTAGTAATTTTGTTATTTCCCAATGGTTTGAAATGACGCATCTATTAGGTCAATGTTTATAAATACCGTGAAATGTGCTAGAATTATCATGCTGCGTGCAACTGCACTGGGCCATGTAGCGCCATTTTGAACTTGCTGTCAGTTTGAGTTTATCTAAAGAAACAGTTATTAGGTTTATAATAAATTGGTAAAATCTCACTAGTAGAGACCAGAATTACATTATTATAGAAATGTTTATTATATAATAATTAAGTGTGTCTTATGTAAATAATTAGTTGAAAAAAATATTTTACCTATTTTTCTCAACCTTTGTTTCACCGACTGTGTTCTGTTAATTTCAGCCCTACTTCCTTGTAGTGCAGAGATGAAGCTGACTTCTCCATCAGTGAGGTTTTGCCTGTGTCTGCTGTTGTTCCACACCCATTTCTCCCTGGCCAAGAGAGGAGGAGGAGGCTTTAGCAAATCCTTCGGCATAGGGAAAACCTCCAGCAAGACCAGCTCTACGTCTAACCGGGGCAGCACTAACACAAACAAAGGGCGTAATCCCAGCCAGGGCACCAATAGTCAGCCAGGAAATTACCCACGACAGAACCCACAAGCAGGCTACCCTTACCAGCAGCCAGGACGGGCAGGATCCCCCAACCAGTACCCTGCTGCAGGAGGTTATCCAGCTGGGGGCTATCCTGCCGGAGGCTATCCAGCACGTGGCTACCCTGCTGGAGGATCATACCCTGGAGCCTACGGTGGTGGCTATGGATATGGAGGTGGATACATGAACCCCAACCCAAACAATCGGATCCTGAGCCCCCAATATGGGGGAAGCTATGGCTATGGGGGCTATGGGGGTGCAGGTGGATCCTCCTTTTCCCACTCGGTGCAAAACATGGGCATGGGACCCTCTTCTAATTCCAGGGGGTTTGGTCGTAATGCTATGATGGCAGCCGGAGCTGGAGCTGTGGCAGGAATGGCTTTAGGCTACGGGTTAGGGAGGTTCCCTCGCCCCCACTTCCCCTTCCACAACTCTCAGGAGGAGTACTACTACAACCATTACATGTACAAGAAATATGGCACCAAGTCCACCGATGAAAATGACTACAGCAGAGACTACGTATTTAAGCCACTCCCACAGTCCTATGACAAGCATATGGAGTCCTGCATGAAGAGGACTGATCTACCAGGCATGGGGAGAGGAGAGAGCAATCAGGGGCAGCCAGCAACCACCACTACTACTACTACTACTACCACTACAACCACAACCACTACCACCACTACCACAGCCAACTCAGACAGCAGGAACAGCAACAGTACCACAGAGAATAGCAGTACCAGCGGGACCGAAAATCCTCTTAACCCAGCACTCCTTACACCCAAGCCTGTTATTCCATTTGATGCCAACCCTCTGCCCCCAGCCGCAGGAGACACCAGGTCTAATGGGGGTGATGACGATAACGATGATACAGTGAGTATCATGGAGATTGGCTACCCTGCCTTGATTGAACAGCTGAAAGCCAGGAGGTGTGTGGAGCTTTACATGGTGTTCTCAGAAAAGTACATGAGTCATAGGAGTGCAGAAGGCCTCCCCGGAGGAGCGCAGGGCCTGGCCGTGGCCCACCAGGGAGTGCTGGTAACACTGGTAACCAGTACCACACTGATGCTGCTGAACAGCAACCTGCTGCATCTGCACTGAGATATAGCTCTCCGAAATAGGAATTGGAAGGAAGCAGCTGTGGCGAAAGGCAGATGGAAGAGGTGTAAATGATGGCAGAGGAGGTGAATGAGAGTGAAACCTATTTAGTGATTGGAGTCTGGCATCAGAAGTGCACAGCATAGATGGAAAAAGTTGACTGAGAGGATGAGGATGGGGTGTCTTCGCTCTTTGTTTCCTCAAGACTTTACTTAAAACCAGAATGTCTCTTTTATTTGGAATGTTTTATTTGTACCTGACACACCAGTAAGAAGCCAGTAAAAATCTTGCACTTTTTCAAATCTGGATCACTGTTCCTAAACCTTGTATACTCGTGCATGTGTGACAATACTTACCCATATAGTGAATCACAAAAATGAAAGACATAGAGTATCTGTTCATCTATAAGGAACAGTATAGATTTAACAAGCATTTTTCCTAAATTCTTGCACTGGCTGATATCCAATCTTGGTCCTGTTTGAAACACCATTCTTTGGGGTATATTTGTAGAAGTCAGAGGTGCTATTGCATTTATCATGAATAAATACCACAGCAGTTACTCAAAATATTTAGAACTGCAATGGAAGTCTTGTTTGCACACATTATAATTTATTGACTGAATGAGAAGTATTTAAGTTTTCATTGGTTTTCATTTTGAAATAGACGTTTATGATAAAAAATCAATAATAAAACTTTCTTAGATATTATCCACAGAAAATGTTGATAGTTCCTGGACTCGCCCAGATGACTTGGTATCGCTGTAGCCAATATGGAGTTTATGATTGTGATGATAAATGGGGTGCAAATACACACAGATCCATAGATATTCACATATGTGTGACATCAGCTAACCAAATACTAGTCACAGCTGGAAAAGCAACTGATTTAGAAATTAAGGGGTGAGTGAGTAGAATTGCAGTAAATATTTTATGCTTTTATGACTGGATCTAGGATCATGACTACTACTACTAATTACATTTTTATAGTATTTATTAACCAATACTCAAAACAATACGAACAATCATTCTTATTCCAATTGCAGCACATATCCTAATATAATGTATCAACTTTCTAACATGTATTGTAGTTACTTATACGCATGTATCATGCTGCTTTACGTAAACACCTAATGCACGGTAACAGTTGTATGATACCAATTAGTAAATAAATTGTAAAGTTAATAACACCCACCCTTCACACGTTCTTTCTTAGTTTAATTATTGTACTGAGTTGGCTGTCTACACAGAATTCTCTGTCATATTTATATTTATATTTTACGATTCAAGGGGATATTTTTTTCGTATATAGCAAGTTGCATGCTGCCTCTTCAGTAAAATTCAACTATATGTAGGCTGGTTAGTCTGCAGCTAGTGTAAGGCATCAGAAAGTGGTTTGGGAGACAGATGTTCTCTGCTTTCCTTGTGCAGTAGGCTTAGCTTGTTCTTTGTCTCTGACAGTATTTTGCCTTACGCTTTCATTCTGTTGTGATTGTACCTTGTACGTTAAGTGCTCTTATTACATGAGGTCCCTCAGGTCTGAACAAAGGGACACAGCATTTTCTGGAGGCATTTGTGCAGAATAAAGCTGCTCTGACAAGAATATGGAACATAAATGTTTAGAAAGTTTGACTTTTCTGGTAATGGCTTAGCTTTCTGTAAGCTTTCCAGATATTTTGTATTGTGAAAATCATTGTGATCATTGTGTTTTCACTTTCTTGAGTTTTGTATCAGAGGGAATATTCATGTTTAAAATGTATGTATTGTCTGCCATGTTACATATACATTTGTATCTATGTAATGTAGTTCATGTTTACCAATTTAACCACCCATCAATGTTTTGTTTGGTGAAGTTGTGTGGAATTGTTAAATGCTGTGAATATACAGTGTTGTTGGATAGGATGCATCTAATTTCACTTTGCCTGTCTTGGTCAATAAAGATCTAAAGAGTTTGATGTGTATTAATAACTAACAGGTTTGATTGAGCCTACTGTAGCATTTTGGAATAATATTGACTTTATTGATCCCTAGGGAAATTGTGATATAATAAAGCTGTTAAAGATCTACAGAAGTAGGCCTCGCTGTTTTCAGGTAATGAGAAAATGTCAGTCTAGTCTAGAGCAGTGGGAGTCTGATAATGTGTGGATGTAACCCGTCTATAAAACATGATGGTACATTGGTAGATTTGTCTCTGGGGCAAATAAAACTGCTTTAACTAACAACATAGTCTCTTTATCTGGACATATGTTCTGAATTTGACTATTGTGATCATTTTATCCCAAATGCTCACTGCTGCTTAGTCGGCGTGCCAGTGAGCACACTGTAACCTAATGACAACAGCAACATCTTTAATACATGAAGGTCCAAGTGGAACACCTTGGGACATTACTGTGGCAACAGAACATGGTGTTGCTAGGTAACCAAATAAGGTGATCCTGACAGAAAAGAAAATGTTTGCATTTGTAAGAATGACAGCATCTTTGTGATGACAATGTATTTATAAAATGATTACCAACAAAACCTCTCTACAACTAAATATTAAATCTTGTTTAATGGTTTCTGCCTCAACGCCTTACTTTGTTTAATTGAACGAACAGTTCTGTGCGCCCTCTTTTGGTTGTCTGGAGTAGCACTAACGAACCATCACTACAGACTGACAGGAAAGGGTCAAGGTGTGTAACAGTATTACAGCATGGTCTGCTGGCTCAACATAAATCCTTAAACCTGTTGACGTACGTCTACTCTATCGCGTCAGGTGGACGTCTATCTTTGTACCTGGAGTCACTGTCTCCCTATTTGTTCTAGAACAGCTCAGAAGTGTGCCACCTGTGTAAACTGTTCAGTTAAATTCAGTAAAAAGAAGCTCCATTGATTTTCTTCTACTTTCTTTAATTTTAAAATGCAATATTGCTCCTTTGAGAAAAATAATCAAAACAACAAAAGCAGTTTTGTTTTCCAATTTGGGTAGAGAAAGACCATTAATATATCCACAACAAATTGTTTAGTAATTTATGAATGGGATAGAGTTTTACAGAAAATACATTAACGTTGCACAGGTTATCTTACAGAAATACACTGAAGTACATTAGAACACATCGGTTGTAAATCACAATGTACGTTACAACTCTAATTTAGCAGTCAAAATATTCTGAAATGCAAAAACTCAACATAGAAAATATCAAAGTTCATATAAATGTGAATGTGTAGTATAAACAGTAAATTGTCATAACTCTGAACGACATCATACACTTGGAAGTGGATAGAATTATTGTTTTTTGCTAAGACTGTACCTTAGTTGGCGAGAGCTGCTGTCACAATGAGATGACTACAAATGAAACTGCTTGAAATTGTCATGTTTCTAACATTATGGAGCTTCAATCCATCGGTCTCTTGGTCTCAGTCTATGGATAACACAGTAAAAATGGAACATGACCCAGAAATCAGTGTTGAGTGTTATGTTTTACTTCTGAGGTAAAATAGTGTGTTGGTTCTATTAGTCTCAAATAATTTGGCCCTAATCTGAAGTCAAATGTTCTTAGTAGCCCCTACTGTGACCCTCAAACACTACATCCTTACCATCCACTGGCCCATTAACAGTGAAATCAGGGAGCCAATGATGACAATGATGCTGTTGTAGACAGGCCCGCTGGAGGCTCCAGAGTAGTAGCCCATATCTCCAGAACCCTCAGGTCCCTCATAGCCGGGCCTAGGACCATATCCAGCACGGGGGTGCCCATAGCCACCCCCATAGCCTCCATAGCCACCCCCATAGCCACCCCCATAGCCTCCATAGCCACCACCATAGCCATGACTCCCGTACCCAGGGCGACTCAAGGCTGACCCAATCATTGCACCTCCAATTGCTCCAGCTGCAGCCGCTCCTGCCATCTTGCCTGCACTGGATCCTCCACTCTGGCTGTAGGCAGGGCCTCCGCCGCCACCCCAGCCTCGACTGGATCCTCCACTTCGCCCAAACCCACCACCTCCACCTCCACCTCCACGACCAAACCCTCCTCCACGTCGTGCCTCTGTGCTAGGGCAGAGGGTTGCTAGAAGCAGCACACAGGCTGTCACAACAACAACAAATGTCTGCTGGCTACCCATCATGGGTTCCTGTAAAAAAAAAAAAGGCAATTTATTAAAAAAATTGCTGAATTGTTAGTTTTGTTGACTTGAAAGTTGAGGTCTATGATCAACACGTTATTGAACAAAAACAATTAGAAATTTCCACAATCCAGGTGCCTGACAGTGCAGTCTTAAGTGATCCATATGGTGGAAAACAAAGTGAGGTAGACTTAATGTGGAACGCTCTATAAAACATACACACATACCCCTGCTCAGATGAATATATATTTTTTCTTTGCAGCATTAGGACTGAGCTGATTATGCTTATTTTTAAACAATGACCAATTAGGCGCCGGTCAGATCCGACCAGGCTGACAGTTCTAATCCAGCTTTGACATTCGCCTTAAAGGGGACCATGCTAATGCAATAGAACTTTCTCCCAGCCTCCAGGCAACATCATGTGTCACAACAAGTGGTAAAATTAGAAACCGGAATATATGATAAACATAGATCTATTCATTCACTTTTTCATTTGAAATGTCTCTAGTATGATGAAAGTAATTTTCTACTGGTAATTTATTTATGAAGCATTTCTGTTAAAAGAAAAATAATGCAAATCTAAATAATGAATAGAACATACATAATACCATGATTGACACAGCTATTTGGAAAATGTAAATGTTAGTGCAGTTTTACACCACAGATTTGAATCTGGGATAGTTATAAGATTATTTTTTACACAAAAAGGATAGGGAATAATTATAACAATCCTACTTACAGAACATTCAGATTATTCTGACAAATATAAATCACAAAATGTTGCAGTTCTATCGAATAGCTATCCTAAATTGTCACACAGGAAACAAGCTGTTTAACTTATTACTAGGCAACTGAAAACTAATGACTTCTATACACTGCTTATTATTATTACCTATTTACATATATATTTTTATAATGGAATTTATTTACATTAGCTGATTTGGCTTACCTGCTGAACAATATATTGAAAATAAATGAAGACCGAATCAGATCCAACTTCTTTACTCCTTTGCTAGTTCAACTTCTGTTGACTCCAGCGAATGTCTGAAAAATGATTTGTCAGGAACACTCTAAGCCCAGACACACTGTCAGGTAATAGGGATAACTGTCTCTCTCTCTCTGTTCTTCTCATTGGCTAAGTTAAGTACACAATAATGCTCATCACTGCACAGACTGTAAACCTCCACCCCTGCCTACCCTGTATATATACACACTAATGTTCTGATTCTATTTTTGTTTGTTCTGTTACTGTGACATCCCTTCAAACCCCCAAAATAAAGCTAAATCCTGATTTGAACGGCATTGTATAACAATTACATCATGCTTTTTACCTAATGACCCAGATCAAGGAAGAACATACAAGAGACTTAGGTCAGATACTTAGGTAAAAATAACCTACACATATTAGACAACACATCTTAAGATAACTATTTATTAAATTATATCAGAATGGTAAAAATTCTACATTTTCAAATAGTGGCATGTCTTACTGAAATCATGAACATTTTCAGTTAAGCTCTCTGAATCAAATTAAATGAGCAAACAAAACATCTAAATTATCAGAACAAAGTATTGCAAATTCAGCATGCTCTCTCACATGTATACTATACAAAAACATTCACTTTCTTCCACAACACGTACAGTGGTGACCTATTAAAACATAAGCATACAAAAGAAGCTGTACTGTAATGTGCAGTCTATGTATTTTCAATTAAGATTTTGTAATTATACAGACAAACACACTAAATTGTGCATACAGATTTTGCATACAAACGTCGGCTCATACAAGATAAAACGAGTACTGAAATGCAAAACACTCTTAACATTAATGACTAATCGGTATCCTCATTCATCAACAAAATTCACAATCTTTTGGAACACCCCTGCAGTGTGTTTTGTGCTTCAATCTTTCTGAATTGCTTGCCCTTGATGTAACTTAAAGCCAGACATACAGGTGAAGATACATTCTGTAGAGAAGTGACTTAAGTGTTTTTTGAGTATGGAAGTGACTTAAGTGTTTTTTGAGTATGTGCCCTACCAAAATCTTTGCATTTGGACATGATAGCCAACTTCCTTTTAATTTCTGAGTCTGAAGTATTTCCAAAGAGACATTAAATTAAATAACAAGTTTTGTTCCTTGTTATTCTAAATTGGAATAGTACTGACTTACACGTCCTTGTATCTTTGACAGTAAACATATTTTGATTCCAAGCTATAGCATCACATTATTTTTTCATAATACCGAGTGCTCTGCCTGTAATAAAAATTTGTGCCAGGTACAAGATCCCATCATGGAATATGACTAACTTCACGTTGGTCATGGAATAGCGGGAAGGTCTGATGTAATGAGAAGAGAGGGGCTGAGACAGAGAGAAGGAGAGAGAAGGAAAGACTGTCCAAAGAGGCTCTGGCTCAAGGCTCTGTACAAAACCCTGTTGAAAAAGTGCAAGGGGAAGACATTGGCCATTTTTTCATGGCAATAACCAAGATTATTGCTTAGATGAGTTCACATTTAATATATGGTAAACTAGTTAGGCTGGACAGGGTAGTGGCTTTGACTTGCGACAATGTTAAAGGCCGACATGATCACTAATAAGGAAAAACATACTGAGTGTATAGTCTACTTGCTTACACACCAAAATATACATATATTTCCGTTTTATGGAAATACAAGCGTTAAATACCAGTTTGGACTGTTTCTTTATAATACTGATACTTGGGTAAAGTCATGTGACATGACGTATGCTCGTGCTGAGGTCCGGGTTGGTAAGTTGTTTGTATTTGTATCTTGGCTCAGTGAGTTCTTGCACCTTTTAGCAATCAGCGTTGGAACAATGTTCCCACCTCCTATGACGTTAACCTGGACAGTTACAAGCACTGCCCCACTTCTGATCTTACTTGCAAACAGTGGGCGTGGAAAGTAAAAAGAAGGGCGATCATGTCGACCTTTAATGAATCAGCACAAGTACTGTTGGCCTTCATGTGGTAATATCCTTTGATGACGATATTGCAGGGTTATTTGATAGCTTGAAAATCTGTAATTCTTCTGAGCATAAATACAATCAGTTAAAAGAGAAAAAGTTTGAGTAACACAATTTGTATGTCAACGGGGCAAATTCTCTTCAACGGCTTAGATTGAAAAGGTCTTATATGTAATATTGCTACAAGTTGTTATCCCATCCATAGATGTCTCTACAGGCCGCAAAATTGTGTTGTGGTTTAGGCTGTTTGATGACTAAAGTCGCTAGTTAGTTATACATGTAAGCATAACAAAATCGTTACATAACAAACCACACAAGTGAGGGTTGCCACCTATCCTAATGAATTACAAAGGCTATTACAGCTATGATAACAAACTTTAACAGTTGCAACCCAACATAAGGCGGTTCTCTTGATGGCGTATTTTGCTTCATTGTTATCATTCCTTTAGGTAAATATGCTGTAAATATCTCTGTTTAAGACACTCTTCATTGTTTGAACGGTTAGGATTGGACAAACTTTGACTGGGAGAAGTACCCGGACCCCGTACTGCTCATACAGAGAGGTATGTGTATGAATTTGTCCGGAGGGTAGGAGCAGAAATGGGGACGGATTCATTGTAATCCAGGCCTGGGCTCATTAGCTAGTGCTTGGCTTCTGGTGCATCATGTGCTGCTCCTCAAACAGGCCTCCTTCTGGAGCAGATCACATGCAGGTGGTGCCCTCTGGGACACAACGCAGCTGCTTTTCAATAATACACCGCAGATATGTGTACCTAAACAATGATATAGAGAGACCAAAGAAGAAACAAACACAAAATACACTTCCGTATTGTAACTAACTATCAGAGATAGGGGGTATGGTCAGATAATGTGTGTTATACCTCAACATGAGTTGCAATCACACATGAACAGCCAGCGATTTTCAGAAGTAAGTGCATGCTGATACTTCACCTTCTCTTGAGTTTCTGCACCTCCCGGTCCTCTTCCTCCTTCAGCTTGGTGATGAAACTCTGCAGCACGGGCATCTCAAACTTTATGTACTGCGCCACCTGGTGGGAAGAAACGAGAACTTGCTCTCAAAGCTGAACACAGATTTGGAAGTCGCGCACTACGTCTATGTCTATGTCTTACGTCATAAGTGACTTCCTCTCCCAGGTCCGCTTCCATGAGGAAGATCCTGCACACCTGTTCACACGGGCCCTGCATCACTCTCAGCCCCAGAGGGTAGTCACTGCGCTTTAGCTTCATACGCTCTGCGAACCAACACAAACAGAATTTAAAGCTGACAAGGAGAGACTGCTGACACTTTACCTTTTGTTGACACTGAACACGAGTCTTTCTGTACTGAACACAAACACACCAAAAACCCTCACCTCCACTGGTGTGTACCAGGTACAGGGCAAAGTCGTCGGGGCTGTTCTCGATCTTGAACTTATTGAGGAGAACTCTCAGCACCTGAGGTGTTGTCATGCAGCTGTTAATCCTCACATTGGTGACCGATCCATAAGCGGGAGTGAACACTGCAGTCTGCAGTCCAGAGAGGGGCAGGAACATTAAACACCTCTGTACAACAACACGCTGTTTTATAGCTACCCTTTGTGATTGTTTTACTATAAGTGTGCTATTACCTTGTGGTTATAGAAGTGCCCATTAATGGAGAAACGATGCCTTCGTATCCGTCTCTGGTCGCTAGGTGACCGGCGCTGGCCACGCCTTAAAACCCCAGCGTCACTCTTGGTCCTGAGGAGCTGGGCGGAGCTCTCATACTCTTCTATCCAGTCAGGCAAAATTAATAAGTTAGCTAGAATGCAATAAAGCAGTTTATAATGTCTTATTGAATTAAAACAAATTGTCCAGGGTGTATGTTTTACCTTCTTCCTCGTCTTCCTTCTCATCGTCCTCTGTTTGGTTTTCAGGTTCTGTTACTACTACTGTGGGTGAAGTTTGCTGTGTACTCTCATTGCTGATGGACATGAGAAACAGAACAGGAGACATGTGACTATCAAGTTCACTTTTTTTCTACATCACCTTGTCGTTTCGTAGAACAAGACTAAAGAGACCATGGTAAACACATACTTGAGAAAAATGTGCTATCAAAAATCCTGAATTTAGGTCACTTCATCCTAGTCAGGCCTAAACAGAGAACTATTTGTTATAGCTTCATAAAAAGGCTTTGTTCTGAACCAGACTGGGTCCATGTCCTCTGCATGTCTGTTAACCCAGAACACCGGAGAGTAGTTTTGTTCAGAGAGCTGGTAGTGGAACAACAGGCCGACTGACACATAAAAAGGTTATACCCTGAGGCCAATTTGCTTAGCTAGACAGCAGATTGAAAGGTTCAGATCAGCTGTGAACTACCGGCAATTTGGGTTCAGCTAAATAAAAAACTAAAAAGTTTACTTCAAAAGGCCTAAAAATTTGAACGGACAATCGGAGCAACTGATCTCAATGGACATGTCCTCCAACCGACAAAATCATATGATGTATTGTTTATACTCATTCCCATTTCCAGGAACAGAGGAGTAACAGGAGCCTGTTCCCTACCCCTGATTGTCCAGGGCACAGCCAGAGTGCCAGGATGTAGAGGAGGGAGGCGGTCGGATTCGCTCATGGTCGTCCTGCATTTGAAGCCGGATCGGTCGACGCAGGCCCCAGGAGATATTTAGTAAGCCCTCCACTATTAGCTCCCCCTCTTCCTGTTGGGGTAGAGGAGCCATGATCAATACACACACACACACACACACACACACACACACACACACACACACACACACACACACACACACACACACACACACACACACACACACACACACACACACACACGACAGTTATTACCCCTTTGGGGCAGGTGAATTATTGAACAGAGACAGCAAGAGGTAAATTAAACTGCAAATGACTGAGACAGAGATGGAGAAAAGACAAAGAAACAAGAATAAGGCAGCCCCCCCCCCACCTATGACGATAACCAAAACAATAACTACAACTGTCTGCAACGATTTATTGTTTCTATAGCGTCCACATCCGACAACGGTGTATTTTTGCCTGTGACGCAAAACCTTCCTTTATTTGACAACTCTTTGGTTAGTTGATATGGACAAAGAGTATTTTAATGATCTGCTGCTAATATTGTGTGAAAAGCCTTAGTTTCAAATCTGTGATTTTAATATCGTAAGAAATGCACTTGGGGTACTGGCATTAAGGTATAATTACATAGTTGAACAATCGTTGGTCTCTATTATCAATATTATACAAAGAGGGCTGCTACTCCGCTATAACCTATCCACCAATTTTGTGATCCAATGTTGTTTGTTGATCCCATTAGTTTTTGATTGGTTGTCAACAGTTAATCGTATTTTTAGCGTTATAATTATCGTTATGGTTATTGTCCTAGGTGGGGAGGCCGCCTCAAGGACTTAACGCAGGCTCAAACGTCAAACAGCATTTAAGCGTTTAGTAACTATAAAAACAATTGAATCTCCCACTCTCCTTTTCTCTCTTTCTCACACACACCTCTCTATGTCTCAGTTGCAGATTCTGGCCTTCGTAGTAGAGGTTGTACGTCTTGAGATGGGAAAGGATGGTTGCCCTGGAGACAGAGACATTGAGTTACTGAGCATGCTTCCTTTATTCATCCTTGAAAGCCTTGAGACAGCACATCACACATATTATCTAAAAGAAGATTATCAATCACATTGATTACATATTATCAGAACCTATGAATACATAGTCTTGTGCGGGCGTGGTATGTTGATACCCCGCACTGAATTACTCTAAACAATACGTAATACAACGTGTGCATGCTTGTATATTGGTTGTAGGAGAAAAAGCCCTTACTTGCTGATGAACCTGTTCTCTCCAATCGGAACCCCATCTTGTGTGTCATCCATTATTGGTCAGCATGAGAGGAACTGAAATCGACATTTGATCGGACGAGACAGAAAGAGAATGAAGCGTGTGGGTACAAAGGGGCAAAGCAGCAAGAAACCACAACTACTGAGCATGCTCTCCGCAGCAAACAGGTCTCATCTATCTATCAACGGATGGACAGATGGATGGTTCATGAATTTAACTGCTCTCTCTTTCTCTTTTCCTCCTTCCCCAACTCACAAGAACCCAACAATCTGGGTCATTTAACGTGAGGCAGAGCAAGACAGCTGCACTCCGCACAATTCCTATATCCCAAAACACACACACGCACGCACGCACGCACGCACGCACGCACGCACGCACGCACGCACGCACGCGCACACACACACACACACACACACACACACACACACACACACACACACACACACACACACAGATGTTGTAGCTGGCATTCTGCCATAACTCAGAGCTCCCTTCCTCACTCCCACTTAAAAGGGCATGTGTGAGTGTCAGTGTGTGTGCGCCTGTGCTTGCGTAGTATGGGGCACCACAGAAGCTTCCGGAATAAAGAAACAGGTGCAAGGCATGTTGGCGACACATGGACCACCCTCTGAACTAAATCATTTCCGCTTCTTTAAACATTAATAACACACACCACGCAGACATATTTGCTTACAGACTTGATACAACTGCACATTTTGTACCAATCAAAGTAATAAGGGAGTCATATGCTTCTGTATACTAGACTGCATCTGTACGTTTATTGTGCAAATATCTGTCAGTTATGTGTGTGGTGAGCTTGTTTAAGACGCCGAGACATATACAAGATGGCTTACCTTACTGAGAACTGTGTGATCCTGGTTTGTCTTTAAAACAGGGAGCAGTTTTTTTTTGAAAACCTGGAGATGAGAGCGAGAGGAAGAGAAGAACAAACTGACTTTCAGTAAGCAGTTGGCATCCCCAGAGCTTAGCTGTTGTAAGCCCAAGGCTCACAAGCCTCAGTCGCTGAACAGGGTGAGCTAGGCAAAAAAAAAAGCGAGGCGTTTAAAGGAAGTGCTCCCTTTCCGCTCATCTCTTCCTCCTTTACAAGCTCAGTCACACAGGAAGCTGTCGCTACTCTTTACATGCATTCACACTTCCTTAATTCAGAGGAGACTCATTACAATATCACGCACACCAAAAAAGACACCCACATACCCATATGAACCTTCTCAATGGCACACACATACACACACACACACACATCTCACAGAAGCATCCCACGTACCAGGTAGCTCCATTAAGATTACATTGTGTTGTAAATAAAGGAGCTTACTAAAGCTACTGATAAGGAGAAACACGCAACGCCATCTAAAACATGATGTTGATAACCTCTGCCCATTCATCTGTGTCACACTTGGTTCTAAACGTGTTCACTTGTGGTGACCAAATGAAATATTAAACACCAATCAGCCCAGCACTATCAATATTTCAGCACTTATATTAGGCCCTGTCAAGGCCACACACGCAACACTGACCTACACAATGGCGGGCATTCGTTTTTAATTTCACTGTCTTGGCCACGGCCAGTGGGACTAGGTGACCATAGGTTGGGACATAGCTAGATGTGCAGGACCTGACAGAGACCAGCTGCAAGTGACGTTTCTCTTTTCTGATCAGTCAAAACTATAACATTTGTCGGTATCAGAGCATCCGTATCACTGTGACAAACACTTAGAACTCATCTCAGGTCATCGAAACACCACATTGAGGTTCCAAGTGTTTGAGTTTCATGTGAAACGTGAAAGGCAAGTCTTTGTCTGTGGCAAAGAAAGACACGTGCTTTCTGCCTATCCCCCAAAGGCTTGACAGCAGACAGTATGATACTAACAGAGATACTGACCCAACAGTGACCCAACCCCAGAACAGACTTCCACTCTGTGCTCTGCATTCCCCTTGGATTGGCTGTGTTTTGGACAGGAGTCCAAATATAGCCCAGCTAAATCCCCAAGTATTGCCAACCTCCTTAATTACATGACCACATCAGCCAAGAAAACACCCCTCATCTAGCAGATATGTCTACTCCCAGACGAAGCCTGACTTTCAAGCTCTCCTTTCCTCTCTTTCCCTTTCTTTCTTTAAGCGAGAGTTTATTTTTACCATGTTTTTATTTTATTTTAATGCATTCAATTTGGATTCAACTTCCATCCAACTGTTTGCCCAGTTTTTAAATCCAATTTCAAGACTGGCATCCATCCACACACCCATACCCATAAAAAACAACAACTCAAGACCACAATTTACAAACTTTATTTCTGTTTCTTTCTCTCTGTCCTTGTCCAAACAGACACCTTTTTTGTCATTGTGCCCTGTCCTTCAGCCCATTAGAAAGTTCTTTGTCCTGACCTCTTTCAGTTGCAAAATTACTATGATCTACACTTTTTTTTACCGCTGTCATGACAACCACAAAAATATCTGTGAAAAAAAGAACGGTTCAGGCAAGACATACCATTTGCCAAATAAATATATTGTGGTGTGTGCTCTTTTGTGATTCCATTTCTATTATTCATCCTTCAGATTCTGTGTGTCTCATCTTCCCAATGCCTAAATCTGGCTCCCCTGTTCTGTTTCTTGTCATGCTGAAATTGTATCTGCTTCAGACCTATCTGATAAATCATTGAAAATACAAGTCAATGCTTTATGAATTCTTTAAAGAAGTTGTGAGTGGAAAGTTAAACAGTTCGTCCTAGAACACTCCCACTGGCCAGCCTTCCTCCTAGTGTGTGCTGAGAAGAATCTTAAGTATCTGGTTCTTTTTATGTAATCTGAATGGTCCAGAAACACATGTGTTATCCCAACGATTAAATATTCTAAAGATAACACGAGCTACATAAGAATACGAATAACATAGGCAGGGTAAATAATGTTGTTCCGAACCACAATAGTAGATCATGCCAATGTAGCGGTTTAGACGATGCAGTGTAGCGGCCTGTCCTTAATTATGTTCCCGAACTACTTATGGATTACGGAAGCAATGATGGCGAATATATGCAATTCAAAACTCAAATTATTAGCTTTCATCCATACACTGTCACACGAAGCATGCCAGTGAAATTATGAAGTGCCTACTTCCATCTATCACGATTTATGGGTTGATTCTGTTCGGTGCATATAAGGCAACTACTTACAATGTTATTATGATGAGTCCAGGAGGTCTTGCTAAGTCTGCGGATGATGATTATCAAAACTAGGCTTGGTTCTTCAGCCTTTAGATCTATTCACTAAAGCTTGGTATTGGTAGTTAATCGTACTTAGTCCATTCGATCCCTTATCCTAGCTTTGGAAACAATTGAAGGTGCGCGCATGAAACTGGCTTGAGCACGAGGAAAACCCCATCTGTTGTTGAGGACCTCTTGGCACCGGACCTGGCAACCAATCAGCGCACGACCTGACGCCTCTTTGTTCGCTTTGACAAAAGTGTTCGATGAATAGAGGCGAACGTTATAAGACTGCGTGATGGGAAATCCCATAAACAATAAACAAACCCAAACCTTATACCTTACAGATCTCAGGTCCACGAAGCAGAGTCAACTATCTTAATCCCCGTTGCGATCTTAATTCCTACAAAAAAGGGCATGCTCTTTGTGTGGACAAACTCTTTATGACTCATATTTGTTTGGTAATACATTAATCTAAATATAACGGATTATTTATGCTTTTGTAGATTGTAAGAATATTGTTGAACTGTATGTGCTGAATAGAGAACAAACTGCAAGCACTCTGTCTCTAATTCAGAAGCATTTACTTAATCCTCATCTGCCGTTGCTAAGGCTTAATATCAGTTTAAAATTAATAGTGGAAAAAGGTGGGGGATTGAGTGGATAAAATGTGCAAAATGTATTTGTAATTGTTGCCACAATGAGATATTAAAAAGTGACCAGCCTTTAAAGACAAGACAAAGAAAGATTACATATAGGCCTAGTATTTGACCAGTAATGACAGTAGACAGTGTAAGTTCATTCTGTAACATATTATTAAATAGTTTTAGGAACAAAGAATATAACATTTTCTTGCTACTATTAGTAAACACAATGCCTGGTCCAGAAGTGTTTAGCACACTTTACTCAATTTAATATACATTTATATATATATAATTTATCTGTTTAAAAGTTTCTCAGCTCTTTCTTGTTTTGATACTGTGTTTATACGAACAGAAAGCAATGTTAGAAAAATACAATATGAAAAGATTCTAGCAAAACAAAGTATTTTACTAAACAACAGAGTTGAAATAGAAACAAATGTATGCATTTTCTGTTTCATTGTTAAATAAAAATGTAACAAAATGGTGCGCTTTGCAGCATTATGATTTAAGATAAAATGATCAAATTCTGTCTGTAAAAACATTATAATGGCATATAAAAAAAACAAATAAAACATTGAAAAAGATAAAACACT
The DNA here is from genome assembly GCA_026901105.3 of Galaxias olidus. Taxonomy (NCBI): domain Eukaryota; kingdom Metazoa; phylum Chordata; class Actinopteri; order Galaxiiformes; family Galaxiidae; genus Galaxias; species Galaxias olidus. The sequence continues at coordinate 614,584 of JAPMUY010008931.1, forward strand.
CAAGCTAAACAAAACCAAGATTATCCAGGTAGATTCCCCTTCAAAACAACTGAAAGGGATTGATTTATTTGTGTTACACAAAATATGGCCACCTTTTAACGATTTATCTGGATGGAAATGCATAAAATAATTTAGGTATAACAATAATGATATTGTTTTAAATCGATCATAATCAATGGTTCTTAAAAATATGCACCTTTACCAATGCATATACTAAACCTCACCTTAAAATGTGTGTAATGATTAAAGGGCACCACATAAATGTCCCCCCCCAAAAGATTTGTCTTACAGAAATGTGTCTGCAATACAGATCTGAGATCATATTTGATCTCAAGAAATCAAACCTTGACTATGAATGAAAGAAATGAGATGGACATTTGATTAGATTCCCACGAACAACTCACTTTAAAGCATGTAGAGGAACAGAATCTATAAAAGATGGCCAAACATTTTTTGTATTGGACTACTGCATCTGAATTTTCAATAGAGGAAACACAGGTACCCTAAAATGGATGGGACAATGACACCGTATCTGTACTGTTGCCGTGGAGGAAGAGGGGGAGGGAAGAGGGGGAGGAAAGAGGAAGGATATGGTAGAAGAAAAACTGTATCTGCTAGTTACATTAACATCTGATGATCTCAGGAAAAGAGGTGATTGGATGTGCATGTGCTTGCATGTACAAAGGTGCACAAGATGAGGAGAACAGCCTCCCACTTTAACAAGAAAAGGTATGCTGTGGGACCGTATTTGCTTCTATAGGATCGCCTGAACATTGCTGTGTTTAGTAGGGGAAGGCAGCATGGGAACACTTTCTTCTTGGGTAAACAATGTGACAAAGCACACACTATTGAAACAAGCATGGCACAGTCACAAAATAACACTGGTACTACACATCACAATATCTTTGATAGAATTGAATGTTACAGTTACTTAAATCCATATATATCCATATTTGGCCATGTCAGAAAAGGCAGGATGTTCAACAGTTACTGTAAAAAGAACATACAATATCATTTTTAATTGTCTATTCTGAAATGGCCATCCACCAAAACCCATTTTCTGTGACAAACCTGGTTTGAACCTATCGTTGCATACAAATTCAACATGCATGATCATACAGTACTGTAGTAAAAGGTTTGAAGTTGTAAAGTTCAAGAGTCCAGTTAGGTTGTGAAAATCATGAGATGCATGGAATGACCTATGAGCATGTGTCATCCAGATGACATACAGCAGAATGAGGTTGCCCCCCTCACTAGTTGACTGCTGCCCATTTAAAAAAGCCCCTCCCCCTGGTGTTGAGGTTGTGGCTTGGTTAAGCTTCAATGCCACTGATGAAATATTAACCGGGGCGGGACTGTTATAACAGTCATGATAAAAAGGGGCATGAAAAGTAAACTCTCAACCTCTGATAAAAACAGTTTTACATTGTGCACGAGGCACACATATAGGCTAGACAAACTTCAATTAGCAATGGTTTTCTTATCATAAATAAATAAATATCAAAGATAAAAATTTAAATTTGCAAATGTATTTTTTTTCTGCGCTTTTTCTTTGAACCACTCACTTTTTCTGAACTTAAAAATCCTTATTTTGGTACTATATACAAGAGAGAAGATACACACAAAAAAGATTCTGTAGCATTTTGGTTTACTGGCGTAACCAATCAAACTGCATTCATTTCGCCTATACTCGAGTCCAGGGAAAAAAAAGTATTACTTTGACTGACAAAATTATTCCTACTCTACTTTTCTTCAACCAGTGCTTTGCTAGACATTGGCAGAGTCATAGCCAGACTCATAGCGGAAATGTAGGCCATTGCAAAATTAATCAATGTATCAAAAACAGTCCAGCTTATGCGTATAAATCGATGTTTGATGGGCATTACACTTCTGATAAGAGTGCTGCTTAAAGAGCATATTTACGCCAAATGCATGGAAAAACAATAAACGCTTTAAATTAACTTGATTGACTTGTTATTGGGTTGAAAGGGACAGAACTGAAGGCTTAAGAAAATTGATAAATGACAACGCCATGATCTATGACATAAGTAACAATCATAAGAACACATCTATACTGATAATCAAGAAGTGCAAGAAAACAAACTTGTACAGTCTGAGCCATAGAGAGAAAAAAAAAAAAAAAAAAAAGACACCACCCACCAAAAATGCCCCCACCCCTCAACCAAACTTAAAACTCAACCTGAAGACTGGCATTGTCCCAATACGCCTTCTAGCATTCTAAACTGTGTGGCAAGGGAAATACAGCACTCCACTGGAAGTAGTATGCACGTTGGTGTATAAGTACAAGTTTCTGGTATGGTGCAGTGTCTGTAAATCAGTAATGCTTCTTTGTACTGTAGCCCCCTGAAATAAGGACAGAGCAGAGGGTAGAATGCAGACCAGAGACCTCCAGGACAGGATTGATACAGGAAATCATTCCCATTCTCTCCCTTTATCTCTCTCAAGTCAGGCACCTGGTTGCAAAAGGTTTTAAAGCATACATTGGGGTCACTTAACAAGGTCCGAAGACTGTAAATCCTTTCCTTACTTTGCAAACAAAGCACAACAGTTAACATAAGTGCCATTCTTATGTCAAGAGTCTCTCCCTCAGAAGTTCATGTGCCACTCCTCCCCCGGATAACTACATGCCTACAAATATTACAAAAGCCTTAATCTACAATATTCTACAAATCAAACATACAATAATACAATTAAGGTTATCAGTGAGATAAAAAGCTATCTAGAATCTACAAAATATTGCAGTGATTGCACATGAACTGTAGCAAACTAAGTGCATTTTGCTCCGTGCTAAAGCGAAGTAAACGCTGCAGTTCCCGTATCAACTACCAACCGAGCGAAGAGATGTGGATGGGGAAGGTTCAGGAGGAGCCAGGTTTGTCAGTGTTTGATAACGATGCCTAACACAGTACTGACACAGTGAGGTCCTGTCAGTAGATGGGCCGGCCCATTCCCATAACCTACTGAGCTCCCGGTGACGGGATCTGAGCATCTGTGCCGACGGCTGGGATCCATCCCACCTGAGAGAGCCATCGTCCTAGCATGTGTGAACGTCACACATGGAACAAGACGGGCTTTATCACTTTTAACGACCGGTGAAGGAACTCAACTTAACGGTTTGGTTTTAAACACAGGTTTGTGGGGGCGGGACATGAAGGCCAAATAGATGTGCAAGCTGTGGAGCTGATTTATTTGCATTAGCTCTGGTGATGCAACGCAACAAAAACATCAGAATCCCTTTGCGAGGAGACCGTTGATTGACAAGCCATTTGCATCTAACTGCATGACCATGCATTTTAACATGCATTGTTGCACTTACATTAGTGTGTGTGTGTGGTTGTATGTACACGTGCATGTTAGTATGTGTAATGCAGATGTGGTTACACAAAGCCCGCCGAGCAGAGATTTGATTATTCAACTGGAATTTTACATGAAACCAATCACTCAAGTCCTCTTTTAACAGAAGACTACATTTTCCAAAATTCCTCTATAGCAGTTTGGTGACTGAGGCCTATTACAATTTGGTCAAAGAGTTATCAATTATTCTGTTTAGAGACTTAAGATGCCTAGCATCCATATGTCAATCTCTGTCCATCTATCGCGAGAGAATGTGCAAGTAAGCTTCTGCCCAACCTCATACATGAGCACACACAAAAACACACGCCACCTGTCCCAGTCACAAACACTTTTGTGGTGACAAATGTTACACCCTACCATTTTATGACACCTATATAGCATGCTCATAACAGCATGAATAGACTACACTAGAGAAATCCAAAACACACACCAGACAAGGGTCGGCATGCTTCACCACTCTGAAGCAATTGCAGAACCTCCACTCCTCCTGCCATGCCTCGCATCCCTCACCCCTCGACCCGTCTGCTATACCTTGCTCTCCCCTTTAGGTCCCTCACCCCTGATCCCGCCCCCTTTCCCAGAGTCCTTCCGCCCCGCCCTTCTCCTGCAGGCTTTCCGAAGTGCCCCCCACTGGTAGCCTTTGAAAGTGGGGCTGATGGGGAAGTACTCGAAGACGGGGTGTCTGCGGAGGAAATCCATGCCAAACGGCAGGTCATAGGAGCTCATTCCCTCCAGCTCCGCCGCACTAGCTCCAGCTCCGCGTGTCAACTTCTTGATACCTCGTTCTTCCAGGGAACCTGGGTTAGAGGGGGCAAACGGAGAGGAAAGGCAACAAACGTGAGATGAAATAGGACATGGGAACGAAACAAACCATTTGATGTTTTTCCCGGTTTTAAGCAGCTCCCTGTCAGATGGACTCACCGGGAATAGTGTTGTCGAGGAGACACGCCACCAAACCGCCCACAAACATGGCAGTGGTCAGGAGCACGTTCAATACCTGGTCTAAACTAATGACGCCTGAAACAGAGAGGGGGAGATGCTAAGCAGAGGCCGCGTGCGCGCGTGCGTGTGTGCGTGCGTGCGTGTGTGTGTGTGTATATATTCGGTGTGCCCTGTGCTCACCAGTAACCAGTGGGTTTTCTTTGAGGTAGCTGGGAAGTACCATGCCAAAGAAGATGGAGAAGCCCAGGACAAAGAGGTTCCTGGAGGAGTTGAGGTCCACAAATTGCAGGTTGGACAGCCCCACGGCAGTGATCATCCCAAACAGGGTGCAAAACAGGGCCCCCAGCACCGGGTCAGGCAGAGAGGCAAACAGTGCACTGAATTTACCCACCAGGCCCAGCAGCAGCATCATGGCCGCACCATACTGGATCACTCGCCGGCTGCAAACCTAAAAGACAAATCGCAAAGCAACGTAGAGAAATAAGATCATGTCCAGATAGGACTATAGTACACAGGAGTCAGAAGTTGGGCCTAGAGTTTGGAAATGACCAAATACATAAATGGTACCTTGGTAATGCCCAGTACACCTATATTAGGACTAGAGGAGGTGGAGCCATTGCCTGTCCCAAACAGTCCGTCAAGTACACAGGACACGCCCTCCATGAATATACCCCTGGGGGGGGAGACAGAGAGAGAGAGGGAGATGATTGAGTAAAGGGGGTTTATCGAAGCAGTAAGATGACATACTACAATGTCCACAACCAAAGGGAATGTGATAACAATGGAGATGTACCTGTTAATGGCGTGAATAGGCGGTGGCGGGGCACAGGAGAGGCGGGCGCAGGCGTAGTAATCCCCGATGGACTCTATGATGCTGGCCACCACCGCGCTGAACATGCCTATCACCCCCGCCGCCGTTACCGTAGGAACCCCCCACTGAACTGTGGGGGAAAAAAATAATTACACGGCAGCCTTTAGAAGATTGTGAATGACAGCATCGTTAGCAGAGCTCAACACGCGGTTTGCATGGGAAAGCCTTAAACCACGCTGCACTTACAGGGGTAGGGGATCTTGAACCAGGGCGCAGCGGCCAGGATTCCCTGGCGAGCGTCCGTGCGGGCGTAATAACCGTACTTGTTTTTCTCCGGAGGGAAAACATTGGTGACGGTGAAAATGAAACATATCAGCCACGAAACCAGGATGGCCATGATGATCTGGGAGCGGGAGAGAGAGAGAAAGACACTCGGTCACACAGCGAAACACAGCGTGTCTTAAATAAAGAGAAGGGCGGTAGTTAAGTCCCTCTAAGAAGAAAGGTGCTGGCACACAGTCTGCTGACTTGAACTTTAACATTCTACAGTAGAGAGAAGTAATAAATCCCTTTTCATTGACCAGGATTTAAGAGTCCTGATTATCTACAGTGCAAACATCACACCAGGGGCTGTATCACATATTCACCAGCAGGGGGCAGATAGTGACAGCAGAATAGACACTGTGGAGTGGCGCGAGAGACAGAAAGAGAGGGTGAACGAGGGAAAAAGAACGAGATCAGCCAGAGGGCTGCATTGGCATACATTGGAAGAAAAGGAGAAAGCGAGAAGAAACAAAAGAGGCCATGACTTGGTTTGGAGCGTGACTTACGGGAAACATCTTGAAGAGCTGCAGTCTATAGGAGGTCCAGCCTTTCTTGGCCTTGTAGATGGGCAGGGGGAGCTGCACGTTCCTGGCATACTGGGAGAACAGCAGCACCAGGAAGATGGTCCTGCAACACACACACACACACACACACACACACACACACACACACACACACACACACACACACACACACACACACACACACACACCCTCCCATCAGCACAGTGGAAGCTCCCACCCACCTAAACGTATGACTCAGAGCCCTCAGGTCTCCTCCGCCAATCAATTAGCCACACTGCTTAAGAGCCAATGAGTGGCTATTACTGTCAGCTAACTGACAGCCCCTGGGGAGTGCGGTAGGAAGCCCCACAGAGCTCTGACACAGCACATGCTCCAAAGTCTCCTCAGCAGTTGGCTTTACCATGCAAAAGAAACTGCTGATCTGTTACGACGTCTGTTTTTTCCTGGGAAGACTGGACTTATCTAAAGCGTATAATGGCTGAGAGAGGGGGGAGGGATTTCATAAGTGTGTACTTACAGTGCGGCGATGCCCCAGTGTTTGCCGGCTCTCTCCCCGGCCGCCTGGAAGCCCGACAGGCCGATAAGGGCCACGGTGGGAGTGATGGTCAGGGGCCCGATGTACTTCAGCAGGACCCCCGGGAGCCCGAGAGCCCCGATGCACACCTCAATCAGAGAAGATACGATGATGGCTCCCTGGATCTGGGGAGGAGAGGGGCAAAGGTTTAAAGACTGTTAAAAAACATATATAAAAACATATATATATATATATATATATATATATATATATATATATATATATATATATATATATATATATATATATATATATATATATATATATACACACACACACAACACAACAGAAGATTAACTTAAGATTAACTTTGCTAATATTTGATTTCTGGTCGGGTGTTCAAATGCATGGTCAGGTCACGAACAACCAGGCACAGACTACACCACTTAGTGTGTGGACAGCCAGCATGTCGCATCTCTGTTATCCTGGGATGTGGAACACCATGCTTCTCTAACCCATCGGATGTTTTTAGAGGTAAACAAAGCCCCTGTTCTTAGTCTCTCCAGTCCCCCACCCCCGCTCCCGCTGGCGTTCCCTCCCCCAGCCTATCGATGACCTTCTGCGTGATTCCATTCAGCTTGATCGAGTTAGGCTCTCTCACACGCGTCAAAACACAGTTACCAAACCCGATTACACAAGCCCCGGAAAAGGTTAATGTCCGTTAGAAGGCTGCATCACTCTTTTTGCGCATTGAAAACGCAAGACAGAGATGCACACACGCACACACACTCCAGAGAAGACATATGTAACGCTCTCTCTCACGCACACACACAGCTGGCAATTAAGTTGCCCCTGGTTTTCTTCTCCATTGGCTCTTTCCCTTTTCTTTCCACTCCGTCACGACACCCCCACCCAGAGCTTAAACAAAACAACTTGAACGATCATTAAATGGCATGACTTCAGCATTATCACACCCACCTTTCAGATCGTCATCAGCCTATTTCCGTCTCCAACGCTCCAGTAAAACCACTTTCTCCGGGGTCCCTGCCATTCCCGGCACCAACACTCTCTTTCATCCTTCCCCCAATCAATCCATAGATCCATAATCTTACCTCTCGTATCCTGGGGTGCCAGATGTGTTCGGTGTTAAACATCTGCGTTTCATTCAGCATGGGGACGGCTGAGCACGGAGCCAGATGGGGAAAGAAGAAGACAGGGACCGGAAGAGGGAGAGAGAGAAAGGGTGAGCTGGTCGTTATTTAATCACGTCACCGATATCACAACTCTCTAGGATGACACAGAGCCTTTAAAACCCACGTTAATGCCAGCAACTTTCCAGCCAACTCATTCGTGCCTAAGGGCCAAAGTGACATCCAGTTGCAATGTTCCCCAATTATCTTGGTGAGGTGTTAGACCGGATAACTAATGGATGGAGCACACAAATAAGTCACTGTGTGTGTGTGTGTGTGTGTGTGTGTGTTCACCTGTAGCGTTGCACTTCCATTTGTCTAGTGAGAGGATGGCTCTTGCAGGGGCGAGGAAAGCAAATGCACTGGCCTGGAACAGCGGAAGTCTGAGAAATCAAAGCAAAGACCCTTAACTACAACTAACACTGACAGAACATTTACCAATGTTTAACTTTTATTCAAGAACGACAGCATTGGAGCGTGTCCAACCTGGGTGGTCCCAGACGAAAGATAACCACTGAAGGTATGATTGCCTATGATTATGTATGATGTTCCACCAACTGAGCCATTCAGTACAGACTTTAACATCACATATGTGTAAAGATTGGGACGTGACTTGTAAGAGCTATGCAGGGCTGGTTAGGTGCAGTGGCATGGCCAATTAACCCGCTCACATTTGTGAGCAATAAATGACTTGACTGAATGAAACACAAATAAAAAGGGAAATCATTTCAATTGATTTCTCGATAGACCGGTGTTTAAATGAACAGCCCTGTATTGACAGACAAACTCAGTTCAATTCAAAAGAAGAGGGAGATCAGAGTGTATGGCGTCACAAACTCGCACAGACACCAAGCCACCCAGAAGATCTTATCTCTATACCTCACAGGGGCACATGTTGGCCGCAGGGAGTGCCAGCTGTGCTTACGCTGACAAGTCCAAACACACACACACACACACACACACACACACACACACACACACACACCACCTTTTCGGGAACACAGTGTGCTTCTGACCTCACTAGGTAGCGTGACTCATCGATGACCTGCCTTTAGCACTGCCCCCAATCTCTGATCTGTCTATCCAGCCCTCCCTCCCTCACCCCATCCCCAACTCTTTCTTTTACGATGACAATCATCTTTTCATACTCTTTATCGCATGCTTATCCACTGATCAAAGTTTTTATCACAGTATATGTCAGCGCTTCACCCACAGCAAGTAAGGCCTCATCCCACTCACCCACCATACAGTAAAACATGATACTGCAGACCTCTAGCGATCATCACCAAAGAAATCCCAAAGTTCATCCCTTACGTCCCTTGTAGGCCGTCTAGCGGACCAAATCACTATGGCCTGCTCTTGTCCTCACTGCGCGCGTCATCCTTCTCCCCTCTCTCCATAGTCCATTCCCACCACTACGGCGTTGCCCAGGTGACAGTAACTGCCACGACGGTCACTAAAGCAAATACTTTGGTACAGTGCCTTGCACGGTCTTAAGTTTGCATATAAAAAGGAGACGTCAACAAACACAGACGTAAAGAATGTTTTTATATCAATATCAAAACTGTTCTCCTGCTGCTCACAAGAACTCTCAGCGTCAATTTCCGGCCAGAGAGGAAGAATTGGTCAAAGCTGAAATTACAGTTCTTGTAAGTCCTAGGAGCATGGCAGGATGCCTGGCTTCTTTCTGAGCTGAACAGGCAGAAAGAGAAGTGCGTGCGTGTGTGTGTGTGTGTGTGTGTGTGCGTGTCAGTGTGTTCTCGTGCCTAGAGAAAGGGAGGGTAAGTGGGCAGATTCCAACCAAGCAAACATCAGCCTTGCCAAAGGTCTGTGGGATCATTGGACAAACCACAGACTTATGTGAAAGAGAGAGATAGAAAGAGACACCACGTTTTCACTCTCAAGGCTAACCAAACAGACGCATAGATAGGACTCCCCTTCGTCCTTTGACGGAGTCCTGAGTCAAGGCCAGCACGCTGGTGTGTACAGTCGTTACTGTTAAAAAGAGAATGAGGGGTCGCAGGGAACGATAGATATTTTCCCAGCGTTTTACATCCAGGAGATAGGATTTTGACTGGCATGCGCAGCCTCTTGCGTTATAGCCGGAATGACAGAAACACAATGCAGAGATGTGAGAGAGATTCAAACAAAGATAGAGACATGACCAGCAAAAATCTGGTCTCCATTCATAAATCACACGCACACACATCCTGACATGGCAAGAACACTGCTGCCGCCAGCGATAATCTCCATGGCAACCGCAATCCATGTAACATGACTATGATATCGACAAGAAACGATGCACTTGATTTGGCCCTCGGGGCTGCATCGGGGGGGGGGGGATCAATCACCACGTGCACGCACAGACAGGTACCCGCATTGTTGCAGTACAGCCAGGCAGAAAGAAAGGGAGAGAGAGAGAGAGAGAGAGAGAGAGAGAGAGAGAGAGAGAGAGAGAGAGAGAGAGACTGAGGGGGCGTGAACTCCACAGCATGTTATTCCAGATCTCTCCACCAACAAGCAAGGAGGACTCCTTCCAAATCTCATCCCACCTCACACAGAGAGACGAGACGGAAAGACACAACAAACACAAACTGCACGCCCTAGCCATGGATCTGGTCTCCACATTTTGGGACAGCAAACGGAACTTGGAACCTCTAGTGTTCTTATTTTTTTATCTCCATTTAGAAAAGTAAAAATACCCAGCATTTTGAGCAACGAAAAGATCTCGGAACATAAAAGAAACGTGACACTTTGCAATATCCCTGTACGTAGGCAATCATTTTTTTACAAGCTTGCAATGGCACACCAAATTCCACCCAAGGGACAGCTTTTGCCCCGTCTCTCTCGTGACAGAAACCAAGCCTTCCTCTTCCTGAAGCAGCACATTCTAATGAAACCATCGGTGAGGAAGTGAGCTCTGTGACGTAACGCTGTCACCATGAATCAGCAACATTCAGGAGTCTTAAATAACACACAGTGGACTATCCCATTCAAGGCACTCCCCCACCTCCAGCCACCTGTAACAGAGACGAGGGGGTGGGGTGGGGGGCTTTTCCTTTTCCCTTTGACTACGGCTATTGTCTTTAAGGGGTGGGGTGGGAAATACGTGCCGGGGGGTTAAAAAATCGACAGGAGAGGGGGACAGGCACCGAGAGGGAAAGACTGAAAGAAGAAGAAGGGTTATGACGAGTTTGCATCTGTGCAGGAAATGAACACACACCTTCCAACACACAGACCTACGCATGCCCTAAAAATAGGAGTTTGGTCTATACACAGTGTTGTGCGCTTACCCAAATCATACCAATGCCAATATAGAACCGGCATGCTAGTGCACGTATATGTATGTGTACCTGCAGCCAAAAGTAGTCTGTAGTAGGGTGGTGATCCCCACACAAAAGAAAATGGTTCCTATTAGCTGGCTGGTGGCCCACTGGTCAAAGCCAACACACATGGCCTCGGCTAGGAGGAAAGGCACCGCTATGGTTCCACTGAAACACGTCAGGTAGTGCTGAGAGAGGGAGAGAAAACAGAAAACAGAAAATATCGGGCGTGGATTAGCAACGCTGCTTATAAAAGCCCAAAGCAAAAACGCTAGTGTGGCACAAACATGATCAGTAAGCCCTGGGCTACTGTTGAAAGCACTTACAAAACAGCTTACATCAGTGGAGGAGGGACTGAGAGTGGTTACATAGGTTGTAACCTGTGTTGCCATTAGGTACAACAAGGTAAAATTGCTTTGACATAGCAGGCATGACTAAACAGTTATTTAGGACATAAACCTTAATCGCCACCTTCCTCCAGATGAAAAACACCTTTTTATCTGAGCATTTATAAGATTGTGCCTTAAGTAAGGGTGTGTCACAAAGGAGGAATGCATACGTTGGGTACGCGGGCCAAGCCCTGTATATCACACACATATCTCTTTGTTTCCTTCAACACGCTCTAGGACTCCAACGGGCTGGAAGAGGGACAAACCTGCAGGCCCAGGAACACACACAGGTACCAGGGAGGAGTGTCTTCAATGGTGTAGATCATATCCATCCTCCTGGCATCCACGCTCTCAGCACTGTCCAAGGTCTCTGACATGGAGCTCTGGGTCCCCCCCCCCCCCCCAAACACACACACACACACACACACACACACACACAAATCAGATTATGACCGTCCGGTTCGAGGTCCGATAATGAAACAGTCACTGTCTTATCATCTAGTACGAAGCGATTGTTGCGGAACGTATGGAACTACAAATGTGCAGCTAAAGAGACATAGGTGGTTTGAGTTACATGGGAAGAGACAGTCAACAAGTATGAGCAGGATTGTAATTGTGACAGACAGTTGGAACACATAATGAACAGATGCATTAAAGGGATAGTGTTTCTACTCCTATGCTATGCCTATGGTGACTGGATTCTAACAATTGGTTTCAATAGATTTCCATAAGCCAAAAAAAACAAACAATAAACAACAAACAGCTAGCGTTCATAAAGACCACCTAAATCAACAAATAAATTCAAAAAATAATGAGATCTTGAACTATAGTTGAGAATGAATGAATTGCTTTGATAGTGAACACAAAAAATCCGGACCAAGACCTTTTTTGATTCATTTCAAAAGTATGCGTGGAGGGTTACAAACAGAGACAAGCAATTAAACAAGTCTAGTCAACTGATTAAACAAAGTTGTTTATCAAAACAGATTCACAGGGAATATACAAAAACTTTTTCCTGGAATGCGCTTCATGAAAGAATAACTTCCTTCTTTTCCTAAAGAAATGAACTCCTACATTTTTAAAAGAAAGATAAATAGCAAGAACAGATCAGAACTAGTTATATAAACATATATAAGAGAGGGATACAGAAAAAGAGAGTTGGTTTTTAAGAAAATCATCGCTGAGAAATTCCTCCAGCTCTTGCAACAATGCTGCCTCGGAGGGAAAAAAGTGCAGAGTCACGGTGACCAGGAGAGGGGGATTAAAGGAGCAGGAAAAAAAAGAGACACACAGAGACAGACAGAGAGAGAGGGAGTGAGAGAGAGAGAGACAGAGACACAGAGAGAGAGAAAGAGAGAGACAGAGACACAAGAGGAAGGACAACAAGGGAACATGGCTGGAAGGTTGGGCCGGACGGAATGTGTGAAGGGTGTGAGGAAGCCACACAGAAAGAGTCAGCCTCGAGGGCAGGATACCGCCCTAACAGAGCTACGTCAGGAATTAAGAGGTGTAGTCACCCCTGGCCCTAAACTATAGGCCTGAGGGCCACCTGGGTATGAGTCAGCCTCTGGGTTCACACTACCTTGTCAGCGCCCTGGTTCTCCTTAGTGTAGATGGCCATCAGCTCTGTGTCTTCTGTGTCCTGGTCTCCAGCGGCCGGGCCCACTCCGTTGACCACCACCTACGCACACACACACAAAAGCACATTCAAAAACTACAAGCATGGCAAGTTTTACAGTTGATTCTGCAATTCAAACGCAAAGGATTTGTGTAATGCCGGCCAGGGACGGAGGACAGCCCTGACACCAGGTCATCTCAGACCAACAAATAGAGCCAGGGGTGCAGAGAGTGGCAGTCAAGGTAGCCATAGCAATGGAAGGATATTCTTTCAAAAGGGTGAAGGTTAGTCAAAGAGTCCTGATAAAGCCAATGACACACACACACACACACACACACACACACACACACACACACAACACACAAAAAAAGTAGCATGTGAGGTTGAAAAGCTGTGGTTTTCAAAGCTCGATACAGACAATAAGAAATCAAAAACACCAACCAATGTGTGTGCATGTGCATTTTCACCCGTGTGAGCAGTCTCCATCTCTGGCCTGGTTATTAAATCATAAAAGAAAGGTTAGCGTGTGGGGAGGCTGTGTGCCGGAGGAAAAAATAAAACGTATGCAAACGCACGGGCAGTCAAATCCGCCATCCAAAACAGGGATGGGTGGGGAGACCTATGAAAAAACAAAACAAAGATTGTGGTCTACATCCTAAACGCGTCAACCGCAGTGTATCGCAGGTGACTCATAACAAATGAACAACAATACAAAAAGATAATCGCTTGGGTCATACTTTTTAAATCAGCTTTGGTGAGTCTCGGCAAGACAGACGAGGGATGGAGGGAGGGAGGGAGGGGAACGAGAGAGAGAGGTAGAACAGCAGTACAAGAATGAGACGGGGAATGGAAATGAATGGGATTAACGTCGTATCGTCTTTCCTCCCACCCAGCAACCATTGAGCAGCGGGCCCAGACACGTTCCCATTAAGAGGGGCTGCTGATTTTGTGTAAGTGTTCTAATAACAAGATAAGCCTGTAATTGTTGGTCCATTCCAACAAACCAGGCCAAGCCACCAGTCAACTGACTATACTGTACGTCATTGGGATTTTTGTTATTCCAGCTCTGTGCTCTTGCCAAAAGAATATGGTCAGCTGGTCGCATGAGCGTTGTATTACACAAGGGGACACCGGAAAACAAGACAGAGAGAGAGGGAACGAGAGAGGATGACAGAGTGAACCCACTAATGAAGGGCTTGACCACAGCGGCCTAACCTCGTCATTACTATAATTTCTCTGGCAATGATGTGAGTGTGAAAGTGTGTGTGTGCGCATGATTTAATGACAGAGATGGACTGTGTGTGCGTGTACAGACAATAACAGCAGCATAGGAAAGTGAGTGTTGTCAGTGGATCTGGAAGAGTCATCCAGTGCGGTCTGGTCCAGAGTGGGACCCATTGGTGGCCGACCACAAGCCAGCGGACGTACCGGAATAGGGTAGAAGTCGGCGCTGTGTTTGGCGTCCTCGTCATATTTCCCTTCATCTGCTCCTCCGTCCAGGGACTTGTTGGTGGTATTCTTCCCCACACCCATCCCTTCGCCTTCCTCTCTGTCCACCTCGATGCCCTCGCGCTCAGGGAAGAATGTCGCAGACTGCTCCTTCAGGTGACTTACATGGTCCAGGGCTCCGTCATCCACTGCAGACACCAAGAGAAGACACAACACAGACATATGTATGAACATTCGTTTCCCCACAAAGGAGGGCTCAGATCCTGAAATCTCCTAGCGGGGAACTAGAACCGACGAGACCCTGGGCTCTGTAACAAAGAGACCCTCGGGCTGCCACTGCGGATCTGCTAGTCCATCCACCAAGGCCGTACAGGGGCACTGGTTCTGGCAGACTGGGAGGGATGCTTACACTGGGAACAGACTCGGCAGGCCGCCATAATAGCCGGCCTTGGCCTGCCTCCCCAGCAAACCGTTCAGACAGGGAAGAAGAAGGGAAGGAGGGAGGGAAGGAGAGAAACAAGACATGGGAGAGGCACGGAAGCGGTAGAGCCAGACGGATTGGGAAAGAGGTCGGAGAGTTAGAGAACGGATGTGTAAGAGGCGAGGTGGGGCAGGGTGCAGAATGGTGTGATTGGAGGGAGAGCTGGAGGAGGAGGAGGAGAAAGAAAGAAAGAAGGAAAGGGGAGAGGAAGGTCAGTGTGTTCCTCACTGGGCGTGATGTGTTATTTGCTGTGTCATGCCAACTCTTGTTTGGGTTCCGCGAGGCCTTGGGCTGTGTCTAGCTCGGCTCGTCTATCTCCAGGTCCTGTCCCATCTCTCCCTCAGTTAGTTAGCGTCTAGCCCGGATTAAACCAAGATTCTCTCTCTCTCTGGCAGTCCCTGCTCCATACATCTCACTTGATTCAGGCTAATGAAAACTGGCCTCTTTTTTTCTAAATCAATAAACAAAAAGATCAATACATGACTTTGTCTGTTTTTACATTTGGGAGAGTGGGCTTTGTGGCCGATGCTATACTGTAAACATGTCTTGGCCGTCCTTGAATCAGCAACAACTGACAGAGATGGTATCCTTTTAACATTTCTACTTTGGACATATAGCACTTAATACAACATCTATGGAAATTTCTATTGGTTTTGATTGCTGACAAAAAGGATGATCTGAGCCAGCAAGGGAAGGAATAACTACATCCCTCCCACCTCTACCATCTCCAGGTTCACGCACAGTAGGCATATAGATTCTACTCTGAGGACACTCAATAACTGATTAAGATTGTGTCTCAACCGTTTCTGCTATAAGTCAAATTTGAATTCTACTTTCTAGGTGAGCCGCAACCTGCCATTGAGTTTTTTGGTTTAGTGTCTGAAAGACACTGAAGCCTATTCTATATGATAATGAAACAGAAAAGCATGAATTAACAACTCCACCACGGTCTTAGGCGAGTGGGAACATTATGGAATCAAAACATAAAAATTGACGAAGAACAAATTATACAAAAAGGTAAGGAAAATAAATAGAGCCAATATATAATTTTCAAACATTAAAAGGTGAGGAACGGAGTTGAATGCAATATAGTTGTTTTGCGAGCTGCATCATAGGGATTTTTATACTATCTTAAAACACCCTTGTACCATATAAATATGCATATATAGTCTCCTCACATTTTTTAACTGGTTAAAAAGATTTAGCCCATATAACTAACTATATAACGGCTGCCATGCAAGTAGGCCTACATTGTATTTTCAGACAATAACCAGGTGCATGTCACCTGGGAGCGTGGGTTCAGCCACATCAGCAACAACAAAGTGCTTTCACCGGTTCGACTCCGTTAAGAAGGTGAGGGAGATTTTACGTGCCAGAGATAAAGGCCTAAATGTGAAATGTTTTTGAGAACTTTAACATTGCTTTGATCCCACCCTTATCCCTCTTCCTCCCCATTCATCCCCATTCATCCCTGGCCCCGCCCTCCTGCAGTGTTTAGTGTTGGATAGGTGTAATACCTAGTTGACACATCCCATCGCTCCTGTCGAGCTGGGCAGCGGGGTGCATCTGTGTGGGAGGGTTGAAAGAGGGAGAGGAGGAAGGGGGAGGCAGAGGGAACCAGAGACAGAGAAATAGGGGGGAGGGGGGACTTAGAGAGGGAAGTAGGGGTGGGGGGTAAGGGGTAATAGGGGAAGGAAGCGAGACAGGAGTTAAATTTGTTATCCATTAGTTAATCATTGAGCAGCAGCAAGTTATCAATGGTGTTGATTCATTCAGTGAGGCTATTAGATTTTCGGTTTTTCTGACAGTGGGTTCCCAATTACTGGTGACAGCGAAGACTCAACACATAAAACACAAACACCCCCAATCTACCATCACACGCTTAGGTTAGAATTCTGTGCTTAAGTAGAATGATCCTGAACGGCCAGTCAGGTCTCAGGTTTGGCACATTGTGGAACAGTAAATAAGGAGTGCTGTGAAGTGTGTACAACTCTGTCAGTCAGCCCTAGGGTGACGGCGTTCTGATGAGGTGAGCACTAACTCGAGGAGATGCTAGCAGGTGAGGCGCTACAAGCCACGTCCACTATTGCATGAGGGACTCCTCTCCTATCTCTTCTGGTGACTGGTAAACCGTCACTACTCCGGGGGCAAGGATACCAGGGATACCATGCACGTCACCAGTATCAACACAGACAGGGAGAGACAGAGAGAGTGATAAAAGGGAAAATTTTAGGCTTAAAATGTCATGTTAGGCGAAGTAGGAATTGAATACAAGACTGTCGTGTTGATGTATTCATTTGATATAAAATAAATAAGAGGTAAAAACAGCAGCAGCAATTAATTTGCATACATGAGAAAAACCCACGTCAAATAAGAAATGTAATTTTAATTTAATTTAATTTAATTTAATTTAATTTAATGGCCAATCAAAGGCCTACAATAATTTGTTTTTTTTTGGAAGTAAAAAAAGTAGTGTAAAGTAGTGTTGGATTTAAGCTGATGTGAACTTTCACTATTTTCTTTATATAAAAACACATTATTATTTTGGTTAAAGAAGCCAAAGCTGAGTGGGTACACAGGAAGAGAGAGTTAAACACACATGAAGTGCAATCTTTAGTTTATCCCTGAATACCCATGTATTGCTGCATGGATCAATAACCATGGCAACCTAATCTACTGCACATTATCCCATGCTTATGTTTGCCAGGCTGAAAATTAGAACTGGTTCTCAAGTGACTTACCTGGTTAAATAAAGGCTAAATAAATCAAATCTAGTTATGCGAGATTCCACAACGTAAGTGTGTGTATGTACATGCAGTGTGCAAGTGACAAGACAACACACACCATTAAAAACTCGAGGAACAAATTTTTTTAAAGCTATTAAATAATTAATTAAGACAGGGAATTTAATCTGTATGGACACAAAAGCAAATGCAGTAAAGAAAATGGAACAAAATAAAGTGGATTTTATCAGTCCACTAATCTGTTGTCATGGAAACTAACCGCTACCAATCTTTTAATCTCCTGTAATTAATACCTATCTCAAATAATCTTTGATCACTTACACTTATGTGTTGCCAACTTTATGAATTAAGTTTTACTGCATGACCCTGAGAAAAATAAAATGTAGGCCTAACACCTAGACATACTATGAAAGTCAAGTACAAACACTGCTAAAATAATAAATGTGTTTTTTGGTCAATCTCACTTTATCAAATTAAATTTGAAGAGGACAACTTTCTAACTAAATTGACAAAGAAGAAGAAATATGTCAGACAATCTTGCTCGAGGAGAAAACTGCAAATAACAGATTTTGACTTTTTGTCAAGCTCTCTAACATTTCCAGCCTCAGCATATTGCCTCTGGTGTGTTTGTATAACAACATGCTTACAAGTGACAAGCGTATATTTTTACTGTGTGTGAGGAAGATTAGGAAAGATGTAATATTTACAAGTTACAATGGAGTTTGTGTGTGTGACTGAAGTTATGACTGAGTTGGATTCTTCTCTGCTTGCTGAACCCGGGTTATTTTCACTGATCTAAATGGCCTTGTACCTTTAGACCACTCCTTTCAAACGGTTAATGCTTCTTATTTGGTCTGTTGCACAAGATAATAACAGATAAAGTATCCTGTTGTTACATTGAGGTACTGTGTAATTGCCATGAAGGCCTTGTCTTCTCTCATAAAATCCTTTTTGTATTTTGAAATCCCAGATTACAAAAAGACCTTTGGCAGAGGAAACACTGGCTTTAAGCCTGGAAGTTGTGGTCATTTTGCTAGTTTGATGTTTTTAGAAAGGTTTGAAGTGATTGGAAGTGAGGCCTGTCAGTCTAACCGCCAAAATGAAAGTGACTTTTCATACCTTTAAGGAGGATAAGTTGTGGCCTAGCCGGTAGGACTGCTACCTGCTGACAAAAGTGTTATGACTTCAAATACCCAAATAAAAGCGTCAAAGACAAAAATGAATTAAAAAAGGCTAGTGCTTCCTCATTGTGTGGAACACGATCAATTCAGATGGTAAAATGTATCCTTGGAAGCTAGAGCTAGATTTCTTTTTTTTATTAACACAATGACAACATTCTTTTGAACCTTTATTCATTGGATAAAGGATGATAGTGCCACGTCCGGACTATACAGATTTTATCTAGCCTAAATAATACCGCTCCTCTTTACAGTGAGTCTATGTGAAAACCTAGGTCTAGTCTCCTTTCTTGGTTAGATTTTGCCTCTCACACTCAGAAATCAATAAGGGTCGGGGGGTCAAGAGGTCATTTTCCTGAGCGCTAAAGGGCAAGAACCCTGCTGAGTTGAGGTGGGTGAGAGCTTGAATGGGGGAAGAGGCATGGGATTTGGCTTGCTTTTTAGTTAGGGCCAGTCCATTCTTGGTAAAAGCTCCACATCCGCCGACATACACACCAACAAAAAGTTCAAAAGCTGTGGCAGGATTCAGCAGCAATAAGACATCCCTTTAAAACCTTCTCACACACACGCAAACACATGACCAAAATCAAGAAATGCTGTGTCAAACATTCATGCCCATGCCAGACGCGAGACTAAACCGATTAAACCGTACACATATTTTTACACACCGACCAGATCAAGTATACGCCTTAAGCAGTCTCCCCAGTGGTTATCAGTCAGAGTATTGTGATTGGTTTGTGGCCTTCAGGTTGCTAAACTGGTTGATAGCGTCTCACAGGTACTTTTTCCCAGGTGAATTGACTAATGGGCTAGTGTGTAAAACGAGGCTTATTATTCTAAACTGGACCCTTTCATGTAACCATGTTAGTCAAAGATAGAAAACTCCGGGAGCGACAGTTATGTAGCCAACACACAGCTGGACATCGAAGTCTGTGATCGTACTCAAACAAACAGTCTTTCTCCCACCCACAAACAGCAAGCCACAGCATGCAAGCCGGGGAAGGATGACAGTTGTAAAGGTTGAGGAACATTAAACAGTAATGAATAGTAATGAATTTCTGTCAGGCACCTTAGGCACAACGAGCAAATCTGAATACATTTACTAGGCTATTGGATATGTAAGCTCATTGTTCTAACATCTTCTAAAACCCTGCATGTGCTCGCTAAAGCTGGGAGCCCCACTTCACATGGTTTTAGATTAGCTGTAGGGAATACCGGCTAATATCTTAACCCAGTGTATCATGGCTTAGTGTACTTTACAAACATTAGGCGATTACATAAGAGTGAAAACGTAAAGAGAACATAGGTCCATTTCATTTTTCTTTATGTCAACTTTCAACATAACGTGAAAGCAGCACTGTTTCACAACATCCCACTTTAGTGCGGTTCTGAGGTAAGGGGTGGAGGGGAGATACAAAGGGAGAGAAAGATAAGGGGGTGGGGGAGCTGATAATAGGATGTTTTTTAGGGTGAGGCCTTCGCTACGCATATGGCTCTGATACCAGCACTCAGAACTCAAATGAAATCCAGACGGCCCCAGCTATTGTACCGTACTGTTTTGAGGCTGCTACGGTGTCTGAGAAACCAATTAGAATACTACTTAGGTAACAGATAACAAGACTCGAGTCAGCACGGTGTGAATAGTGGCCATTATCCATATTCCAGTCCTATGAACCATTCCAGGAATTACCCCCCCTGCCATACCATAACTTGAGGCCAACAGAGATGTCCTTTGTGTTAATCTATGGACATCAGACACCGTCAAGGGTAAACAAAAACAGTTTGCCTGGACCTGGAAGGCTGGGGAAGCCATCCCTATGGTCTACCACTAGCCAATCTGATCCCTTCAGATCAGAGAAACATGGAGGGTTTCAGATGTCACGCTGGCTGCTTGGGTCTCACATGTTGTCCACTGTCACAGCAGGGAGTCAGACGTACGGGTTGACCATATCAACCTCCTCCTCGGCAAGACACATGGTCAAATGGAAAATCTCATCACCTTTCCATGACCAGTATTCCCTATGCATCTGACAGCAGTACAGGGCTGCTGATATAAAAGGTTTGATCTGAACGTAAATACCATATTACTGCTTTAGGGTTTTAGTTTTGTTTTAATCAAAGTTTTTGAACATTTAAGTTAAGTTTATGCCATGAATTGAAGTCCCGTTTTCAGTAACTGTTTGATCCTTAAGTAAAACAAAATAGGAATTTAGGATAAAGTTTCACTGTCTTGTAAAAAAAACAAATATTCAGGCATTTTCATTTTTTCGTTAAAATAATTTGTTTCCTCTCATTTCTTTTCATCCTAAAAACTGTAATAATCTCCCCAAATTCAATCCATGTGCTCTCAGAGGTGACCTAGGGTAGCCTTCTTAAGCAAATCACATGACAATTAGGATCCTACCCCATTTAAAAGAATGCAATGTTTTTGCCAAAACCAGACAAAAAAATGTTTTATTGCCTTGGTGCCCTAGCTAGGGATCGCATTTAAAAGCTGCTAGAGGCAGTTTCCTACCGTAGGTGATTTTGGTGACCCCTACTGAGGAAGTGACATCCTAACTAAAGACCCGCCTTGATGAGAGGACTGACAGATTGCATTTGAATTTTCATGTTCCGTCCCAAAGAGAGCGTGGTGACTTGAAAATGAAAATGCAATAGACTCCTAGCACTGATACGCGTATTGTATTTGAATTTTGTCCTCTGCACAGCGTAGTACTGAAGATGAAGTCTTTGAAAATGCAATGGCAAATGCGATTTCCTTTTCATTTTCAAATTGTTTGACAACCGCATTTTAATTTTAATTGTGACATAAATAATGCTTGCACAAATGGAAAACGAGGATACATTTTTTATATTGCATTTAAATTTTCAAGTTTGAATTAACATTTGAATATTGTCCACAGTATGGCGGGGTAGGACTTTGAAAATGTAATGTCGAACAGCTTTTGGATTTGAATTTTAATATTGACACAGAATGCCCATTGGAGCCTTTGAAAATGCAAATGCAAATGGAATGATTGCATTTTCATTTACATTTTGTCTCAAATAACACATACAGATGTGGAAAGTGATAATGCTATTGTGGAATTGCATTTGCATTTTCAAGTTTATATTTTCATTTGAATAAAGTCCCTTAAGGGGCTTCCATACCCTACTTCCAATTTGAGAAAACATGCAGTTGATGCATGTCAGAGATTATGGTCCTGTTTCAGTAGGTTTACACTAACTCTTAGGTTACACAGAGGACGGATGACACATTTGACACGTGTCCCTCGAGCAGTCTTCATCCCATTCACATTTACTTAAGTGCATTTCTGGTTGGCTAGTCCGGTTAGCCTACTATTTAGAGACAGGTGTGGTGGTTTTCCTCAAACTTAATTATGTGCTTCCATACAATTGATCCTACATTTGGGATGCCAGATGCCACAGTTTTTTCAAATGTTTTATTATAGCTGCTTTTGAAATTCATGAGGAACGAGCAAGACCATCTGACTCTTTCTCAATGACTTCACATTTTAAAACCTACTGGAACTGGCTCAGTAAAAGTTTAGGTGAATACTACAAACTTCCAAGTAAAATTCCAGACTTCTGTAAAGTTTAAATGTTTGATTTTTAATCAACTGGAGGCCGGATAATGTCCACTTCGCAGTTGAATTGAGGACCAGCTCTCAGTTATGCGTTGAATTTCACAAAAGTTAAACCCTGGAGTTATGAGGAGAGCAACTAAACAGAAACTCATTTGGAATGTAGGGGTGAATAGTAAGCATGAAGTGAAACCTGTCTTAGATTAGGCTATACTTCTTATACATAGAAGTTA
This sequence comes from Galaxias olidus, assembly GCA_026901105.3. NCBI lineage: Eukaryota > Metazoa > Chordata > Actinopteri > Galaxiiformes > Galaxiidae > Galaxias > Galaxias olidus. The sequence continues at coordinate 637,263 of JAPMUY010008931.1, forward strand.
ATCATAAGACTACTGACTTCAACAGTTTACTCCTCATTACAAGCCTATGTGTTGGTTGCATCCTTGTAACCCCCTGCGCTCCTGTAAAATTCGTCATAGATAACCCATACACTCGGCCACCCACCTTCTCTCTCTCTCTCACACTCACACACACACACACACACACACACACACACACACACACGCATCCTGGCAAAAACCTGTTTCCAGGACAACGCCATCATGTTGCCCATCTCCCAATACTGATAAAACTAACGTTACAAACTATCATCACTAGCTTGGCTATGTAGGTACTGGTAGCTAAACATTTAACGTAGCATTATGCAAGTCAACGGCTGTGCATCCTCTGCGATCAATGATGTCTTATCATGTAATGTATCAATATACTTTTTTTTAATTTTCATGTTATTTCATCATCTAATTTCAAAGAGGCTTATCATAAGGCCTTTACAACATTAACGTTAGCCACCGGCGTTATCTACTTTCTCTAGCGTTAATTTCGTGTTCCTGGTGAAGTATGAATTAACCTCTCTATGCAGCGAAGTGGAAATGTCGTTTCTCATTGTGAAAAGTCTAAACTTAAAAATCTGAAATAGCGGATTGAGAACTCACCTGTCTAATGAGACAAGAATCGGCAGAACCTGCTTCCCTTCACAGCTAACGTAAACGTTACCCTGGTGTGTCCCAGTGGTTATCTCTGGCGTCGGCAGTGATGGCTCGTGGATGCAGGAGAGAACTATCTAAACCCGATTATTATTTCAGGAGGATAACTTAAAGTCTATCCTTAAAATCTACAGTAACAAAAGGCTCTCACGATCATCAGGGTTGTTCACGTAAGACTGTAAATTCGCTGGACGGATTTGGTCTTACATACACAGACAGACACGGGGTTGACTGGAATAATTAAAGCGCATGTGCAGACACTTGACGTCAGGCCCAACCCTTGACTCCTCCCTTATTTGCTAGCCAATTAAAACTATCCGTAGCTGTGATGCAATTCTCTGGTCAACTAATCAGTAAATTCCAGCAAAAATATTCTGGGTCCAAAAACACTAATATTACTCTCCATCTTCACCTGTGCGTTTCAACTGGTTTATAACCTTTTTTGTTTCTCCTTGACATTTTTCCAAACATAAGATGGCGTCTTCATTGCTGTATTTCTTCCAGTCTCAACCTTTCTTTACTACAATTACGCTAATCATACTACCCTCTACCGGTAGTTTAATGGTACTGCAATATTACTTAATTGACCTATATTTACAATGTCACGATTCTACAGGGGGCACAAGACTTGCAAAACAGCATGGTTTAACCGAATTATGAAACGACCCTAAATCAATGAGGAAAAAAAAACAGATGATGGAAATCAAATTACAAGAATACAAACTCTCTACATAAGCTAAATAAAAAAGCTGCGTTTACTTCTTCTACCACTTCTGTCTATATAGAAAGTCCTATTGTCTTAATGATGTAAAAGTCCTATTAAGTCATCACCAAGTGTTGAGATAAAAAGTAAAGCTAATAAAAAGGTGTGTTTTACAGGGGATGTATTTATTATTATTTATTATATATTCAAAATGGGAAGTTTAAAACAATAGTTATGTGAAAAAAGGGGTCAATGTAAGGTTATTCACCACCAGCATAGTAAAGGAGCGGTTCTCTGTGGAAACTTCTACGTTTACTCAAAAACAGGTCTGCAGACCTCAAACACATCAATATCTGTTGGGACATCAGACAAACTAAAACGGAAACATACGTCCAGCTGGGGTTTGAAATTGTATAAATAGTATGTGCATGTGTTTTCATGCCTGGGAGGCCATACTTGCTTTTGAGGGGTTCAGTATGCTTATGGCTGAAAGTTTGGCCTCTTATCCTGTGCGCACACACACATTCCCATATTTCAAAAAGCACACCCATAAAAAAAGATCACATGCCCTGGTTGGACCATTTAAGAAGAAGTCACACAAATGTTGGCAGAAAGAAGGAAGTTCCTCTTGCATTCAAACAGTTATTCTTGTTTTTTGTTTGTCTGCTTGTTTCTTTGCATTCATCCTCTCTACCACTGAGAATAATCCAGGGTAAAGCGACAATGCTAATTACCAGACAAAAGGACAAGTCACAGCTCCAGAGAGACTGTTTAATAATCCTACATCACATAATTGCTCCTGTACAAATGATCATAACGTGGGACAGGCAGCCAGCATGCTTTTCATTCTTCAGATCCGTATAATGGGCTAAATATCCCTATTAATACAAATTCTTAGAAATGCTTGAACGGAACAGAGATTATGTGTGTCGTCCAGATTTACTTGGTACAAACTGACAACTCAAGCCTCGAAAATTAATTTGTAAAGGCAAACAAAAACACGGAACATAATCGAACTTTAGAATGCTATTATGCTACTTATCATCAATTGTGGCCCTCACTATTATTACCATTATTCAGTAGAGATAAGAGCATGACACCCGATGCACTGTTTTGTAACCATCTATACATATCAACTATCAACAGTGAATAGTTAGGGGTGTACAATCGTTTAACAAAACCTGGCGCAGGCAAATCCATTTCTTTCTGTTCATCCTTCTTTAGTGTGCGTCTGTTGATAATATTCTGTGGGATATTCTAGTGCTCCTTATTCTTGTTATTGAGTTGTCTTGAGTGAAAGTCAATTCTTTGAGCAGTTTGCATGTGGGCTTTGATCCATGTGTCCTCTTAATTGATTTATGTTCAGATGCGTATGTGTGTGTGGTGACAGAATTTGTCATATTACACAAAGATTATACTACAATGAAGGACCACACTGATAGATTTTTTTTCCTTGTCTCATAGGCAGATGGTCCAATGATCTGACGTAAGTGGCTCTGGAGGGGAAAGTACAGCAAATTGACCGCTAAAAAGACCCTTGTTCTGCTTTTCAAAAATAGTCTCAGTCGCGGGATATCGCGGGGATTGTTTTCAAGCAGCTGTCCGCATCTTCCATCAGTCTTTTTGGTCCATGATCAACGACAGGTTGAGGCTGTTACAAAGGAAGCAAAAGCGATCCACTACGGTAGTGATATATACTGTATTTATACAATATATATCTAGAGTATAGGGAGAATGTACTGTATGGTTACTTTCCAGAAGGCTAGACAACTCAGATGTTCCACTTGTGACTAAATCACATTCTCAAAGAGCTGCATGGAGTTCATGATGTTCTCGTCCTGCAACAGAGAAGTGGTTGTGATTGTTCATTAACCTTGGTGAGCTCATGAAAGACTGGAAATGCAACAGTGAACAAATGAATGCATGGGTAATTGTTGCCGTCTTGTGTTTTGTATCCATGACATGTTTTATGCTATAAGTGTGTTCTTTCAATCTGAAGCACCACAATACACCTCTGCCTGTAAGCATGCTGTGGCGGGTTACCTTCTGGCAGGTCTCTATGAACTCCTCAATGGTTACCACTCCATCTCTGTTCCTGTCCATTTTCTGGAGGCGGAGAAGGAGTGTTAGAAGAAGGTATTACTGTAAGGCCGGACAAAGTACATAAAACACAAAGATTTGTGTGATCATGCTTTTGTGTGTGTGTGTGTGTGGGTGTGTGTGTGTGTGTGTGTGTGTGTATGTGCGCATGTGTGAGAAAAACCTGAAAGAACTTCTCCACATGTTCAGACGGTGCCTCATCCCGTACACAGGGGTAGGTGTATCTCCCCATCATGTCATAAATAGATTTCATAATGGCCAGCATTTCCTAAGAGAGCACGAGCGAGATAAGCTCATGTGTTAAAGGACAAAGGGTCAACCAACTAGAAAAAGCCATGTACACATTATTAAACATATAACTGTGTTGAAATGGATCATCATCATTTATAATGAATAAACTCCCTGTTCGCAACCTCTCCTATAGTTCACCTCTTTGGTGATATAGCCGTCCTTGTTGATGTCATACAGGTTAAAGGCCCAGTTGAGTTTCTCCGTGACGGATCCCCTCAGGAGCACAGACAGACCGATGACAAAGTCCTCAAAGCGGATGGAGCCATTTCGATCCATGTCAAACGCATTGAACAGAAAATGAGCGTAGGTGGTGGCATCTGTTGGGCAGGGGATGGAAACCAGAAAGAGAGGGGAAAAAGACAGGACATAGGAGAGAGATCCATACACTATGTTATGCTAGACCCTTACAATAAGTGGAACGGAATGTTCTTACTAGTGAGGAAAGGTCTCTCTCTCTCTCTCTCTCTCTCTCTCTCTCTCTCTCTCTCTCTCTCTCTCTCTCTCTCTCTCTCTCTCTCTCTCTCTCTCTCTCTCTCTCTCTCTCTCTCTCTCTCTCTCTCTCTCACACACACACACACACACACACACACACACACACACACACACACACACAGAGTGAAAGAGAATAGAAGTATAGCCAGTTCCAAGAAACTGTTTTATCTTCTAACCTCCTTGGGGAAAGAACTGAGAATAGATGGTTTTGAATGTCTCCTCATCAACCAACCCACTGGGACACTCCTGTAAGAGAGAGAGAGAGAAGGATAGGGAGAGGGAGAGAGAGAGAGAGATACGTCCATAAATTGCAAAGATCAGGTCAGATCCTCAAACCTCTGGGGCACCGGACCAGAACCAGACCGGACCAAGACCCAGACTCACGTTCTTAAAGCCCCTGTAGAGAGACTGCAGCTCCTTCTTGGTAAACTTGGTCTGAGCTTGAAGCTGGTCCAGCCCCTCTGGTTGGTGACGAACTGTAGACAGCTCCAAGTCACTGTCACTACTTTCTGTGGGAGCGAGAGAGTAATAGATAGAAAGAGAGACAGAGAGAGAAAACATGGGGCGGTGAAGGAGAAGGGTGGAGGGTAGAGATTGAGGGAAGAAAAGTTTAAGAAAAAGGGATAGATGGGATAGGGTGAGTGGGTGAGCGCATGGGTGCAGTTAGAAAATCGTGCAAGAGGGGACAACTCAATTGAAATTGGAATCATAGGGTAATAAAAACAAATAGGTTTTTATTTATATAATACTTACATAATGAAGGTATTTTGTTATATATACACTGTACCAAAGTGCCAGGTTAAAATGATTGAGAGGACACATTTTAGATGTATTTAAATGTCAAATGTTCAATCAATGACATTAGTTATCATTCCACTGATAGTACTTGCGCGTCTTACTCATGCCAGTATAAAACACATGGGAATAAAAAAGTAAACAGAGGCATTCAAAATGGGAGGGAATAAATAAGGCAACAAAAATGAGTATTTTTCGATTGTTTCAATACTTACCATCTGGATACAGAGAAATGGAATATGTAGAGATATTGATATAAAGTAAATGGAAAGAGAGAGAAGAAAGATAGCAAGAGCAAAGGGGCAAAAAACAGAAAATAGCCATGTCAAATAACGAGCCTCAGACCACCGAGAAGATAAGATGGCCAGAGGGACTGAAAAGCAGAATCAAGTTACCTTCTCTGAAAATATCAAGCAGCGAGCAGAGAAATGTGCACTAGTACAAAGTTCTAACATTACTTTCAACAACAAACAGGATTTACACACGCACACACACACACACACACACACACACACACACACACACACACACACACACACACACACACACACACACACACACACACACACACACACACGCGCATATGCACAAAATTATGTCATACCAATACATATTCCTATAAAATGCACTCATATTTATGATCTCCATTACCACGTGTGATCACAGCAAACTAGGAGCAGGCAATGCTGCAGAAACAAAGTAAACTCACTTGTATGCCCTAACCCTCCACCCTCCCTGACTCTCATCCTTTACTCTATGCACCCTTTGCCATCCTCCTGCCTCCCCTGCCTGCCTGCCTGCCTGCCTGCCTGCCTGCCTGCCTGCCTGCCTGCCTGCCCCACCGCACCCAGCCCTGTGTCCCGCTCCACCTCTCACCGTCCCTGGCTGTCTCTCACCAGTCTCTGTGATGTCAATGAGCCCCAGCAGGTGCATCAGCTTGAGGAACATGAGGACCAAGCAGACGATGCCCACTGTCTGCAGCCCCTCCGTCTCCCACCTGACGCTCATCTTCTCGTCCCCGTCACTCTTCTCTTTCTCCGTCATTTGCGGTCCTGCTCTCTCTCTCTCTTATTAACTCTACTCTCCTTCCGTTTCTCTCTGTTTCACACGGAGAGGTATGTGGTGAAAGCCCTCCAGTAGCAGAAAACTGACCATAACCACTCAAGTGGTTTTAGATTCAGGGCATAAAGAACGGCCCAGGTTGTGTCTGTCTCCCCGGTAAAAGGCACTAAGACTCCTTAGTCCATGTTTTCAGACGAGGTGAGGAGGAGAAGAGCCGTCCCGGCGCATGGTACGGTGCTCCAGCTCATCCACAAGGTGGACGATGTCCCCCCACTCCACTCAGAGAAACTGAAACTGCTACTCCATCGTTTTCTTCAAAACGTTTCCAACACAAAATGTGAACCACGTCACACACATCCCTAAGATGTTTCTTCCAAACTCCCTCCTTTCCTATGCAGCCTTTTTCTCTTTCATTCATAACATTTGCTGTCTCTCATCAACCCCAGAGCTTTCATTAAACCCCAAAAATAAAATAACTAGTACACTGTCTACTTTCCAACTAAAAGCAAGCGAGTTGGTTAAAGTAATGTGAGTCTGGGGTGTGGAACAGCGGTGCTTAAGGTGATTATAGGGTATTACATTGAAGAGTGTTTGCCTTTAAAGCCTCAGAGCGGGGGGTGGCCACTGGGGAACTTGTGTCCTGAATCCCAGCTCCCCAGTCAACTGTGATCCACTTTCTGTCTAATTGCTCTCTTGTCTCTCCTTAGTTCATTAACACAGAATGAACACAGCGCTCAGAGGACGCCTGCCGACTGTCACACAGGCATGGAGTAAGACACAACAGGCTTGACTAGAAAATCCCCAGGGCCCTGTGACACTTGTCAAAAATGAATTTCATTGTTCCAGCAACAAGAAGGGATCTTGGCTGCCCTCTGGTGGACTAAGCAGAATAAACGTGAACAAAATCTGGATTCAAAGAGCGTGTGGTCAGTAAAATTCTCATGACAATAATTTGGGAGGTCGATTAAAGCTGAGCTAAAGACACTCTAACGTAATTGTCCTTCCTATGTTGGAATTGTATTGAACTACAGATATCAGATATTAAAGCAAAAGATTCCCCCATAATCTTTTAAAGCAATTAAAGTAAGGCCACTCATCTCATTTTACATACATAACCCCTGCACAGACACACACACAGACACACACACACACACACACTAGGCGCACACACACACACGCACGCACGCACGCACGCACGCACGCACGCACACACACACGCACACACACACACACACACACAGAGTAAACAGTAGCCACCCAAAGCCTAAATTACACAATACATATTAGATTGCCATACCCAATAACAGACCCAAAATACCTTCATCTTATCCACTTGCAGGACAAATGGAAATATCAATATCATCTCAAAATAGCTCGAGTGGGGGTATATTCTTAGAGAAAGCAATCATGGTGTTTCAGTTGCTGGAGGTATGGTCTTTAAATTGTTTGTAAGACATGACAAATTTGCTAAACATTAATGGAAAGTTTGTCAGCTATTACATTTATACAACACACAAACACACACACATGTATAATCAGAGAGAAAGAAAGACAAACAGTATATATCCAGTATTTCCAGAGTGGTGGTAATTGACCTGTTGTTACAATATAAATAATGTAGTTGCTAAAACAGATGCCCTTGCTTGACTACTGATCAATACAGGTGACCATGTGCCAAAAGCTGTCATTTACATAAGACCACAAAAGAACATTTAATCACATTAGTTGATAGGTTCATCTTCATCATGTATCGGATAAGAATGTTTTTTCATAAACGAAATGTTTCTGGCCACCGGGAGAAGTAGACGGAGAACAAGGCAGGGAGAAAGAAAGAGACAGTCTGTAAAGTAGTCTCTTTGGGAGATGACATGAGTGAATAGGGGGCAGTCCACAAAGGCCAAGGGAGCTGGTTCAGGGCGATAATGAAGTGGCCGAGGGGGGTAAAGAGGGAGGGGACATTTGGAGGGGCTATTGTGGGGTGGCCCGTGTCCTTCATGGTCCTGGGGCACTGCTGGATCCATATTTAGGCAGTCTCAGGGAAGGCCTGTTCGATTCGGCATGTATAATTGATGTGAAGTAACGCTAAACCAAGACGTGGGCCTGTTTCTCTGAGTTTGTGACCAATCAGATACAGGATGGGGAAATGGCGAGAGTGAAGAAAGAGAGAGAAAGAGAGAGAAAGAAGGAGAGAGAGAGAGAGAGAGAGAGACAGAGAGAGAGAGAGAGACAGAGAAAGAGAGAGAGAGAGAGAGGATAGAGGAGAGAGGCAGAACAAGAAAAAGAGGTAAGAGTTTGGGTTCGATGGATAAACTGAGAAAAACTCTTGGAGACAAAAAAAGTAACAGTTGATCAAAAGACCCACTACCTTCTAGCGCTCCTGCAAATATTCACATTAAGAGAGGGCAAGAAGTGCAGGAGAATTCTAACGTTGCTGATCGGGAGCTTATTGATCCAGAAATTAAACCTTTTATTGTGTAATGTTTGGGACATACCTATTCAAATCAAATCTCTGCTGCTCTTTATTGTTTATGATACCAGCGCTGAAGCACTTAGCTGCAGACCAGAGGCCTTCTACTGTGATTGCCTTTGGCACGTTGACTGCGGGACACTCTGACTGGCTGGCTGTTTGCCTAAAACTATAACACAAAAGAACAACAACCTACAAAGGCTATGCATTTCATAACTTAAAAGCACAACTTGAAGTGGGCTCTTTCTAAACGACGACACATCTCCCTTTCCCTCAGAGTTCAGCCTCACACACTGTTGAATACAATGTAGACTAAAGAAACACTCATGTCACCACGGTGTGCATGAGCAACGGTGAATGGTCCTGCTACAGGTGGCAGTTGCCAAAGAGAGGGAGGGAGAGGGGGCCCGATTGGGCCCTTACCTTCAAAGGAAGACATGGGCTCCAGGATTCCAAACTGCTTGAGCACGGCCATGAAGAGAATGATGACCACGCCAATGGCCAACAGTTCCATCCCCTGGATCCCCATGACTGGCCGAGGGGCCGACGGCTCGGGGCTGAGCCTCCACGGAGATGAATGGAGGGAGGCCAACAGGAGAGCAGGGCCAGGCTAATCAGCCTAAAGCAGGGTGGCTGGCCAGGAAGGTTAACCAAGGTGAGCGGCAGCGAGCACGTCAGTGTCCGGTTTAGAGGCAGACCGACAGGCTCCCCAGTGAGGAAATATCCAGATGCCGACACACATGGGACACTCCCTTTCGATAACCATGGGAAATGTTAGAAATGTCAGCTGACACTATTTTGCTGCCTTGTTGGAAATGGTTCAGATTTACGTTTTGGTCATTCCTTCAAAAGCTTTTAAGACTTTTGACAGACAGACGGATTCTGACTAAACGTTTCATTATCTTCCTCGTCCAAAGGAAAACAGATGCAGGTATTCATCCCCAAAAATTATGTTTTCAAAATTAGGGGAAAATTTCCTATGATGTGTCCTTATGTCAGTTATTTGAAACTGAATGGTTTGTGAAAAACATGCAATAATGAATGAATGAACTGCTGACAGAATTGCTGACGCAAATAAACGTAGAGTAACAGAACATCACTCACCATGGCGGTCTCACCTTACCAACAACTGAAACTAAATAATGCTGTACAAAGCTGCACTATAACATTACCACATCTACAGTAAACATAGCCTATCCAACGTCTATATCAATATCTATCCAATACATGTAGGAGCTAATTATAGCCTGACAAGGGCTGCATTCTTTTTCTTACTTGTTCCCTTTAAAAGAACCATAGAAACTGCTGCCAGGCATATTTGTTTAAATGAGTCCAATCAGTAACTTCTCACTGACCGCAATGTAGAGAAGGCTGTCAATCAACTAAGGAGAAGCTCGTGACTGGTCAAGCCGTCAGCGCAGCAGCTGTCAGTGCTCTGAATTAGCATCCTACAACAATTAAATAATAAATGACTCTCTCATGGAATGACTTGTCGACTGCGTAATTCCTTGATTGCCATTTTCTTTCTAAGTCATGTCTTTGGATGTCCTTGGTCAAGCTTCTTTTCTAAACTCAACAAGATGACGTAAGAAGCAAGACTGGGTAGATCCATCCCAACTCCAGACTAAATCCACGTCCACCTTGCTGTTGCTTTTCTCAGTCCCGTCAAAGGTTGACTAGTTCAAGACTCTGGGTTCAGGTAGAGCCAGTCCAGTCCAGTCCAGTCCAGTCTGGCTCTCGTTCAGGGTCCTGGTGGGTCCAGTTCAGACTGAGAGGTACTTCAGGGTGTATATATCTCTAGACCGAGGGCAGCTGTGCAGACGCACTGTGAGGGGTGGGAGACTCACATTCCAGCTCCTAAACCACAGCACTAATACTTTACGCACACTTCAGCATCCCTCTCCACCCGTCACTCCTCCACTCTCTCCTTTTCTCCTTCCCCCTTTCTTTCACCCCTGCTCACTGTTAATCCGTTGCTATATCTCCTTTCAACGTAGTCCCTCCTCCCTTTCTCCGACATTACCCCAAGTAACCCATAGGTGCTGAAGTTACGGGGTAATCCGTCTGATCTTTTGGTCCGTCTTACTGCTGTGCTTGAGCCTATAGTGTCCTCGGTCTGTCCACTGCACCCCTCGCTGGCTGCCTTGGTCTGTCCACTGCACCCCTCACTGGCTGCCTTGGTCTGTCCTGTTGGGTTGTGTGCCCTCTGCCCATCGCCTCCTCCCTCCATCCTGGCTGTCATTCTATCACTTTCTCCGACCACAACCTCTCTCATCATCTCTGGTCTGTTCGTAGTCTCTCTTTATTCCCCCATCTCTTTCACTTTGATATATTTGATAAGCCATAATAACCACTCTCAGACTTACAGTCACTCAATGCGGAAAAACTCTCTCTCTCTCTCTCTCTCTCTCTCTCTCTCTCTCTCTCTCTCTCTCTCTCTCTCTCTCTCTCTCTCTCTCTCTCTCTCTCTCTCTCTCTCTCTCTCTCTCTCTCTCTCTCTCTCTCTCTCTCTCTCTCTACCACATCGCTCTCTTCTCCTCTTCACAGACTGCAAAGCTTGGGGGACAAATGGTGAAGTCACATTTTTAGTCCCAGACTGGGAGAGCAGATAAAGGGATCATGATACTTTCTCTCTCTCTCTCTCTCTCTCTTTCAAGCGCACACACACACACACGCACGCACGCACGCACGCACGCACGCGCGCACAGCACACACACACACTCAGATCATATAGCAGGAAAACCCCACATAACCACCACAAGCCCACTTCTCCTGAGCCCAATCCCTATGTCTTTCCGGTCAGCAGGGCACACTGGTGGGACAGAACAACAATACATCTCGGTGTGTTGTCCTCGGTAACAGTACTCGGCATGGTAAACCTTTTAGATTTGACTTACAAGTTTATAAGTAGGAGAACTGGAGATAGTGCTTGGGTTTGTACGCAAGTCTGAATTCATTTGGTTCAGTAGGCAAAAGCATAAGCACCATAACTATAAAGTCTGCATTTGCCAAAGTAGAGCATTAGAACAAATGAGACAGGTATGCGTGTGGGTTTGTGTGCGTGTGTGTCTGTGTGTGTGTGTGTGTTGGACATGGCTAATGCATTGATGTAGGTGGAGCAGGGAGACAGAGAGAGCAGTGGACAGAGTGAGATAGATCAATAGGCCTGTGGTGAGTGCCCGGCCCCATGTTTCTTCAGCCGACTGGAAAATCTCATCAACGCATCCTATTTATACACAAAGACCACTCAATGGCTGCTCTTTCCCCTGTATTTAGTAAACATTCAACAGGACTGGTAGTCAGATATTACACAGACCTGGAAAAAGTTTGCATTCACACGGGTGCATGTGTGTGTGTGTGTGTGTGTGTGTGTGTGTGTGTGTGTGTGTGTGTGTGTGTGTGTGTGTGTGTGTGTGTGTAAGTGTGTGTGTGTGTGTGTGTGTGTGTGTGTGTGTGTGTTGGTTGCCTCGTTCCGGCAGGCCATTAAGGGGCTAACAGGTTTTTAAAAGGTAGCTCTGGTGCTGACTGCTGACACAACAGTCTTTCTAAAGACCTGGAGTTCAATTCCTGAAACGCCCATCACATTAGGAGCCGACATCACACCACCGTCCTGGCGGGGCTAAACCACAGGGGAGGGAGGGGGGGGACCTCCAGCCCTTCAAATGTCCTGATTACTGTGCTCAGTGATGATGATTCATGGGATGTTGACGAATGCAGAGAGAAAGATAGGAGGGGGAAGGTGAGAGGGAAGGAGAGAGTGAAGGAGAGCCTGGTGGGAGCCTACCTGAGCGGTGGTACCTGCCGGCCCCGTGGCCACACTGGGACAGGCAGCTGGGTTGAGACATACGCCTGCGGGCCTCCACAGAGAGAGCAGCCATCACCGCTCCCATCCTGGACACTGGTAGCAGCCAACAAAGTCCAAACCAGAGGACTGGAGACCAGGGGCTATGAAGACCGTGATGGAGAACGCTAGAGATTTCCACTATTCTGATCCCAGAACAGGCCAGTTGAAGAACGAGAAGCTGCTAGCTCCACTAACCAGTCAGAGCAGCTTGGAACTCCACTCTACAGGCTAGCACTGACGGAAGAACGGCCAACATCCAACTAGTGACAGCAGACTGGACACTCCCAGAAGAGTTGGTTGGCACTTGGGTGTTCAGGATGTCTGTGTGTATGTGAGTGTGTGTGTGTGTGTGTGTCTGTGTCACAGGCCACATTACTAAGTCTCTTTGGAGATTGACACCAGAACTCGGACAGAGAGAGATCAAAGGGCACAGACCAAAGGAGCTGACCTTTCACATGAAACAGCCCACACCTCCACCTGGCCCCTTCCATCCAGCCCACACCCCCACCGGGTCCCTTCCATTCGTTTTCTTGTACAGCCTGTTTCAAACATTCACACTCTTTCTTTTTCAATTTACACAGAAAGGTTTGATGAATTCAGTCACCAAAAGTCACACCAGGAAGGTACACACCAAAAAATATGATGAACATTGTAGATATTAAGTAGATATTCTACTGTTTTGTTATGATGTCAAAATATCTCTCTCAGAGAACTGCTGCCCTCCAGAGGCCAGACGTTTTCCTCCATTTAATCACGTTCAGGACCTCTAAGATCCACAAGATGGCACTTAACTCCACAAAGAGAAAATCACAATGATCTCCTCAAATGGCAAATCACTACAAGGCCAAGACAATTATCTAAAAGAGAAAAGAGAGAGAGAGAGAGAGAGAGAGAGAGAGAGAGATAGAGAGAGAGAGAGAGAGAGAGAGAGAGAGAGAGAGAGTGTGTGTGTGTGTGTCTGCTGTTTTTGACTCTTGTCTTGGGATTTGACTCACATTTGGTGGATGTTTTTTGTTTTGTTTTTTACAAATGAGTATTTTAGTATTTTGCTTAGGACTTTGGGTTTGGCTGTTTGTGTATTTGAAGGATTATGGTATTTGACTCAAGCTGAGCCCCCTTATTTATGGCCATAAAGCAAGTTAAACTGCTCCTCCTTAATATCCACAATATTAACAACTGTTTAAGATTTTAGTTTTGTATCTTAGGAGCAATTAAGACGAGACTAAGACAATTTGCAATACCCCAAAAACAATGTTTGTGTTACTCCCTCTAAATCACCGCTGACACAGACCTTAGTTCCTGTCAGCACAAGAGAAAAGGGTTTCTTTAATCAGACCTGTACCCAGAGGTTAGAGAGAGAGAGAGAGAGAGAGAGAGAGAGAGAGAGAGAGAGAGAGAGAGAGAGAGAGAGAGAGAGAGAGAGAGAGAGAGAGAGAGAGAGAAAGAGAGAAAGAGAGAGAGGGGGGGATAAAATAGATAGAAACGGGGTGAAACGTGAGAGGAAGGATCAAATATATAAAACTATTTTGAGAAACACAAATGCTTTCGCAGCAATTTTGTTTAACCAATGTGGAATGCTTTTTCGTGATCTGTGTGTGAAGTCTGTTTTGACATGTGACAGGACCCCACATCCAAAAACGATGCATGCACAACGAATATGTGAAGTGTTCACTGACCACATTCTCGGTGAAACCTTATGTAATGAAAAACCTAGATCTGCTCTAAAGAGAACAAAAGGGGCCTTACCTTTCTCTAGCTCCCTCTCCAGACTCCCCTTCCACAGATGCATTATATTTGATAAGCCATAATAACCACTCTCAGACTTAAAGTCACTCAATGCGGAAAAACTCTCTCTCTCTCTCTCTCTCTCTCTCTCTCTCTCTTTCTCTCTCTCTCTCTCTCTCTCTCTCTCTCTCTCTCTCTCTCTCTCTCTCTCTCTCTCTCTCTCTCTCTCTCTCTCGCTCTCAGATCTAAGACAGAATTAGGTTTAAATGATCAATCTGGCATGTAAGGGGACTGTCAGTCTGTAAATGTAGACAGTGAGCTCCCAGAGGAGTAGACAGACTTCCAGAGGACTAAGGAGCAACAGGAAGACGAACAGGGGAGAGGCCCCTCCAGGGGATGGGACACATCAGATACAGTGCAAGAACAAACAGCACGTCGACATCACACACACACGCACGCACGCACGCACGCACACACACACACACACACACACACACACACACACACACACACACGCGCGCGCGCGCGCACGCACACACACACACACACACACACACACACACACACACACACACACACTTCTATGTCCCTGTGAGAGTATGAGGGGCAAGGGAGAATTGGGCAGGGGGAGTTATTGTGAGGGTATTAAAAAAGGCTTAGAGGACATGAGACTGCTGATTCAGCAGGTGTGGCATGGTGGTGGCTCATCTACTTTTGCAGAGAAGGAGAGCAGAGACAGACTTACACTGACTCAATGCACAGCGGAAGGACATAGACATGGACTAAATAGATAAACAGATAAACAAAAATGGGCCAAATGACCAAGGACAGCAGAGTAGAGGAGTTATGACGGACACATCCCCGTTCTCTCCTTCACCACATCTACAGCGTTTCAACAGCTACAGTTAAAAGTGTCAAACAAAGTCCTGGATTGTGTTATTTCACATAGGCAAGGAACGGTGAAAAGTAATGTTTTATCAAATCTAGGAACACCAGCTACGAACAAAAACACAATACTAGCCAGCAGAATTACTCCTAAATCAGAGGATAATCAGGAAAGGAATAACCTAACTCTGATAACTCTAATAATATTTGCAGCGAACCAGAAGAGGCACGCCACCTCCAGTGGTGTACAGCAGCACGCTGAGTGATACACGAATGTCTACCAAATTTACATAGAAAATCACAGGGGGGAAAAAGGGCACTATTATGTGGGAGGGAGGATTGGTACCTGTGACAAGTGTTCCTGTGATGAAGCCAAAGAAGCACCTCAGCAGCTTGCTGATCTCCCTCTCACACTCGGCCACGCACGCGTTCATCATTCCCACCAGCGCCGGGCCGCCAGCGGGAGAAGGGTGCTACACAGCGTCGCACCGCACACAACTCACAACTCACAAATCAAGGTGGAGTTAACGAGAGTCTTTCAGTCGAGCGTTCGGCTGCACCGGCACCTGAACACTGACCCAACGGTAGAAAGAGGTGGAGTTGGTCTCGAAGCCCCAGCGACCCTCCTTGGTCAAGGGTGTGTTATTGGTAACCAACGTGACAACTCCACAACACCCTTTAATCGCTGGAGTCCCAGTCCTCGCACATGTGGCATCCAGCAGGCTCCAGTGGTGCACGTGTGACTACCAGTTGTCCTTGTTCTTTTCCTCTCTTTCTCTCCCTCTCTTTCTCTAGACTCTACTTGGTACCCCGTGCGTCAGGGATTCTTCTTTACACACACGTGTTCATGTGTCTCCAGTTCATGTAACAGCGTGCCACAAACCACAACACAGCAAAACCGGTGTCTGCGAGTCCTCCTTTGAGGGCTTCAGTCACGCCAGTAGAGACACACCAGGGTCCCCATCCACACTCAGAGCCTGAACCACCAGGCGGCACCTTTACGTCAGGCTTTAGGCTAGCTCCTCTGTGCAGTGGCAGAGCACACATTTACCATGAGACAGATAGAGGGAAAGGGGAGGGGAGTCCATCCCGTGGTTGAGAGACTTAACAGAACACCCTCTCCCCCTTTTCAGCCCCCCCCCCAGCTCACTTTCCCCATTTTATTTTTGATCCTTCTCCCTGAACTCTACTTATATCGTAGCCTTTCATATCTTACTGTCCCCCTTGTGACCTCCATTCAAACCTCCATCTCCCCCGCCCTCTTTTCTTTATCAGCCCTAAACTTCAGGCTTAAAGTTCCCCACTCTGTTCCAACTTCCAACCCGTCTTTCTCCTTTACTCTTGAGCTTTCATCCTACATTAGCTCGTCGTGAGGCTCATTACAAGCCAGGGAGAGGACATCAAAGGCCAGAGCTGAACAAGATGTTTAACTAGCCGGCTGAATTTACTGTCTGTAACTTAAGTACAATCAACAGTCTATAAATAGCTTTCCCACTGTCCTTCAGCCCCAAAGGCCTAAATCACTCCACCAGCCTTCCTATCCTCTTTGTTCTCAGTTTAATTATCCAACTCATTCTCCTCCAACTTTTTGCTTGGGCCCCCCCCCCCCCCCCCCCGACCCACCAACACAACTCAACCAAGCCTCTCTTTCTCGCTCAGAACCATTCACAGATTCGCGTACCCACTGGAAACCGAATTTACAGGTCACTGTGTATCCAATTCTGAATGTGCGGTTAACTGCAAGGATTTACAGGACGGACGTGATTCTCACATTTCAGTGATCTGCCGGGATAAAATGGATGCCACACCTTCCACTCCACTAACTAAGTAGTTTAATCACCTTCATTTACATCACCTTGAAAATCCCTGCACCGACAAGAGAAAGACCTCCTACTTTTTTACTTTAAATATTGAAGTATCTGTATATGGTTCATTTGTCCAGTTAATATGAGTTAATATGAGTTACGATGCCATCAAATCTTTCTACCCCTGGGTTTCAGCTATTTTATTTATTGCACATCCCAACGCATTTTTTATTAACTGAAGGACTGTAATTCGATTCACAATCTATTACAACATAATAGCATTGTTCATCATTCTTCATGAGCCACGAAGAAACACTTTGAAGGGTAAATGTGTCCGTACACACTAAACCACTGGGAGGAGCTGTAGGAACAAAGAAACATGCCCAGGGACATCTTCTCTTTTCTATCAGCTTTCACACTGATAGGCCACTGCAGAGTGTGCATGTTTGTGTGTGCACGTAGTGCATGTGTGTATGTGTATATTCCAGTGTGTGTGATTGTGTAAATAGATGGATGTCAGTGGGTATTAATTAAAATGAGTGCATGCGCATAGATACGAGTGTGTGTGTGTGTGTGTGTGTGTGTGTGTGTGTGCGTGTGTGTGCGTGTGTGTGTGTCTTATTAAAGTAACCTTTCACCCTTGGGGTAAAGTTTAAGTCAGTATGAGTCAATCTGTGTATTGGGATCACAAATATAGAAATAATTCAAAAGCCTTTTAGTTACCCTCTAACTGCGCACACACACACACACACACACACACACACACACACACACACACACACACACACACCTCCTCCGAAAGACACACGCCCCCATCTTGACATAACACACACCAGATTGAACGTGGACCCCCGTCTCACCTTTGTCCTGTGTCTGTGTGCTGCTGATGATCCACTTGACCAGGCAACACTTCATCAGGGCTTTGCGGGTGAAGCGTGGCTTCTGCCATTTCCCTGACTCCTTCATTCTGCCTGGGCTGGGATCCACACCGTTGGCATCTCCCAACAGGCTACTGTCTACCGCCTTACCGTCCTCCTGGAGAGAGAGGTACAGGCACACGGAAAGAATTGACACTGCAGTAGTGCCATTATACTTTTTATTTTTTTATTTTTTTTACAATCTTTATTTTATAATCATATGTTCATAATGCTGGAGAACAGTTATTTTTTCCATCTATGGCAGAAATAAATGTGCTTTTGTAAATGTGCTTTTGTAAATGTTAGAAGCCCCAGGGATTTTTTAAAGGGGTAATAATTTTTGCATCCCTACAATAAAAGAGTGAGAAAATGCCATCAGATGCAGAAGAGAGGTGATGGAGGGAGCAGGCAGAAATGTAATAACACTCTTTAATTTTCAAACTCAACAAAAAATTGGACAGTATTGGAGTACAGAATTAGCATGGCATTAAGATTTGCAGCGTGAGGGAAATGCTTGTGAACATTGCGATTCATATGGTTCACATCAGAACAAAAGTAGGTTGTCATATTCACCAATGAACATGTCTAAACTGTCAGGAGTTAACAACAGGTTGTAAATGTGTACATTGCTAACATTTCTAACATTAATTCATCTGTCCTAGAGAGTATTGAGTTTGCACCTACACACACACACACACACGGACGCACACGGACACGTACACACACACACACACACACACACACACACATAAGCAAACATAACCATCTGGGAGATTAAGGAGAGAGAGAGAGATAGAACCAACAGGAGGTCTGTTCACTTTTGGTGCCGAAGGGAGTAAAGTGAGGGGTGACAGGGAGAGAGGATACACTTGGAGGATTTTTAACAGCTCTGGGATCTCACGGGAGTCTGACCAGGCAAATCCCTCTCTTTGGAATGTTAAATATATATTTATAAATAGAGAGAGAGAGAGAGAGAGAGAGAGAGAGAGAGAGAGAGAGAGAGAGAGAGAGAGAGAGAGAGAGAGAGGATGGGGTGGAAGAACAAGCTCAGGTCTTGTTCTAGGAAGAATTGCAGTCAATTAGCATAATGAATCCTGGGCTTTCTGGGGATGAGAGCAAAGGACAGGCAAAGGAGAGAGGGAGAGAGGGAAGCGGGGCAGGGGAGGGGGGGGGGGGTGTAAAGGCTAGGTAGGGACGATATAAAAGCACTTGGCCAGGAATGCATTTGCATTACCATTCCTACACAACGTGGAAACCAAGAGGATAATGGAATGGGTGTAAGAAGTAAAGAGAGGAAGTAAATGAAAGAGAAATATTCATGGAATAGAAGGTCCCGACCACATAGCAGAGATGAAAGAAACACAATGGCGAGAAATGATCACAAATAAAGAATGGTAACAAATGCAGTCCCCTCAGGCTTCTTACGTAACGATAGAAGAAGAAGATGGAGGACAGAAATAATTGAATTGATCCAAACGCGTATTTATTCCCGCTTAAGCAGGAGTAATAAAACAGAGGGGCATTGAGGCCGCCTTAAAAAAGTGGATTAGAAAAGATTGTTTTGGATGGATATTGTGTTGTCCGAACACCACAGAAGAAGAGACGAGAGGGTGGACTGCAACACACGCACGCACGCACGCACGCACGCACGCACGCACGCACACACAATCAACGATAGGATTCCCCTCTCGTCTTGTGACATAACACTCAGAATGGCTTTGGCCTGGGGCACCACTTTATTTGATGCTGTAACATCATGTAGGTATGTAACAATACAGATGCACTGTGTTCCCGACTGCACACACAGGTCTGAACACTCAACTGGCCTCTATACCTGTAGAGACACCATGGACCATACTGTACGTACAGTATGTACCATATAGCCTGCCATTAAACTTACTATAAAATATTAAATATAAGTAATGTGTTTGCATCCATGGGTTAAATCTGTCCTCCTCACTACAGCACCGTTCACCAGTTCTTGATTCAGTGAGAGAAGGAGCAAGAGAGAGAGAGAGAGAGAGAGAGAGAGAGAGAGAGAGAGAGAGAGAGAGCGATGAAGGATGGCCGATAAGTGGAGTGAGGGATGAGCAATGCCGTCAATGAGAGATGCACAGCCGCATTATAAGCCCATCACTAATGAAAGGAGGGAGGGAGGAGAGACGGGTGAAGACGTGGGAGGAGAAGAAAGGGAGGAGTGAGTGATGAGGAAGGCAGAAGCGCGAGGGAGGGTAAGGAGGGACGAGGAGAGGAGTCCTCCACTCCGACGTCGTGGACGAGAGGACCCATTAATAAGTCATATGTGATGAACATCCCGCCAAGGGAGCACCAGAATACCGCTGGTCTTTCTAGCCGTCCCTCCGCCCACTATCTCTCTCTCCGTCCCTCCACCCCCTCTCCCTCTCTCCGTCCCTCCACCCCCCCTCTCTCTCTCCGCCCCTCCACCCCCTCTCCCTCTCTCCGTCCCTCCACCGCCCCTCTCTCTCTCCGTCCCTCCACCCACTCTCCCTGTCTCCGTCCCTCCACCCCCCTCTCTCTCTCCGTCCCTCCACCCCCCCCTCTCTCTCCATCCCTCCACCCCCTCTCCCTCTCTCCGTCCCTCCATCCACCTCTTTCTCTCATTCTCTTTTGCTCCCTGTCATGAATGGCTGATGTCCCCGAGCACATGGAGTCCGCTCAGGCACTGTGTGACTCTCCTCCACTCTCTCTCTCTCGCTCTCATATCATCCCTTCTTCATCTACAGCCAGCCCCGTTGTTGTTTTGCCTTGGCCCGTCTTTCTATATGTATCTAGCTCCTGCTTCTGTCTTCACAGACACTCACTTCACCCATGTCATTAAACCGTTCCTCTTTTTGTCTTTCCATTGTCATGTGTTCATCCATTTTCATCTGGTCAACATATTTTTATTTTGTTTTTTTTCCTAGTAGTAGTAATTCAAAGTCATCATTAATAGCCACAACCTGAATTAAAGGGTTAACGAATTAAGATTCTCGTACCCCACTGTATCGTCTCTTTTGTGAGTTATCACAAAGAATTTTAAGTAAAGGCTACAAAACTGAACTCATTTGGGTGAATCAACAGGGTAAACTGAATAGCAGATCAAACGTGTTCCACACAGACACACAGAGACATATGGTAACTAACATAAATAAACATACACAAACACTTTGAAGGACTGAGGCTTTCTTATTAGCCAGTCAAATTAATATTAATCTTCCTCTCGGCAGATGTCGGTGCATATCTCATTCGCTCCAGTCTCCACCCATTCATTCCTCCCAATTTATCTCTCTGTCACTCACTTTCTCTCTCCTGTCCTCCCACACTGTCTATCCACTGCCTCCTTTCTCTCCCTGCTCCCAGCACCCAGCACTCCGTGTCACCTGTCACCTCCCTCCAGGTGGAGTAAAAATACATACAGCGAGAAGGGAGAGATTACGAACGACAGAGAGAGAGAGAGAGAGAGAGAGAGAGAGAGAGAGAGAGAGAGAGAGAGAGAGAGAGAGAGAGACAGAAAGAGGGACTGTTCAAAGAGAAAGATGAATAGATTTCATAAGTATTTTGAAGCAGGAGGATGAGGCAGGTTCCTTCAGAGGAACACAGCTGTGTTTTGAGATGCAAACAGTCCACAGACACATAGAGAGAATAACATGCAAAGGTAATGAGGCATAGATTCATGGGAAGATATTGGAAATGTAACATCTTTGTCTTCAAAGAACGTTTTGAGATGCATAATTGCAGTGCAGTCTGTGCAATGGTACCCCGACATAATGTGACTCATGTTAAATGATATATCTAGAGATTGAAGGGTCATCTTTGTTTGCTTTCATTGACGAAAGATCCTTCTATTTTTGTGTCTGCTCGAATCTGTCACAACGGTTGTGGACTTACATCGGTTTGTGTTTTTGTGTTTATGGAAGGGCGACATATGGACTGTGATTAGGTCTTGGAGCGTACGAGTGTGAGTGTGCATGTGCGTGTGCCTGTGCCTCTGTGTGACTCTGTGGGCTCTGTGTGACTCTGTGGGCTCTGTGTGATTTTGAAGAGTGTGAGCCTTCATATGGAAAAAGATTAAATGTTCTTGGAAGCCATAGTCCAGCAGAGCAACCAGTTTCAATTATGTTCTCCCTTCAGACAATGGTGCACACATATCACCCCCCCCCCCCCCACCACCACCACCACCACCACCACCACCACACACACATGCCCACAAAAATGTATGCACTTTTTCTGGACGTTATGTAATATTGGAGCCAATTATTTTAAGTGTCATGAATTGCCTGCGCTCGACATTGAGTCTGGCTAACAATATATTGATTGTCCAGAAGACACAGGAGCTAAGTAGCAGTAAAGAGGTGATCATTTCATGTCATTGTACTCTCTCTCTCCTGCAGGTCAATACTGAATGTGAGCAATAATGAGCATGTCATTGTGTTTGAAACTCTTTAATCAACAAGCGCGGATCAATTAAACTTCTGTGTGAAGAAAAGCGCCAGGATGGAAGCTAACCTTCGACAGAAGTAATGGGCTTCAGCTGCCATTGAGAACAAACTAAAGCGGTCGTCGTTTCAGCAGCCTGGCCAAGGTGCTCAGCGAGAGGAGAACAGGGAAAGATGATATTGCTGAAGGGGGTGACTATGTTTTTAAGGAATCCGATGAGTGCTGTGGGGTACAGGTCTGATTAAAGAAACCCTTTTCTCTTGTGCTGACAGGAACTAAGGTCTGTGTCGGTGGTGATTTAGAGGGAGTAACACAAACATTGTTTTTGGGGTATTGCAAATTGTCTTAGTCTCGTCTTAATTGCTCCTAAGATACAAACTAAAATCTAAAATAGGTTGTTAATATATAATTAATTGTGGATATAAAGGAGGAGCAGTTTAACTTGCTTAATGGCCATAAATAAGGGGGCTCAGCTTGAGTCAAACACCATAATCCTTCAAATACACAAACAGCCAAACCCAAAGTCTTAAGCAAAATACTAAAATACTCATTTGTAAAAAACAAAACAAAAAACATCCACCAAATGTGAGTCAAATCCCAAGATACGAGTCAAAAACAGCAGACGCACACACACACACACACACACACACACTCTCTCTCTCTCTCTCTCTCTCTCTCTCTCTCTCTCTCTCTCTCTCTCTCTCACCCAAGACATCTCTTAATGTCCTTATTCAACCATTGTCAATCTTTTTTCAAACAACTCAAAACATTAACAGAGACCTTAATCCCATTAGAAAAATAAACCCATATTGGCAATACCTATGACAGAGCCTCTCATCTGGCTTGGTAAATAGATTTTTGAGCTATTATTCAATCAAAACAAAAATAAGCATTCACACACACACGCGCACACACACACACACACACACACACACACACACACACACACACACACACACACACACACACACACACACACACACACACACACACACACACACACACCAGTCACTACACAAGACGTGGTGGTCTTTGACACTAACAGCCTGAGGATGGGTTCTCACACTATGAGCGCTAAAAGCGTGATTCCCGTGTCTGCTACCCTGAACACTTACGTAACTTCACTATAGCAGACATAATTTGTTGCTACATATAACGTGCAGTTAAAAACTCGAAAATACTCAAAAACCTGTCGACTTCTTGTCTAGGCTAGGCTACTTGTTTGTATTATAGGAATAGACATATTATTATTTCGGAGGGGGGGTTGCTGTACTGCTGACTTATTTGCCAGTGTAATTTCCACGTTTTCTTTTCTCCTGTTATCCACAAACTCTGCACATATCTAATTCCGATATCTTTAGACAATGCGTTAATACAACAGGATACCCATGGGCAATCGCTGCACACAAACATAGTTGACATAGTTCAGCTCGAGCTTGCCTTTAACATGCATATCGTGAACAGTCAAAATCTCACAACAAAATTGTGAAAAAGTTAAACAGGTGTGTCCATACCTGCATGCTTTTTCTGTTGAGCTGTGTTCACCGGGATCTTTCACGGGACTCTTCACTTGGCGCAGGTCGGTCCACAGATGCACAGGAATGCACGTTGGAGTTCTTCACAGCCCGATAGCGCTGCTACTAAAGAAGTAAAGCGATGGGAGGTGGTGACGGAAGGAAAGGGAAGGACAGCGACAAAGAGGGAGGGGAGAGGAATAGGTCTCGATGGTGATCATATGTTTCAGCAAACCGTTCATTCAACTATTTTCATTAATTTCATTGAGCGTCTCTCTTTATGTATTAATCTTAGACATTTGGGTTGCGAGGTGAGAGGGGAAGTCCTCCGGCTGTGTGTGTACGTGTATGTGAGTGTCTACTCGCGTGTGCGCAAGCATGTGTATTTAATTGCTTGTCCCAATCTTTATACTGACATAGTTGAGTATCAGGAAAGTCTTATTATAATGACAGTATTTTAACAGTTTAAATGCATTTTGGATTGCTTAAAAAAGTGAATGAAAATACGTTTTTCAAATGTGTGTGCGTGTGTGTCTGTATGTCTGTGTGTGTCTGTGAGTGCGTGTATGTGCGTGCGCGTGCGCATCCACGCATACGAATGAGTGTGGGAAATGCAATTAAAAACCTGCCTGAGATTCCTTCAGAGCTCAGCAAGGAACTGAATCAATTTAGGTGACCTTGGCTCTCTGTGCGGGCCTGGGGCAGGAGAGATAGAGGGAGAAAGTGTGTATGTGTGTGTCCGGGTTTGTTGGTATGTGTGTAGAGATTCAGGGGCATAGGGGTGGAATAGCAATCAGGCCAGGTCAAGCATCCTCACATCATGTTCGTTGGTTGCATACTGAACAACAGTAAGCATAGCGTTCTTAACAGCCTGAAGAGGAGAGAAACCAGCTCTCTCCAATATATGCAGCACAATTTTGTGTTTTTTTCTTTGACTAAAGGAACCACTCGCATCTAAAGGATGGGTGGCGTTGGCTAAAGATCGAAACCCCTGCCCTCTTTACACTTTACAGCACGACCCTCACATCTACATCACATGTGCTCGTACAGTGTCCCAAAATATGAGCATCATATGAATGAGAGACACAAACACACACACACACACACACACACACACACACACACACACACACACACACACACACACACACACACACACACACACACACACGTCAACAGTACAATCCAAAACAGGATTCACACATAAATGCATGATTTTTTCATCAATCGCAACATCGATGCCCCTAAACAGACATTCAATTCTCTCTGAAACAGAATAATAGGCTATACAGTTCTCGGTTCCCATATGATTTTACAATTGGTTAACTCAGCCTTTCAACTTGGAGTTTAGATTGCCACGGGCATCCTGGCTCTCAAATGTGAAATGGATAAATCCAGTCCTTCAAAAGCGGCCATGGTGAACAGAAAGATTGAGTGCAAATGCAATCCTAATCCATGGCAATGTCATACGAAAATATGAATAGGCCTATTGATCAATCAGTTAGCGCTACCAAAATATAACAAACTAATTATTACAATTTATCATACAAAAGATAGGGACATATATTTATAGATAGAGATATGCAGAGAGAGCAAGAGATGATACTGCTTAAAAAAAAATCACCCGTCAGGATGAAAGAATTACTTCAGCGGGTTTTCAGAGTCAGTATAGGGAGGTTTTTTGAAACAGTGTTTGATAAAAATTTCGATGAACTAGAACCCTTTCATATCAGAGAGTTGAATGATGATACAGACACGCGCACGCACACTCACACACGCACAGCGGCGCAGGAGCACGAGCGCAGTTCAGATGGATTTCATGTTTCTATGGAGAGGAATGTCTATTTTTAGAAGCGATATAAATAGGCTTTTCTTTGGCTCAAACATTTGCATGTAGGCCTACTGCAGTTACTAGTTAAGACTCATTCTTGTTATCCTCTTGTCTGTAAATAAACAGTACGTCTTTAGCAATAGGCAATTGGGTGTTTTATCGTATATTTCCATTACTGTGCCAACATCTTGTAAAGAAAATGAGATAGCGAACTGAAGATAAAAATGAACGGGTTTCCCTCTCATAAATAGAAATTGCAGGTTGCTACGTTGTAGCAACTACAATTCCCTATTTTATTTTGCCTAATACATTAACATTAAGCTTTATCATAACTGCTCATACACGTTTTTTTTTTCTTCTTCTAATAGGGCCTACACAGAGCAGCAATGACTGAATGAGAACCGTTAGGCTACTAATATATTTATTTGATACTAGGGCTATCTTTTGCTCGAAGGTTACGGGCAAAATGACTCGCTTAGTTGGCACTGCGCTGCAATTGTCTGGAATAAACTACATCATGGCCAAATCATAAATGAATGACGGGAGATGAATAAGCTTAGGTACTAAACGCTGCTGTCATCAGGCCCCGTAATTTGATACGACTGTTTTAATAAGTGGACTGAAAAGAACGGAGGGACACCATTGACTTACTGACTGCTGAGGCGGGGGGTGGGCAAGAGGGAAAGACTTAGTAGCCCTGGAAACTGTTGCTAAGTAGCAGATCAAGAGATGCCTGGACAGAGGGACAGCTATCGAACTGAGGGGGAGAGAAGAAGCAGAAAAGAGGAGCGGGGGTTGGGGCGCGGGGTACCCCAGTGATATGGTTTGGACAGACAGACTGGTTATTTTTATCACACAAGCCAAAGGCTGGGTCCAAAAGGCCATAGCACTTAAGGCTGAAATGTGCTTTCATGTGAGTATGACTCACACCCACACACATATGTCTTGATTTCCACATTTGCCATACTCGTCTTCTGAAAGTTTATGATAATGTAATACTATAATGTAGCTCGGTTATGGTATATCAATCTTTCCGGTGCAGCATTCTGTTGAATATGGGCTTATTGACATATTTACATTCAACAATTAATATCTTCCTCAAATTAACCATTTTCTAATGGAAATGGTGCCTCACTACTTGTTTGAATAAAAACTGTCCGCACCGTATACCTTGGTTCTGCAGTAGGCCTAGAGGCAGAGAAAAGAGACAAATGGGAAATCACATTATGGTAATCCAAGTCGATTGGATACAGGCATGCTTTAGGTATTATGCCTAATATATGTGGTGATAACCGTAATGTTGTACGGGCCAAATTCTTAGGTATGACAATGAAATATTGCATATACAGTATAGTGCATGTAATACATTTTAGGATATATAGTCTCTTGTGACTAAGTCACTGATACCATCAAAATGTTGTGACGACTTCTACAAACATCGTTTCATCCCATGTAACTGGTGTGTCATTGCAGGCTTCCTACCTGCTGACATCAATAATCTATTGACCTTGTCATATGCGGCTGAAGCACTAAAGACTTATGTAAGCGAGTCCCTCCAGGGACCTCCTGAGCATTACTAGCTAGAAGGGGAAACCCCAGTGAAAGGCTTTCCTTGATCTTTCTATCGGTCTCTCACTGACTGTGTTTCCCAGTCTCCTCAGACTTCCTAGAGAAGAGATGGAAATATTGTGAGTGAAAACGTCTTCATCTCCAAACCCTGTTATCTCCCAGGCCAAATTCCCACACATTCAGAAAAGCAAGTTAAAGATCAGACAGGGAGAGGGAGGGGAAAAAAAGACTGGGAGAAGAGCAAAGAGATGATGAGATGAAGGATGAGCAGGGGGTTTATTAGATATAGCAACAACACTCCAGGTTAGTGTGCAGCAGACACCATGGATATCCAGACAGTACATAACACCAGTCACAGTTAAAAGTTCTTACTTCAAAAAGTAATTTTGGACATGCTGTGAATTTAAATGGAGGAATTAAACTCAATTCAAAGAAAAACTGTAACATGGAATTAATCTAGGACATTTCTTGATTCCCTGGTGGAAAGGTTGACTGTGTTCCACGATCCACCCCACCCGCGACCTTAAAGTAATTAATCACCACCTGGATGTCAGTGGTTAATTAAATATTGAGGCAGCAATAATGGCTTAAATGGCTCCACTTCCCTTTTCTTTATCGGTTAACTATCTAGATAACAGCCCCATTTTGCCTCTCGCTGCAGTCTGCCCTGCGCCACACTGTCATGGTCCTATTTAACCAAAGGCTGTTTTGTAAATGACAAAAAAAGCTTTCCAAAAAGTTTTTTATTTACCTTTTTTAGATGCCTAGAATTTGAAAAATATATATAGAAGAGTTGATGAAATAGGGCTTTGTAATATATTGATTGCACAAACATTTTACAGGAGTTTCAGAGTAGCAGACCAGGATTAAACCACGGCAAACTAAATCCACATTTTAATCTGCACATTTTGGGATGGTTTGACCTCTTGATTTCCCAGTAGGAGGTGCTTAACTGTAGACTGCCAGATGTGCCAATCAGATTAAAGGTTTATAAATGTAAGAACGTGCATAGCAGGACTGGCACGTGCCCAGGCCTCTAGGCTGTGTTGTGATTGTTTATGTAACGCCTTCACCCAGTGTTACAGCTCCAGCTAGCACTCAGCATTCCAGAAAGGCCTTCGCTGCTTTACACAACTCATGGCAACTACAATCTAAGAACAGGGTACGTTAAAAAATGATTTCGCATGAGCTCTGGGGGCACACAAACTCTACATCTTTTGGAGCTAACAGGAGATAGCTGGGCAATAGTTCCTAATGCATAACATACCCACACCAAAAATAATTTAACGTATCAAATGTTTGCATTTATTTGGGCACTGAATTCATTGATACAAAGATTGAAGTGGTTGACAAAATGAAACCACAGAAAGTATTTACAGACACATATCTACAAACAGGAATGAGCAAAATGTTTCTCATTGAGGAGACAGGCAGGTTGAATGCAGGTGCTGGGAGCTTCCTAAAAGACATTTGGTCTTCAAGCTGTAAACAGAATATTTCGGAACAATACATCCAAGTCACTGGCAACGATAGGGATGCAGTGGGGCAATTAGGGCAGCGACAACCGCTTAAACTTTAACACTCTGCCTTTTGTAAATAAGAATAACCTTATATAACACTGCATAATTTTGGATCATGCAGATATATAATTCGGATACTATACACCATTGTTCAGGGACGTTAGAGTTCTTACAAAAACAAAACAATATGAACAAATGACATTTTGAGGTTGGTCAGCCAGCAAACGTTAGCCTCTCTCGTAAAGAAAAGTCCCTCCTGCCCGCCTGTAAGGTCTCCTCACCATTGCTTAGTTAAAACCAAACTTAAGAAGCCTCCTCATCAATCTTGGGCGCCAGGTAGTATTTGACGTGTCCCATGTCAGCAATCTTGTACTCCACCACTGTAAAAGACAAATGTTTGTAAAACTGGGCCAGCAGCACCACCATGTGGTGAAAGCCAAACCATGCATCTGTATAGAGCAGGGGCATTGAATTAAAATTCAAACCAGTTCAGTAAAAGAAAACTTCCTCAAGCAAATGTCCGGAACATCTTAATGTCTAGCTTGCGTTATGATTCAGTGCAATATATTGAAAGTAGCCTAGCTAGTTGTACCAGCGTCTGTATGTAGTCAACAATTGACTCAAATCATAGAAAGTACAATTCAATAAAATTTCAACAATATTCAGTTTGCACATTGAAATGGAATGAATTATAAATATTTTCAAATTTCAAGTAAAATAAAAGCGGTATTTGAGAAATTTACATTTAACAGACATCCTTTAAAAAATGTACATCTTAGAAGTGCTTAATTTTTGATTTTTTCAACTAAATCTAAGCATGGTGCCTTAATCGCTTCATCCAGCTGTGCTATAGCACATACTGGGCTAATATTTAAGTTTTTTTAGTGGCTGATGATGCTGACATTAGTATTTGACAATTGTTTTTGTTTCCCCTAAAGTAAGGTTTCAGCTACCGCACTCCTTGACAACCCCTCTGTCAGTAAATGTCTGTTATATTGACCCAAAATCCAAACAACTTTATGGGAATACTGGTTAGCACGTTGTTGGGCAGTGAATGAATGTGTTAGGATTCTGGTGGATCGATCATATTGGTTCTTAGATTGTTTATTTTATGTGCCCTCAGTTCGGATTTTAGTGGGTACGTATGTTTGCTCAAAAGATATGTGCTATGTTTTGTAGTTGCGCTTGCTGCTTATCTATGAACGCCACAGTCTCGGAACATGAGACACATTTTGAACTGCCTGTGGGAAGAATAAATATGCAAGAGTATGTCCATTCTTAATTATAAGCTCTGTTTTAGCCGTCTACTTTTCTCTTTTTAAAGCACGCCATGCTAAATTACTTTTCTTTGAATCAAATTTCCGAATTATCTCTCGCCTTGTCTTGTTTTTCCCCTCACTGACTTAAGTCTCAACGCACAGATTTAATTGGCTGAACAGCATCACGTGATAGTGTCTGAGCTTCCTGGGCCGCTAAACCAGTGCCGTAAAAGGCGAGTCAAGCTGCAACAGTTAAAAAACAAACAAACGAAAAACGCTGTCAAAATGTAATAACGCTCAATAATCTATAGGTTATAGATTCTGCCAATTAATGACCTCTGGTATAGAGGTACGACTGTCTAAGGACTGACAGCCTAGGAATACCCACCAAGAGGAATATCTGCTGACATGCTGAGGATGACAGTCTTTGAAAGCGGCGTTGCCTTAGTAAAGAAGTTCAGGTAGTTCAGTGCAAAGATCAGCTGGACAGGCTCATTCATCTCAATGCTCACCTGAAGACAAAAGCAAAATAAGAGGGAAATTAACAAAGTAGCTCAAACCATTACACAAGAAAAACATATTTTACAATCTGAAAGAGCAAGCCCTTTGTGACTAGATCTAGAAGTTGGAGAAAACATGGAAACTTAATTATGGAAGTAAACAAAGACTTACAGATTCCTCCTCTTTGTCTACATTGCTAGTCTGGGAAAGCTTGACGTTGCCAGTGCCCAGCTCTCCGGTGGCGGAGAACATCACCCCATCTTTTGCGCAGGAGATCATAACAGCGTCACCGATCTGAGAAAGGTCACGGCAGATACGAGCAAACTCCCCAGAAGGCATCTTCACCACACAACTGTACTCCTGCTCCTGAAAAGGAGAAAGAAAAGAGTGGAATTGGGTACACAGGTAATCTAAAATGAACAATAAGTCAGAGAATATTAAATACTACATTGCCAAAATAAAATATATTTTAACATTTGATGTACTTACTGGGATTCCCAACTGTTCTACATCTAAGTCCATGAGTTTCATCTCATAATCAGAAACCTTTTCCTGGTCTAAAAAAAACAAAAAGAGTAAAGCAAGGGAAAATTATTAGATGATGTGTCAAACTTTAAATGTGGATGAAATGTATTATAAAGACTGCAAATGATGACTTACTTGGTGTCTCGAACACAAGGGCAAGTGTATCTGCATTATCTTCTGCTTTGAGTGTAATTACATCGTCATTCCCTGCACACTTCAAGATCTTTGACATACTGCAAAAAAGAGCAAAGACAAATGATGCAATTATATAGGTTGGCAGTTTTTCATCACAAATGTATTTGTCTCATGATAAAAAGGTAAAAACACTTGTTTTGGAGAGCTAATAAATCAATTAATTACTTGTATTTCTCCAAAACAATTGCTTTTTGTATAAATCATATTAGTCAGCCTAACTAAATATACTATGTTTTTCTGAAATGCTTGAGGACGGCCAACACTATTTACATTGACAGAACTGACAATAATTTTGAAAAAGGTTAAAAACTGAACTCCCGCCATAGGAATTCACGTAATGAATTTGGCGCAAAAATGACGTCGCTTCCTCTACTTAGCGCGCCCAACGTCACCTCGCAACAATAGATGCGTTACATTAACCTGAACTATATACAAGCGCAGAAAACCCCTCTAACCTGAACTATATAAAAGTGCAGAAAACCCCTCTAATTAATTCTACACTGAGATAACGTACAACTGTATAAATGAACTGTCAGTGAACAATGTTGGTATGTCAGGCTGCAAGGACAACATGCCCAGGCAAAGATGCGGCAAGATGGCCACATTTAGCTGCGTAGAGAGCAGCTTCACGTATGCTAGCTAACGTTGACTTTAGTTCAGGATGGCTTGCTTTTTTTGCAGTTTACGGACACAACAAAACGTGATACGAGATCTGAAAGTACAATTTAATGGCTCCTAACTTAAACGTTACGCATTACAATTTTGTAAAGTAGTTGCTAGTAAAGTTTGATAACTGTCCCCACCTGCTCAAGTTGACTCCCATGGCTAGGTTTCTGTCGCAGCGGTATGTATCAAACCCGTCACTTCGGAGTGTGAGTTGAACCAGCGAGACATGAGAGGAATCCATGCTCTGAAGGGAGATGCCTGATGAACTGACATCCCAACACGCTTCTGTGATTAGGTCTTTCAAAGCTTCGAGGACCTTCTTCAAGATGGATCCCTGGACCAAGCGAGCCTCAAACATGATTCAAAGTTGTGTGTCCTTGATTAAAATAAGGAGATGCTTTGCTTGCTAAAAATGTAATCAGCCTTTATGCAACGTGATTTTCTTCAACACACTGCCTTTGAGTTTCAGCTAACTGGCTAATGAAAAGCTACACCACAGGGCTTCACTCGGAGTTCAGAAGAAAGGTATGATTGCCGATCGCGCGCTAACGTGCCTATTTTAAGTTTAGCTTATTTTCGTCATATCCGTTTTGTAACGGGCTCCTCCCAATTGAGGAAACTGGGCTCGTTTCGTCTCCATACTGGATCTCAGTAAAGTACTAGTCCCAAAGAGTATATAAAGCACTGTATGTTCTTTACTAGCCCTATAATAACTGAACGTAACTGCGCCTTAATGGTCGACTTTTTCATATTATGTGAAATCTCAGCACGGAAGTGATGAAATACAAAGTTAAAGGCGCGGTTTTTTCCCGGCTACACGACGACAAATAAGAAATTGAAAGCAGATACAGGTCTGGAGTTAAAACATGCTGGCATTCTTTGCATTGGAATACGTTTAAGAAGAATATAACACGTTTGCATAATATATAATTTGGGCTTTGTTTGATCTTAAACATTCGCAAAAGCTTAGCTTAGTTTTTTGCAAATTACAATATGTAATGAAGAGTTTGTAAATCACCTCGTCAGCTGGTTCACTGATGATTGTCACGGATAAATAAAAAACTAAATGTATGTTGTTCAGCTAAACTTTGTGACTACTATAGTTGTATTTAAACTATAAATTAACCCAGAAGTGTAATGTATGCACTATGCAGTCATTTGTTCTAAAAATGTATTCTTAAGTAGACACAGGAACCCATGATTGAAATGATAAAACTTTAATAGAGTGCTTGATCTGATATTGGTGACACGTTTCCAGTTTACATACATACATAAAAAGGATGGCATCAACACTGCAGAACACTACAGTTATTTCACCCCTGAGAATATTTAATTAATACAGGCCACTAATGTTAGGAAAGAGGACAATAACTGACCCTTGGTAATAAACAACAGCCATCTGAGGTATTCTGATAAAGTATCTGATGATTATTCTTTGCATTAGGTGTGTTAAGCGTGATATCAGTTTGATTTGGACGGTTGCATGGTTTTCACTGGGATTATGAATAGGTCACAGTTATCTCTACATGGACGTTTTTGGGCAGGATGATGGTAACTACTGGACGCTAGAGAGGATGTAGTTGGTAGCCATGGCCAGGATAGGAGCTCCAGTAGGTACACCAGGAAAAGGACCACTGGATCCCGCAATATCAATATGGGAGTACGGCAGAGGCTTGACTGAATCAACACCATACTAATAGACAGGCAGAGAGAAAATCACAAGATACAATATATCGGTAAATTTATTCACACTTTGGATATGCATTATTCTAACATTTGTATACTGGAGCCACATCAACTATAGCCACTATTTCACACATCAATAGTAAATAACAGTTCGCTACCTATTGTTATTTTTTCATATTAAAGATATACATTTCCCACTTGTTACCTTGTCATTTCCGGTAAACATGAGTAATTCAGAATCTACATGAGAATGTCTCTGAAAATAGTTTGTGTGTACCTTGTCCAGCCCTGAGGCCATGATGAGAAAGGCCGCTGGGGCCTGATGTCCTCTTGGTGTAGCAGAAGACGGCAGGTTGTTGCTCTGTAGAATCTCCTCATACTCAGACTTCCCTTTGTGGAACTCATAGTCCTCACGCCGAATGGTGGACACCTCAAACACATCCCCCAGCACCTCACCAGCTACACAGAACAAACACACAGGAGGTGTCAATAGACGAGAAGTACATGTGTGTCATTTCAGCTACGACTATACCTGCCAAAAAATGAATTATAGGCCAAACAGGATGGAGAAATATCTAATGTATTATCACCTTTCTGCCACTTCTGGGCATTGCCAGCACGATGGGCAGGTCCATTATCCATAATGATCTACAAGAAACACATTTTTTTCCATTATTACAAAATTATTATTGTATTTGCAATGACAATAACGCTCAATACACGTGTTCTATGAATATTTGCAGTTAACGTAGGATACACATTAGGCAATAAGTACTTACAGAGTAGTTGGGTC
Source organism: Galaxias olidus (assembly GCA_026901105.3). Classification (NCBI taxonomy): domain Eukaryota; kingdom Metazoa; phylum Chordata; class Actinopteri; order Galaxiiformes; family Galaxiidae; genus Galaxias; species Galaxias olidus. Next base: position 671,508 of record JAPMUY010008931.1, read on the forward strand.
CCATGGCTCGGATTGCATGGCCTGTCAGAGTGGCGATGGTGAACAGCTGAGGAGACACCTCATGTATTGCCTGGAAAGACAGGACGTGTGTTTAAAGTAGCTATATAGTTGTGCCGTAAAGATATCGTAGTTGTGAAGAGAATAACAGGGTAAAAGGAAACGCTAAAGAATGTACGATTCTGACCTTTTCTTTCATCTCACAAAGAAGGTCCACCATGACCATACGTCCCTCTGCGTCAGTGTTTCCCACCCTCACCCGACGACCAGCACGGGACACCAACAACTCATCCGCCACATAGCAGTCTGAGAACACAAAAGCACACCCAGGTAGTGTAAGCAGAGTACCGTATTGAGACATAAAGCGAAGGAAACAGTGGAGAGAGGGTGAAATGAATCAATAGCACACTGACCTGAGCCCACACTGTTCCTCACCATTGCCATGGTTCCCACCACTTTCAAATGCTTAGGTTTCAGCTTGGCCAAGACCTGGTAATTGAGAGGGGCAGAAATAGAGCTGAGGAATTAAGGAGATACTGAATAGAGCAGCGATCAATGCTAATGAACAGAGGACAAGGTATCTCACCTGGAAGAAGCCAGCTACAGTGGCGGCCCCACACTTGTCCCTGTGCATCCCAGCCATAAAACCTCCAGCCTTGATGTCAGCTCCACCAGTGTCATAAGTGATACCCTGCGACAGATAGACTTGCTTATAAGTTATGGTTAGACGAGGCTGCTAGACTAGAATCTAAAATGTATTTGCTTATGTACACTCAAAATTAGTTTGCATTCCCACTCACCTTGCCCACTAGCATAAGAGTGGTTTGGATGGGCCCCTCTCCACAATACTGGAGCTTAATGACTCTGGCCTGGTGGCGAGGCACAGCTAAGGGATAAAAAAAAAAAAATATATCATATGAATAAGATGAACTCAACGCCACATTTGTGGCTTATGCAAACACGGATCCAGTGAATGTGTTGTGGTCAGGAGTGAATGAACTATATTTAGTATTATATATATATTTTGTACCATTGGCACAGCGGTTGACAGCAGCCAGACAGGGATACTCCTTTTCTAACACCTTGAGGTCACTCACCACATCCACCTGAAACAAAGCAGTCAATGCAAAGCGCTTCTTCATTAACGGGTTGTTAAGTTTTATATATATATATATATATATATATATATATACACGTATATATATACAGTACTGTGCAAATGTTTTAGGCAGGTGTGAAGTCTTTAAAGTTAGGAAAAGATATAAATATATAAAAATATAAACGTTAATTGTTTATTTTTTATCAATTCATAAAATACAAAGTGAGGGCAAATCTGTCCCAAATCACACATATATATATATATATATATATATATATATATATATATATATATATATATATATATAATATATATATATACACACACACACACACATATACATACATACATACACATACATACACACATACACTATAACAGGGCTACATTTAACATTTGATCTGTATGAATAATAGTACAACACCCTCACCTGCACAGGGCTATCCTTGAATAGTTCCTGGACATACTCAGCCACGCGAGGGGCAGCCATGCGCTCAGGGTCTGACCCTCCAATGTCCCGGCATGCCAGTCTGAATGAGAGGAGTTACAACAGGGGGAAACAAGTTTCCTTAAGGTCTAAGATCTGGAGGGGACAGCCGAAAGACAGAGCCTGAACTAGGAGAATTGGAGAACTAACTTACCGTCCACTCTCTAGAGCGTGGGCCAGATCTACCAGCCTCTTTCCCTGGGCCACGTCTGACACCCACAGACCTAAGACACAAGCCTTGTATGGACTGGACTTGAGGTTTGCCTCCTTTACCTCCAGAGGCTTTAAGAGATAAGAAGGTAAAGCGATAAACAGGCAGATTTAGTCAACAGTATCAATCTAATAGGAGTAAAACTCAATTGATTTCAACATCTTCCTGCAAGAGTTAATATAGTGAACTCACTTTTAAATACAATATCAAAGGTGGAACAAAAGTGCATACACAGTTGTGCACGAATTCTAAAACACGATGCAGTCGAACACGTAGTCAAACTGCATTTTATTACAATGATCAACAATGCTATCCCAACAATGTGCATGCTTTTCTTTTGTTCTCCACGTCTCAGACTCGTCTCACCATGTAGAGAGCATGCAGGGCTCCTAGGGTGGCCACCAGGGTGCTCTTTTCATAGCTGCTATGAGGAGGGCAGACCAGCAAGGGGCGCTGCATACCTGCTTTCATGGCACTGAGGGGGAGACAATGAGAATGGAAGATAAGTACACAGCACAGGCACGCCTACCCCTTGTGACAGTTACCAAAGTGCAGCTCAAAACCTCATACTCAGACGGACCGTTTAATGCCATTGACGGCGGCATCGCTGAAGCGCCTGACATCATCATAGTCTCGATTCACGGGACCAGTGGAGGCAAACACCAACCGGTTTCCAGGGAGACCAGGGACCTTCAACACCACCACCTCCTCTGCCAGACCACTATCCACCTTCACAGAGCAACAGTGAGGAGGGAGTTACTAATGTCAATACAAAGTCACAACAGGGTTGTACACGATGGCTTGATGCCTTTGTGTGTGTGTGTGTGTATATGTGTGTGTTATACATACAGAGCTGTAGTCCTGCAAAGGTGCTCTCAGACATTCCAGCTCCCTGGTTAAGGTGTCGAGGCCTTGGGTCACAAGGACAATGCCATCAAAACTGTAGGAGAACACATTTGTCAATTAAAACCCAAGACACAGTAAACACGTAGAATGGCAGAAAACTATTTACTCTATACTCACTTCTGGTCCTTGCAGTCACAAGTTGACTCGATGGGCTGGACGCTAAACAGAAATTTAAACCAACAATGTCACTACACACATCAACCTATTAACAAAAATATTGTTAAGATGTTAGAAACCAGAGAGGGATACTATTTCACCCAGAGAAATACCATTGTGCTACATTTTTTGTTAGTGATAACAGCCAGACTGGGTCAAAGTCTGGCAATATGCAAGACCTTTGAGACATCCCTTTTCAGTTCATTCATGATTGCCATTATTCCATCCTCTCATAAGAATAACGTTGACAAAAAAATGTACACAGTGCCATTACAATTAAGAAAGCTGTGCTTTGAAAATTGTCTAAAGTTATCCACGAATTCGATGTTTGCACGCATTTCAACCAATCTTACTGTAATCTTGAGTCTTAAATAGCTTATCTTGATTTTGCTGGACATGCACACATCTTATAAAATCGATTGTCTGTTAAGTGGTTTAAGATCGAAAGTTAGATTGTCTCATATTCCTATCAAGTATTACTTAATGTCTTTGATGCAAAGTTGTTTTTGTCACGTCAGTTTAATTTAAAAACGTCCGTTTGTTAGAAAAGGAAATGAAAGTGTCTTGTCAACAGAATGGAAGAACAGAATGAACAGCGTCAAGTGAATCTATGAAGGCATGGCTGTCCACAGAAACAAGCCGGGTAAAAATAAAACTGCATATGCAAATGATCGATTATTATATAATTGGCAAATCCCAATGTTCTACTTCAATATAGATGCATTTGTGAAAGTGAGCACGTTCGCTTACATAGCAAATTTAGTTCATAGGCAAATCACGACTATAGGGCTTAAAACTAAGACAAAGAACATATTTCTATACGAATAAGAAAACAATGCAATAGCTAATTAATTAAACAAGCAAGGTAAAACGGAGAGCACATTTGGAAGACAGCACAGCTTACCGTGTACACATAGCTAGCGACCCTCCGAGAAGCTCAGAGGCTACGGCAGGGAAGAAGCAGCAGGCAGTTGAGCTACAAAAAAAAATCGGGTGCACTCTCACAATGGCCTGGTCATGTGATTCACCAATTACTGTCCACAAAAATACCGGGAGTTGTAGTTTTTATTAATTATACATTTAGGAGCGTCACCCAGGAAAAACACCCTTTCGAGTAAAAAATATTTGTATTCTTTCAACTACTAGGCTAATGTGTTAATTTGGATAGTAATGTTTATACTTGACATGGTATATGCAACGGTGAATAAAATACTTGAGAAAACAATGCTAGCTGAACTACGAAACCGAACACGGAAGTAGGTGCTCCTCTCATGCGCAAGATAGAAGGAAAAGAGTAGGTTAAATCGGTGAACCAAGTCCGAAGTGCAGCTTTCAGGTGTCTGTCGATAAGTGATTATCATGCTTTTTAAAAGTAGATATTAGCGTATCCTTTAATCGTCTGGTCATTATTGATTATCTCTGTATGCATTTTCTGTATACAGTATAAAGTTGGCATGTCAATCTCTTGTTTAACTCCTTTTTAATTCTTATAGATGAGACTTCCTCTTCGATCTTTTCTCAATATTAGAAGATTCTGTGATAGACAATTTGCAACTACAGGCGAAGAGGTGTGCAGCGCAACAATGCGTTTGGTGCAGTTTCAACGTTGTGGCGCCAAGGAAGGAACAAGGGTTGGCGTGGAACAGGGTGAAGGCCTTGGAGTAGTGGACCTGAAGGCCTTTGACCCCTCCATGCCCTGCACTATGAGAGAGCTTTTGGAGCTTGGGGAAAAAGGCTTGGAGTGTGCACAGAGGTAATGCATCTACCAGAGACATGTCAGGTATAGGACAGTAATAGGCTACATTCCGTAATAACGCAACAAATCTGGTCATATGTCATATTGTCTATTTTATGTTTCGTATGTGATCTTTCTCTCTTCTCAGGGCCCTATCATCTGGGCAGTTTGTTTTGGACCGGTCAGACATTAAGCTACTTTCTCCAATTCTTGCCCCAGAGAAAGTGGTGTGTGTAGGCATGAACTACCGTGACCACTGCTTAGAGCAGAATGCACCCATTCCAGAAGAACCAATTATATTCAGCAAGTTTCCCAATGCCATCACTGGCCCTTATGATGACATCACACTGCCCTCAGAGAGTCAGGTGAGCGAAACACATATAAGGCACAAGCTATGAAAAGCATGTTCAAAACCGAAATGAGAATCAACACTTCCAACATTCACATTTTGGTTAAGTTGAACTGTTATAGTAAATATGTTTCTTCTCTCCGTGACTGAAGGAGGTGGACTGGGAGGTAGAACTGGCCTTTGTGATTGGACGACGAGGTAAACACATCAAGGTAAGTTGACCTCTGTAGTTCGGCAGATAACAAAGATGTAACTTTAAAGTGGTTGAATAACCATAAAAGGCTTTCAATTTGTGCTCCCGTCCCTGTCCCGTCTGTTATTCAGGAGGAGGATGCTCTCTCATATGTTGCAGGCTTCACTGTGGCTAATGACGTCAGTGCACGAGATTGGCAGATGAAACGCAATGGGAAACAGTGGCTGCTAGGGAAAACCTTCGACAGCTTTTGCCCTCTTGGCCCTGCATTAGTGACGACTGCTGCTGTGAAAGGTAGAGGTGGAGAACGTGACTTATGGAATTGTTTGAGATTCTGCAATCATTGTTTAGGAATATTTAATAATTGTTATTTATGCCATGATTTATGTGGTAACATCACACAATCCTCTTCATGTTTTAGACCCCCATAACCTGGGTATTCGCTGTCTGGTGAACGGAGACACGGTCCAGAACAGCAACACTAATCAGTTGATTTTCAGCGTAGAGAAGGTGGTGGCCTGGGTCTCCAAGTAAGGACTGCTTGGCCTGGTTCATACTACTTGATACTCCCTGGAAGCCTTACTCAGTCAAGCAATATTGAGGATCTGTGTGTCCCTGACCCAGTTGTCCTCCACTGCATGTGTCTCCTCGTTGTGACTGTGTATGCAATGCTTTTGCTTTAGGTTTACGACCCTGACAGTGGGTGACGTGTTTCTGACCGGTACTCCTCCAGGTGTGGGCGTGTTCAGGAATCCACCCGTCTTCCTCAAGGTAACTGTCACATGTCTGTGGGTTATACGTCAATTTAGATCTGACCACAATAAATCCAGAGTGACCGGTTTGTTGTATAAGCTATCATCACAGCCACGTCAAGCCCTGAGGTATTAGATTATTATTATTTTGGGACGACTGTCAACAGTGAAGCTCTGGTATGAATGTTACTGCTGATACCTGTACAATATTGCCTGTTATCCCATGTAATTCTTTAAGATCAAATGTAAATTATGTGCCAAATGGTGTAGGTGCCTAGTGTTCAATATTAAGTATAGCACGTTGACCATGTGTTGTATTATGTGTTTCAGAAAGGAGATGTGGTGGAGTGCCAGATTGACCAGGTGGGAGTTATACGGAACAAGGTGGTCTGATGGAACACTGACCTCCTTTAATCAATATACAAAGGACTGTAATTGCTTCACTGCCATTAGTGCCTCTAGTCCAGCTCCTAATAAAGTGAGTTTTTACAGTAACTTTGGATTTCTGTAGAAATTGACGGGGTATATTGTATCGAGACAGAGAAAGGTAGTGGTGCATAAGCATAGCTGGGCTTAGTCCCTGCTATAGACAAGTACAAAATAAAAAAGGAAGATGGTGTAGTTTATATTTAGTTTTTAAACATTAACCTCATCCATTGTAATACATAACATAAATGCCCATCCAGTCATTCCTTCATAGACCTGCCATAGCTTCAAACTCAAGTTGTAAAATGTAATTCAATCATGTGTATTTACACTATAGCACTTTTCAGTTAGCTCAACATACATTCGGTAGATAGATATTTAATGCAAAGGAACTATTCTGAAACACGGTCTCACCATGCTATTCCCTCAAATCCACTAGATGGCAGTCACGTTTTACTGTTCAGTAATAGTGTGTCTGGCTGAACATCTTCAGTGATCACTAACATTTTGTAATGCAGATAGAGAATAAGTGAAAAAATAGCGATGTACTTCGACTAGACTTCCTAGAGGACTCAGTATGGACTTATTCTGGTCTGCCTCGCTGTCATTCTCTTTCTACATGCATGTGCCAGATATTTATTCTCCTTGGTTGTACAAGACCACAGGGAGTGTGCATGGAAGATGTATAATAGGATAATACATACAAATGCAATATAGAAAGAAAAGCAAATGTTTGTTTTAAATTAACAGAGACCGCAGGTACTCTCGATGCAGATTTCTGAATATTTACTATGAACATGAACGCAACTTGTCCAAATGCAAAATATCTGTGAAAATATTAGAACATATCAAAGGTAAATAAAATCTCACTTATTGATGAATCAAAAAAGTATAATCATTAATATCAAGTATGAACTGTACACATCTGTGGTAAATGGATGGTAATAACAACTGATAAACAGGGGAAACAGTAAATTGCTCTGGTGTACAGCACCCAGTGAACTCCAAAGGAAATGCTTGATCTTAAAAAAATCAATACCAGACCATAGTAAAACAAACTCTAAACAATATAAAATACCACTATATCTTTGTAAGTTGGTTTCCCCAAACAATATAACTGATTTGGTTATAAATTGTTTTCCTCAATTGTAAAGGTATTGTGAGACAAAGTTGAGCAATTTCTTTCTGTTGTCTACTTTCTGAAACTGGGGACTGACGCCAAGGAACCAACAGCCTCCCTGCTGCTCCTCTTGGAGGACCTGAAGGCCAATGAACCAACACACAAACACACAAATTTGTTTATTCCCATCTTTCACCACTCCAAGTTCTCATGACACTCAATCACATAACCGCACATGGACACTTACCCCGAGGTCTGTCAAGGTCCTAATGGAAGTGCGGGCCATCTCTTCTGAGCAGCTCTCTATGGGATGTGACATAAAGACAGCTAAAGGTTTTACACACGTACGTCCAAGATTAAAACAATTTAGTTTAATGCACACATTTCTTTTCCAAAAGCAAGGTTGTGTGTATATGGCTTTACCGGAGTGTATTTTGTCCTTGCTGGCCATGGCCCAGAGGTGTGAGTGTACCTGGGCCAGACACACGGCTTCTGCATCATACAAAACGACACACACAAACACAAGTTTTGATTAGGGCATTCTAAAAATGCGAACGTTTGCACCACAGTCATGAGATTTGCACTAACACACTCACCAGGTATCGGTGTATGCAGGAGGTGAAGTCCCTCAATGGCCCAACACAGTGCCCTGAGCTGGCCGGACAACAAGCCACAGAGGAAGAAGAGCATCTCTGGACACTGAGACGGCTGGCTCAACTAGAAAGGTGACGGAACAGGGAAATGAGGAGGAAAGCGGAGGTTATTGACTATCTTTCGATTGAGCAAAGCTTCGCTGAGAAAGCCAACAGATGGAGGCAATAGTGAACAGTCAGCTGCAATCAATAATGCACACACGCCAGGTGATCCCCGCCGGTATGTGTGCACACCTTATAGGAGCGTAAATCCTGTTCTTCGCAGTCCGAGTCACTGTGGTCTGGGTTTCCGGTAGAGCTCCAGGCCAGAGCACCCTGCTTCTTCCAGAAGTCACAGATGGGTGTATCCCTGGGGACCTTCACAAACAAAAGGAAGGCCGGATGGGGCCAAAACAGGAAGGAAGGATGTAGGGGCAAATGAGACATGAAGGATGTGGCGTTTTAATGTATCTGTCTGGGATAATTGATCTAGCCTGCTCAGACCAGCCAGACAAGGCAGCAGTTTCGACAAGTGCTATTGAATCAGTTATGTGAACACAGTAGGATATTACTGCATTGAAAGAAGTGTCAATACAAGACTCTGGAGCTTGTGGAGTTTCAACTGGCTGTGGCCACAGGGTTTTGTCAATGGGAGGATCTAATTGACAGCAAGCAATGCGGCGCTCAACCAATTACGATAATGCAGCTAGGTTCACACATACTCCATGAGAGCCTGACCAGACACACTGTGAAGTCAAACTGAGGCGCTAATGGGACAATGTGGTCTACCAGGTTATAAAATGATCAGCTAAAATTATGTACTATATAGGGGCATGTGCACTGTGGTTTGTAAAGTGATTGTTTTACCTCTTCCATGACCAGGATACCACAGCGTACCAGACTGTCCACGGCGTCCAGAGCAAAGCTTTGAGACGACTGACAGGGCTTGTAGGGGAAAGAAAGGAGTCAATAAGCCTGGAGCTTACAAGTCTAGAAATCGCAACTAGACAGAACACAATTTTATGGAGTAGCCACGGACGAAAAGCAAGAGATAAACACAAAGCGCAGTAGATAAAGTAAAGGTATTTATAGCTTCCATTAAAACCCTTCAAGACTGTAGATAAAGTTAGAAAGAAAGGGTATTTATTGCTTCCATTAAAACCCCTGGAAGAGAGAGAGAGCGAGAGCATGGCAAATACATCCACATACACACGCCACTCCATCTGTCAGCTCCCCCCGTGGCGGATTAAACGTCACAAAACTAACGTGACCGTCTGCTGTCCTAAGTTCAACCTTCATGGACTACGGCTGCCGCGGGTGTCTGTGGGTGAGGGAGACGTGGTGTGCCACTCACAGGTAAGCAGCCAGGGGGCAGCAGATGGAAGAGCTGCAGGGCTCTCTCGGTCAGCTCCTCCTGGCCCAGTGCCACGTCAAACTCCAGGTCACCGTGGACCTCAACGCCGTCCACCCCTCGACTCCTGACCCGGCTGCTGACGCCACTGGCCGCCACCTCGCACAGCATGGCCGACACCGCGCACGCTGTGGATGAGCCGCCACTTGTTCATTGATTTGTTCGGGGGGTTACATCCTGACACTGTTGGAGCACCGCCGAGGTTAGGTGTCGACGCACTAATACCCCACTCACCGCCGACGGCCTCCATTATGAAGACGTGTGTGAAAATCTGAGCGTGGCGAGACAGGCTTAAGGTGGCAGATCGGGAGGGATGAGGAGCAAGCAGAGGGTCTTTTCTGCCAGGAGACAAGATAAGAAAAAAAGATGCGGGTGTGGGGAAGCAGAGTATATAATACAGCAATTTGAGGGAGCACATTCTTTAATTTCTAAGTGTATTCTCTGTCTGTGCTTGTGTCTAAAATGTGTTCCCTGGGTGAATGCACAAAGTAGGCTACAATACAACAGCGTAATATGGAACAAAATATGCAAGTGAATTAGGCCTGAAATGAATTGCACCCAGCCCACAGCCTTCTTGTAAAAGGAACTGCTTCTTCCTCTGAGCTGTACCATGCCCGGCTGCAAAGGATAGGTGTGCTAATCCACAGAATCTGTAAGGATGGACACCTAGGCCCCTTGTTTGACTCAGACTCTCTCTCTCTCTCTCTCGCTCTCGCTCTCGCTCTCTCTCTCTCTCTCGCTCTCTCTCCCTCCCTCCCTCTCTCCCTCCCTCCCACACTAAAACAGACAAACTTACTTGGAGATGGAAGCGACGGTAATGTATGGGGCGAGGAGGGTGAGAGAGTGGTAAACCACTTCCACCAAACTCCCACCGAAGCCAACGTCTTTGTTCCTGAACAAAACCTCCTCTATGAGCCAGGCCACGTCACGACACAGAACAGAGGCATGGACGCCCTGGGTGGAGGAGAGAGACCAGATATGTCTGAGGACAATGACTGAACCACACAGCAATAACCGCCCAGTGAGAGGAGATGGAGACAACAGGGGAGAGGTCCACACACCAGAAGAGGACATTTATGGGCTTTCTGGGGTTTCCATTAGGCCAGAGTGGCACATTAGGACATTATCATTGGAGGGGAGCCCAGCCCTGCAGGGGCAGAAATGTGGAGAGACACGCACACACACACACAGACAGTACCTTGCGATGTCTGTGAAGTAGCAGGCTGGACACCAGACTAGTGGACATTACCGCAATGCAGGAGGTTGTGGCTACAATAAAGACACATGCCATACAATGAGAACACGTAAACGCTGCACTGTGAACGTTAGCACTCATTCATCTACCCAGTGTAGCATGGCCTTGTTTATGGTATTGTTTAAAACTGTTTCAATATGTAACCGATTTTATTTTTATGAAAAACATTGTTTGCAACGTGTAAACCTGTATGTGTTTTGTATTCTGTCTAGATGCCCCATGGCCATTCACAATCTTTAGCCTATTTGAATAGGTAACCAACATATAAGTTATATTCAAAACCCAATAGGTCCGAGGAATCAGTATGAATTACTTAATAAAAGTATAAAAAAAACTCAAGTAACTCACAGTAAATTAGATGCAAAGTGAGGGAATTGCAAAGGTCTCTCTCTGATTGGATGAGCTCAGGCATATAGTGATGGGGCAAAATCCAGGGCATCGTCTTCTGCCCAAATATGGCATCAGTACTTCAGTAAAGGAAAAAGTGTGAGAGAGGATGAAAGGAGAAGAGAACATAGCAAAATCAGGGTCAGTGGCAATCATTCCTGTTTTTTTCTTTTTATCTCCAGCACTTCATCAGAAAAACGGGAAGAGGGAATGACGTCAACGCGCGTATTAACGCACCAACGCAAATTTGAAGAGCTTGGGGGATGAGTAACACCATTTACAAGAGATGAAACTAGGAAACTATTCATAAAGGCTTAAGGTAAATCACAATCTAGAGCTAAATTGTTTAAGAGCGGAAGAGTGTGCAATATCAATAATTATGACCTCCATTATAAATGTGAGCTTCTGAATATGTATGGTCATTACTTATGCACATTAGTTTAGCCAGTTAGAGATTTATTTTTCTTAAATCCTCAACAGCTAACATTTCCAATAACTGTTACTAAGATACGGATATCGACACATAGCATCTAAATGTGTGTTTGTGTGTTTGTATGTATATTTATACATCTGTGGTTACTTATATCTTGTGCTTGTATCCACTGGCTAATATGGGTGTTTGTTTGTGCGCCTGCAGACTAATTGGGACCAGCAAGTTTCTCCATTCCCTGACGTGTGTTAAATATTTAAGTGCGACACCAAAGGGCCTTTAACAAGAAACCAAATCGCCAAAAGGCACAGATTCTATGAACAAAGTATGGACACAACGACAAAAACTTGCGCACTTCATTAATGTGGACTTAAGACCAAGCACATGCGTTCAATAGCCTCAGCCAACTCTATCTCCCACTGCCCTCTGTGTTTATCTCTTTATATTGATCAAATTTTTCTGTCTGTATCTGCTTCTTCCACACCCAGAGGAATGTGGAGTAAGTGAAGAGCTGAAGCAAAGCAGAGATTCAGCAGAGGACACATTTCCACTTTGTGCTCGTGTTCTGGAACTGAGTCAATCTGGTGCTGATTGGGCCGTCTAACAGGATGAGCGACTTATTCCCTCGCCTGCCAAATTAGATATCTATAAATATGCACAAACATTGAAAGTTTAAGGAAGTGACTGATAAGACATTCTTTAGTTAAGGCACAGACTTCAAGCTTAACCCATGTTGAGTCAGAGTAAACAGAAGAGAGAAACGTTTTTCAAATGAAAAACGTGAGCCACCCCCGTCAATTGATGCGATGCCTTCAGATTAAAAGTCCTATTTGCGAGATAAATCAATTTGAGTTATCTTTACTTCTTGTTGAGGATGACAGGGAGAAGCAGCTCCTGTAGAGGGCGCCCTACATCCACTCTGCATCTCCCCGTGTCGCACATCTCCTGCAATAACAAAGGCGGCGAGTTAAAGAAGAGGCCAATAGTGACTGGGTCTCTGATACAACACTTGTTTGGTTGTGTTCTGTACCCCACCTTGAAAGAGAAGGGCTGGGCAAAGTGGACCCTCACACTGCCCCTCAATCTCCCCCAGAGCAGGGACCACACAAACCGCACAGCAGACCCCACGGCAACCTGAGGAGACGCACGCCACAAGTGTGCGCACGACACACACAAAAAGGGCTTTATGAGACGAGCCATTAACTCATAATAAGCTTTTCCTGTTAGGAGGTAGATTAGCGAAGCAATAACCCTAATTAGAAGAGATCTATGAGGAACAGTAGGATGAAGAATGACTGGGACGATGGTGTCTGTCCGTGTGCACGCTCATGTGGACGTGTCTCTGTGCTATAATGAACAAAAGAGATAAAGAGATGACATTATCACGGCAATGAACCCACGGCCCTCCCACTCGGTACCGCCCACACAAAATACACGCTGGAGACTAATACTGCCATCGTTTCACAGCCCTGTGTGAAATGGAGAGCATAGTTCTCAAAAGATGGGAGGCACACTGTACGTTTCCCACCATAAAGCGGGGTTTGCTTATTGCCTTACCGGCGCGTTAGTGCTGGGACAACAGTCGTAGGAGATGCCCACGGGCACCAAGCTGACGTCGGGCACGGCCCCCTCTTTGATGAGCTGTGTGAGACGTGCCAGCCACTGGCCACCTTGTCCACTCTGCCCCGACACGGCGACGCTCATGGCTTGTCCCTCACGCAGCAGTTCGCCCATCAGCTAGACAGAGGCGGCGAGGAAGAAAAAGCTCAGCGAAAAAGCAATCTCGCGTGCTGTGTCATTACCATTGCTTTGGCCGGAGAGCGATTTAGGGGTGTTGGGGTGGTGGGTGGAGAGTGGTGGATAAACAGGGATGTAAAAATGGGAGATATGTTGAGAGGGACACTTCAATAGAGTGAGCCACAGATACTTCCCGCGTTTCCCTCTCACAGACAGAGAAAATTCAATTGCTATTGAGCAGCAGCAGAGCAGGCTGACACTCAATAAAAAAAAACAACAAAGGTCTATTAATAGCGGAACATGGCCAATAAACAACCTGCTTACTCACGTACAGCTAATAAAACAACAAGCCTACTGGCGCACAAAGACAGTAAAAAAGCACTCACTGCCTACTCCAAAAAATGGCCAGCCCTGGCACCACTTGCTGCAGCAGTCCTCCAGATTAGGGCCGAGCTGTTTTATTGCACTGTGTAGCACACCATTGATTTTAATAAAGTCCAGTGACTGCTCCAAGTGCAAATGCACACTTATTCTTCAAATGAACAAAGCACAAAGAGCAACACAAGTGACCTAATCCAGATAAGAAAAAAGACAGAAAGAAGATTGGAAAGATCAAAAGAATGTAAAAAAGAAAATGAAAGAGAGAGAATACGAGGTGAGGAATGCATCCAGCAAGATCTAAGGGGGGGGAGATGAATACACCTCTGGCCATCTCTAAATAAGGCAACCCACCGACACCTACCCTTTAATAGAAACAGACACAACCCGCACGCACGGGCCCGTTAAGCACATTCAAACTGGTGGTTTCCATCCCCCCCCCCCCCCCCCGCTCTCTCCAGCCAACACACATGATCCGGCAATCTCTGTGGAGAAACTCAAGCTGTTGGTAATTTGCGAGCGAGAATGAACGAGGGAGCGGGAAGAGGCTGGGGAGTGGGGAAGGGCTGGAAGAGTCAGGTGGCATTCTGATTGAGGGTCTGACCATCTAAATTGTTGCATAGAGAGTAGCGCAATGAATAGGCAGCGTGTGGAGGGGTCTGTTTATTTTCCAGGGAAAATAAGCAGTGCTTGTGTGTGTGTGTGTGTGTGTGTGTGTGTGTGTGACTGTGTTAAATGCAAATTAAAATGCTTTCGCGAGTTAAACGTAGCACATACTGATGTCATGACCGGCGAATACAAACTGTCCCTCTCCGCCTCGTGCTCAGTCACTGCACCGAGTGGGAGGAGGACCACGCCAAGCTTCTGCATGACTGACCTGAAAGAGAGAGGAAAACCGGGGCCGTAACCATCCTTCAACCAATGACATTTACTGTGTATTTTTGGCTGCATAGAGATGGGCCTTAAGAACGTTAATTGTACGGTTGCCAAAAACCGAAGCGTGGCGAGCAGAAGGCAATTGTCTTGTCCGATGAACGTGTGAGCGGGTGCTTACCGTAGCCATGGCTGGTGTACTTGCTGGGGACAGAGAGTGTAGGGCGCTCTCAGGTTGTGACAGAAGAGGACGAGTGGGATCAGAGCGGAGTCTAGGATGCTCTGACGCATGCACACGTAGACCAGTGGAGTGCCCTGACAAACACGATCACACACGGCACGGCGGATATATAATCAATTGGAATGCTTGTTGGCGACACATAATTGCGAACGGTTATATACTGTATGCTGAGACACAGACATACACACTCACAAACATGTACTGCTTTCTCGGTGGTTCTATAATGGATTAACACTGAAATCAAGTGTCAAGTAATGATCATGTAAGCCCAATGTAAGTTCATATAAGTATAATGGAAAAGTGAAAAAGTACACTGTCAAGTTCAAGAAGCACATGTGTGCAGTGTTCGTCGAGCATACAGAAGGGCTGTAGGCCACAATGATCTTTATGGAAGAACTTGCCTCTGGGCAGAAGGAAATAACTGTGTGTGTGGGTGAAATTGTTAATGCTGTTTTTTCCTCACCAAAAAGTTTCTTATGGTCCACTGGCCTCCAATATTAACTGAGATTAGCATTTCTATTCCATATTGTCTAATAGTAAATGTGAAAGAAATGTGTTACTATAATCCAGACAACTCTTCCACCTCCTCCTCCCCCTTAGCACCCTTATCTCACTGTGTCCCCAATGAAAACACAAATACAGAACAGAGACCCAATCGAACTCCTGAGCTTCCAAATACTCCAGTGATCCCCAAGCCTTGCCTGCTGACAGTGTGTGTAGCGGGGAGGACAGGCTATGTTTTGGGGGTGGTGAGTGCGTGTGCGTACCTGCTGTGAAGCTCTGTGGAGGGCCGCCAGGTGGTTGAGGTTCACTTGAACACTGCAGAACAGCAAACCACACAGCTTCAGCAGCCCCCAGCCCACCAGCCTGAGGGGAAAAGGACCGGTGGAGGTCACAGAGGGGGAACAAAGGAGAACGAAAGAGTGTGAAGGGAGTGATAAGACACACCGAGGTTACACGGAGCAGAGAGGAGCATTGGCCAGGAAACACGTTTTGAAGCCAACGGAGAGAATATCAGAAAGAGGAGACGGAGGGATGAAGCGGGGCCGAGAGATATGCAAATGACACGTGTGAAGGGCGAAAGACTTGACGAGGAGAGGGGGTGAGAAGGAACAGATGACACGAGGTGGAAACGACCTGTGGTGAGTAGCACAGAGGGGCACAGAGGGGAGTGGTGAGAGGGGGACATCTGAAGAGAGATGGAGGAAGGACCAGAGGAAAAGATAGAGAGGGGGTGGGGGGCGGGCGAGCGACAGAACGAGATAGCGACAGAGCAATAGGCTGGACAGAGAGGAAGGACACATTTCAAGGAGAGATTCCGATGGAATCTTCTGAAGTCGGTGGAAAAATGAGACGCTAAAACTGTAGAATGCGTTTTTTTTCTTTCACTATCAAGTGTTACAACTTGCACCTAGCTTACACACCGAAACTGAAACACAGCTGACACTTGTGCGCGCGCACACACACACACACACACACACACACACACGCACACACACACACACAAACAAACCGTAAAAAGCCGGGAGAGATGCAGGTGTGGATGACGGGGAGGTAGGGGGAAAGCTGAGCGCGCCGTCCCCTGGTGTCATCCCCCTCTGGAGGCGTGTTTGGGGTGGTGAGAGCCGCCTGCAACCTAAAACAAAGTCACAGGACAAGAGGGTTAACCCACGCGGCACAGAGCTGCCCTTTGTTCTGAGCACAGACATGCACTGACACCGACAACACCACGCTCCGCTTCGCTCCCAGTAACACAACAACAACCTCTCGAGCCATTTCAAAAAGGGGTCACGCAAAGGTTAACAGGGAAAACCACAATTCAACCCAAAATTCAATTACAACGTGAGAGATGGACACGGTGCGGATTGACACGCAGAGGAAGAGAGCACGCAGCCAAGGATTAAAAAGCTGTCTGCGTTCTGTCTCACTCCAGCAGAGTAGCCGTTTGAGAGGGAACTGACACGGTTTCATTTCAGGACTCAAAGTTAGCCTCTCTCTCCTTCTCTCTGACCCCCCCCCCCCGTTCCATGGCCTGTTGGTCCACCTGTCGCTCTGGCAGACCCTGTCCAGCCTGCCGTCGGCAGGACTGGGGAAGACCTGGCGGCCTTCGACAAACAGCACCACGCACACCCTCCTCACCAGCCAGCCTCGGTACCTACAGCACAAAGCACAGACTGATCATAAGACCAGGGAAACGGTGTGTGTGCGTGCGTGCGTGCGTGCGAATGTTCATCTCAGAGATAGAATGGATGACCTACTATGACTGCTTGTTCAATAAAGTGGAAGCATGAGGTGTTTAATCTCGGTTTCAATTTGCTCTTTAACCTGGTTTGGGTCTCCTTGACACTCAGAACGTTCTGGAGTCCCAGGATAGTAGCCTTCTGTTCCAACTTCTTTGCCTGAGATAAGCAAGAAAACAGATAGCGACACATTCTTATGACAATCTGACCAAGTGTAAGCCTAGCATGCTACAGTACCCCGTTCCAGATCAAATGTTTCAGCAGCAGCACCATGACAGCATTGTACTTGAAGACAACAGGCTCCCAGGGCTCCCAGGGATGTCATCTAATGGGGTCATCTACTAAGAGATTCATTTGATTTGCTAAATGTGCTTAGTATGTCAGGTCAGCCTTTTCGCTCAGGGCATTCTCAAAGTCAACTGCCTATGATTCAACGGTTCAAATCTCTTACCTCCGTCTTTATTTGACCTCAATAACTTCATCTACATTGACAATTGAAAGTACTCTAAGAATGTGCTAAGCTGATGGGTGGGTGGGTATCCGGTCTCTCAAGCCACCCTCTGCTCCTTCCTCACCAGGCTGTTCGGGGTGCAGTGGGAGCAGCACTGGCCAATGCTGGGTCTAAACTTGCCCAGGTAAGGGGCCACGGCCTTCAGCTTCCTCTTGATTTTTACTCCCCACGACAACTAGGAGGGAGGGAGGGAGACAAGACGTTACTATACAAGTATGGAGCGCTCAAAAATGTTCACTTGTGTGCCGCAGAAAGACTGAAAATATAGCCGGGTTCAGTGTGTGTGTGTGTGTGTCTCTTCGGGGGTAATTGTAGCCTAGAGAGGCATTGATTATTTTGTTTGTTTGTGCATGGAACCTCTGCATCTCCTAGGCATCAGGGACACTATTTCATGGCTGAATGAAGATGATAAATTAAACAAAAACACTAAAGTTAAATACGAATCAATATCTGCAAAGCAATGCCCATTTAAAGAGACTATTACCATAATGATGAGGCTTCGAATTGATGGCACAATTAATAATCTAAATAAAATCTCAAATCAGTTTGGAGCTGATAAGCACAGTATGATGTATGTTTTCACCTTGAGAGAGTTGCTCGCACGACTAGTAGAACTACGGCATTGGTATTTCCTCACAGGTATCGTAAAAAGGCTATGGCACAGACTGCTCAAATTACATACTCCGAGGAGAGCACTAAATCAAACCTTGTTAAAAATGTAAACTTAATTACAACCCTGATAATGATCCAGTGTGGATTACCTGAAAGACACAGTCTGATAATTAGAAAACTGTCGGAAGAATAACAATAAAATAATAATGACTGTAAAAGAGCTTTTATCCCACCACACCGAAAGTCAATATCTCATTACTGGTCATGGTTCATGCAGAACAGTCGCACAGGCTCACAACATCAGCAATAAGATTTGTTGAGTAACCCTTTTAATAGCTAGTTATTTGGTGTATCAATTCAGTCAGTCAGTCCTGGTTTGTGGCATACACGTTTTTGGAATGCTCAGAGTGACTAATTCAATACAGTAAAATATCACTCTGATACTGTTACTTCTGTGGAACTATATCCCCAGGAAATACACAGAAACACAATAAGAGAATTGGCTTGGAGAGCCGACATCCGCTCTGTCATTAAGACTAGGTTCCCACTTGTCTTTCTCTCTATCCCAGAGAGAGCGAGAGTCTCTCTCTCTCTCTCTCTCTCTCTCTCTCTCTCTCTCTCTCTCTCTCTCTCTCTCTCTCTCTCTCTCTCTCTCTCTCTCTCTCTCTCTCTCTCTCTCTCTCTCTCTCTCTCTCTCTCTCTCTCTCTCTCTCTCTCTCTCTCTCTCTCTCTCTCTCTCTCTCTCTCTCTCTCTCTCTCTCTCTCTCTCTCTCTCTCTCTCTCTCTCTCTCTCTCTCTCTCTCTCTCTCTCTCTCTCAGCACATAAAGTCATGGTAAGAAAGACGGTCAGTCTGCTCCCGCTAATAGTGGACCAGCCTTACTGCCGGACGTCTCTGTTGAGCTGGTGGTGGAAAGGGCTCTTCATGAAGCCCAGTCTCCATTTCCAGCACCATGACGGTCTGCTTGACAGACGCGTGGCTCTCCTTCAAGTTACCTACAGGCACACAAAGAGAGGGAGAGTCACGTCCACAAAGTTGACAAGAGTAACACTTTTCGCGAGCTGAACGTTTTCCGAAAGCAATGTTGGAGAAAAGAGAAAAACAAGGTGTTTTATCTCTTTAATGTGCAGAGAGATTGTACTTTTCCTCTCCAATTACAGCTGACACACACACACGCACGCACGCACGCACACACACACACACACACACAGTGTCTTCTCCTCTCCAAAAATGAATGTAGTCCTCCAGTGCCGGTCGAAGGTGTAGACATGGCTCAACCATCTATCAGCCTGCGCCCATAGCTACAATTACAAAGTTCTAAGCACCTCATTCTTCCCTCTCATTGTGTGAAGCTTTGTTTTTTTTTTAAACGTCACTCTTTCATTCTGTCCCCACTGTAGGGTTGTTTCACCAGATGAATGCATTGTCCATCGAAGGTGCGCTGTCCAAGAGATAATGTTACAATTTACTTTTCACAATTGGTTTTAATTTGTTTTTCACTAGTTCATTTTCTTTGTGTAATTAGTCTAATAATGGCGAGAACATGTTGTTCTAATTATGCTTACTGCATGTTAGTGCTGTGCACAGCCACACTTGACTGTCTGACATACTTTTTCTGGGAAACCAATTAAAATGTAGCGCTCCATGGCAAAACGCACTGCTTTTTTTGGCACTAATGTTAGAGTAGTATCATACAACATCCAGCTTTAAAAAAAAAGTAGGTAAGGTAAGTATCTTCCAGTTTTTAGTTTAGTTCTTCACAGACGCAATCTTCTTTGCCATGAAATCAGTCAAAGAAGCTTAGGTCAAACGTTACAGCAGCAAAGAAATAAAGCTCCCACTGTTAAGTCAGTTGAGACTCGCCAGTTTTACTACAATATTTACCTTTCTTCCCCATCACCAATACTTTGCAGATGTCTTGCTTTTGGTTGGTCATTGCGTTAAAAACCCCCAAGAAACGATTCTTTGTCTTGCAGAGGCACAGAAAGTATTTGTCTGTTTGAGTCAAGTTTGTATTACAATGGGCAGTTATGACAGGTAACATGGGGGCGGGTGTGTGGTGTGCTGAAGAGGTCGTCGGTTATTAGTCACATAAACCAGTGACAACCATCAGTTAGTTAGCACAAACTCATACGCTACCTAATGCTTCCCCTCTTAAACCACCGACAGCCCTCTTCAAATTGTATCCGCATTTAGGTCAAACGAATATAGGTCACACGCATTATGGCACAATCTCAGAACAGCTACAAAAGTATTATCAACTCTTAAGGGAAACAAGAGATCGACATCTCTACTGAAGGAGGCTGAGTAAGAAAACAGCCAAGGTCAACTCCAAACCTACTCTCTGTTCCTGTACTGCCCCCGTTGACTGCACAGCTGTGGCGTATCAGCGGTTCCACCAGGTTCTTTGTAACACTCAAAGTTCCTCCGGCCGCCGAAGCTCCTCTGCCTCTTGAATCCTCTGGTACATAAACAAGCCTAATTAAACTGAGCCCTGCTCTGTAGAGACCTGCTCCCCTTCAGCTGGCTTAGGTTCACACATTCATTAACCGTCCTCCTGGGAACACAGTCATCGATTAGAGGTTCCCCTTGGCCCAGGATGCCTTGCAGGAGCAGGGGATGAATGGGAAGCAGGGGTAGGGCCAGGGGAAATGACGGGTGTTCATTTGTGGATTAAAGATCATAGGAAGCAGCATCTATCCAAATGAATGCTCTAATAGGGTTATATAAGCTGTCTCAGTGGGAGTTCAAGGCCAAAAGGAAACAGCTAGTACCAGCAGTTACAGGCCAGTCACCCATCCCCAACACACACACATACTGACCTAGAAATATGAACAAAGCAGCATATTAAAATATAGGCCTCAAGGTTTTCCCCTCCCCATGGCAAGCTTGGACCTATAAAGTTAATTGAATAGGTCTAAATAATGTCTTAAAGTTTCCTAAAGTACTAATCATCTAATATTTCATTGTTTGGGCAATGATTAGAGTGGGAGGATAGAGTTATGTGGGACCTTCAGGCACACGTTTGAACTTCAGAGAGTTGCTGCACATTCAAGCGTGATCAATTATATGCAAAATATATGCTGATTAAAGGGGCTACATGAGCTACATTATACTTGAAATCCATAGAGGGCCGTTTGACGTGTGGGGGCTTCTTGTGTTGTTCTGCCAATGTGGAGGCGTTTACAAAGACCTGAAAGAAAAAAAAGATTTGTTTTTCAAGCCAGAGAGACCTCTCCAAAGGTTCGGTCATGCAACCCACCCACTCGCTCTCGCTCACATCTTACACTGCCTTAACATAGTGGAGGGGCGTGCATTGAACAGGGCCTGCCTGCCCATACAGGTAAATAGAAAAGGCCCCCAGCTCCCAAAAGGTCAATTCTACTGAAGCTTAACCTTTCCCTACAATAGTTTCTAAATAGCCTAGTCACTACTACCGCTGCTTTGCCACGGACTTTGACACCCACCACAGTTCAATGGAAGCGTGACGTGTGGACTCTTATCCGGTATAAAGTAGGCTACACATCGAGGATTTTTCGATATTTGCAAAAGTTAACTTTTTTTATTTTGACACCTGTTCACAGGCAGCAATGAGTGTCGTCGTTCTCCCAACGTGAATAAGAATCGAGCTTTCTGCAGACACAGGAGGCTTCACCGTGGTAACCGAAGGGTAATATGTATCTCACGACGAGAGAGAAAAGTACCTAAATTGACGTGCCTTAAGGAGGGTGTTTAGCGGGGTCCTTTGACATGCTAATGAGCCTGCTACGTTTGGCCAATTGGGACGCAAGATTCTGCTGAGCAGGCACATAGGCAGGCACACCGCGAGGACGAGGCTGTGATGGGCATTCACAGAGGGAAGACACCTGGAGTATGTCGGGAGACTGTTAACAGAAATGCATACAAATGGCCAACCATCCAAACCCACATGCAGGCAGACGCACCTTTAGGTAGGCATCAATTGCAGTGACTCTTGAGTCATAGCGACAGAGTATCATTGATTTCCACTAAAGCAGCCAGAACAAAGGCATCTCTTTTCATGCTCTCTCCTCCTTTCTCTATCCTAAGCCTAGAATCTAACTCTTTTCTCTTTCGCAATCCTCCTCCTCTGCTCTCTTTCTGTCTCCCCTCTATTGTTTTCCTAACCTTTCTGCTACTCCAGTACATCTATTCTCGGTACGCTCTTGAACAATAATAAAGATTAGGACTTTGTCAAATTAGCGAATGCAAATGGGTTACATAAAGGACAAAATTCTGCCATGCACACAGAAAACGGTCCTCGTCTTGGCCTTCTTTTATACACCCCGCCTACCTTTTTCCTTGGTTCCACATTGTTGGCTGGCAGTGGTTCTATGGATCTTATCTCTACCAGGCAGCCTTCTGAACATTAATGACCAGGGAAGATAATTACGAATCTTGTAAAAAAACATTGTTAATGCCATTTATTTTCCTAACGGTGGTACTCTGCTACGGCTCTAGGGAAAATGGCTGAAAAGACCATCACGGTTGTCATGGTATTCCTTCGCACTGTCCTTATGAAAATAAACATTTAAGATTCGCTAATCAAAACGGACCATGAAGAGTTCAACTACGGTGTGGCCAATAATCCTGTTAAAATTAGAGTCCATCACAAGGTGTGTGTGTTTGCATGTCCTTGTCTCTGTAGACCAAGTTGCTAAGCGGAGTAGAATTGGGTTCCTGGTTGGAGAGTGGGGAATGGAATGGATGTCGTCTCTTATGTGGCCTGACATTGCTGCCCCAGCTCCGACTCTGAACTCTGGCTGCCCTCGTGGATCCGAAGAGACGAATCAAAGAAGGAGAAACATACGCCAGGGACACACAGGCAGAAAGACTTAAGAGGGATATTTGGAAAGATATGAAACGAAATCTCAGGTAATTACATTGATCACTGAGTCACCTCCATCAGCTAATCCTCTCAGAGGAAAAAGGTCTTTATCTCACGTCGCAGGCACTGCGGCACATGGTTCAAAATGGAGCCCAAATAAAACTCTGCGAGTCTTCATTAAGATGGCAGTGAAACAAAAGGCTAACAAAGGACAGCGACATAATACCCAACCTGGATTTGCTCCTTTCAAATTGTGGTGGTTGAGGGCACCCGATGGGCGAAGGCCTGTACCGGGGGGCTGTTGGAGCCTATCATTCTGAGACGTCGTGTCACACGCCTCACCCTGCCCATCTGCCCTGCTTATAGTGATCCTCATTAGCCTGAGAAAGTCACACTTTTTTCTACCTTCGCTCTGCATTTTTCCTTCCCGCTTTCTCGGTCCACTGGGCCCAGCCCCTCTCCCTGTTTCCTATTCCTCACCCCTTCCTCCCCTCCTAACCCTCCCCGGGGAACTCAGGCTGCCACAATGTTTTATTAAACCAGATCCGAGACACCTGAGCAGGTCTTGCCTGTCGGGGAGTGGTTCTTGTGGTATGAATTGTTCAGTTTCCACAGACCTCAAGTAAGCACGTACACATCCCGTCAGAACCGTGCCTGCAAACAAACACAACACGCAACACATGGGAAACCTTTTCGAATGATGTGCTGCGAAAACGTCATGCGATTTGAAAACGTACGTAAGTTGTGTTCCTATAATTTGATCATAAGACCTGCATCAAAATGTTCCAGACATAATCGGTTACGGACAAAGTTCTTATGCAATACGCAACAACATATTGCTGGTTAACTTGAAAACACGTGACTATAACATGCACATGCATCGTGCATCTTCAAAAATCAAAACATAACAACAAAACTGAACAAAGTGTTTTGAAGTGGGGTCTTTTTCTCACAGGCCTCTAACATTCGCTTAACGTCACATCAAAACAATATTACAGTACGCAAACACCCAATTCATCTTCTACCCAAAAGGCAAACACATCCACAGTGACAGAAGAGAATAGCTCAATAATGACATAATCCAATTCAAAGCATTATAGAACAACAAGCATGACAAACGTTTAGTGCTGAAGCTTTGGCAACATAGAGGTGTTTGTGGCCCACTAAGGTAATCATGAACACACACAATTATCTTTCAGTGGCTTGAATCATGCCTCAGCCAAGAGGTTGCAATGCTTTTAAGGAAAAGTACCACAACACTGCTCAGTTGAGAACTGTGGCCCACAGCGTGGTGCTATTACTCAAATGGTGGGTGTTGCATTACCATCTAATCGTGCAACATTTCAGAAAGTGTTTGTGATAGTAATTTCTGCTAAGTCTGCTAATACATTTCCTGACTAAAATCAAAACACTTTAATAGTATTTTCCATTTATGCTCTCGGATATTCCCTTTACCCATCACCAAACATACCATTCAACGTGCGCAAGCATTCATGCATTTTAAACCTGCCTCATTCAGGAATCTGCCAGCTGGGGATTCATCTGAGTAAGGTGCGTGTAGTTCATGCGCGTGCCTTTGAGGTCAGATCGGCCCACTACGACGTTAAAAAGCAACTACAACCTCAGCCAGACCAGCAACACTGTATCTCTCTGCTTAAAATTCTATTATTATCTCCCCTCCACAGATTGAGAGGCAAAATTATTCAGTGATTTCACTCACTCATTGGTTAGGGCTCACACCAATTCCAAGCTGTTCCTGGAGATAAAAACTCCTTTTAAAAAAGGCAGACACTCTTGGTGCTCAGCTGTATAAGCTTTAAATTAAAATGGTGTAGTATCCCTCCTCATGTGCCAAGTGTACATGCTCAGATAAGAATGTTGCCGTTTGGTTCCAAAGTTTTAAGAGTGTGAGGATTTCGTGGCGCTGGGTCACCTGAGGACAGAGTTAGAGCAATTATTTGGGACGGAGGACGGGGAAAAAAATACAACACCAGAAGTTGTGTTCCTAAAGAGACACAGAAACCAAAGCGTGTTCCAGACTTTTATCCTTTTATCACAGTGTTTCCTAAAAAATATGTAGGACAACCATAATGAAATATATTAAAACAGAGACATCACAGATATTTATCAGATCTGATCTTCATCAATAATGCCTCCATTCAACGATTTTGTTGCGCGCGTGTGTGTGTGTGTGTGTGTGTGTGGGCATGTGACAAAAAGAGCAAGAAAAAGACACAGGGAGCAAGAGAGAAAATGTGAGGTGGTATGAACCTCTGCCACGCAGCCCAAAGGTCTTCCCAGAAAAGAAAGAACTTTATTTATTGCAGTCTTATGATCCCGGCTATAAAGCTGATGAATCTAATACTATCAGAGCGGAGGTCTGTGTGCGTGGTTGTGTATTTAAGAGAGGGCGAGAGACATGTGAGGATCATTAAGCAGGCTCAACAGAGCCCTTGGGCCGGTGCAGGGTGTGTGTGTTTGTGTATGTGTTTGTATGTGGTAACTGTCTACATTAAAATGTCAGGGCCAAATCACAGTGCACAGCTAGGGGGTGGGGTGTAAGACGTCAATCTAGGTGGAGGAACGGCAAGTGGATAACAATATAGCGAGTGGACTTTCAAAGCAGCAGTCATCACACTGATTGTGTTAGTTTGTCCAACACCAACACACGTATCGCTAATAGAACCCCATATCTAAACACTGTTTTAATAACAGCACAGGAGACAGAAACTATTCTCCAATCCAACTTGCAGAGGAGTCTCCAGACACGTCTCACCCTCTGCCACCTCCCTAACTTTTTTCCTGCACACTGGAAGATCAAACAGGACAGCCCAGCTGTCAATATCTCACAGTAAGGCATAGGATCGAAACACACTGCACACTGCACAAAGAGAGAGAGAAAGACATACCTTACAGGCCAGCAACCTAAACCAGAGAAAGAGTGAAAGAGAGCGAAAGAAAGTCAGCTACACGGAGAGAGCTAGACAGGAGTTGATCATGTTGGTTTAGCTAACATACTGTATATTGCACAGTGTATGTTTCCTGTTTGCCGTACAGCGGCATTCAAACTTAAGAACATTGTGTCAATTCTTAGGCTTAGATGTGCTAAGTGCCAAGTGACGCGTTTATTAAGCTGACTAATCAGGATATCCAACAACACCAGCGATATGTTAATGTAGGGCTACATAATACCCACGAGCCTTCCCATATTCCTTCCTTCAGTAAACTTTATGTTACAGTAAACATTGGGATGAAGTGGAGAAGGGTCCCTTGTGCGGCCAGATGGAAAAGAAGAACCTCAGGAGAACGGGAGGCTCCCAGGTGAAGCCAGACCGAGCGCTAGACTTCCACTAATTACGCAGCAAATCACCTGGCTCCACGTTTCTCCATATTTCCAATCTCGTCCTCCCTCCTCGGCTTCTCCACCCCTGCCCTCCACTCCTCTGTTGTCTCCTATAAACCTGCAGCAGCTGTGAAAGTCTCTTCGACTGCATCAGGAGCCACAAAATGTGCTGTTTCTGTTTGCCCGGGCTCTCACAGTGGAACACCAGGGGGGATGCCTCGGCACACAACCAAAACAACTGGGCCAGACCCGAGCTGAGCCTCTGTGCAGAGCTTCTGCTGCGGAAACATAGCTCTGAAATTCAGTGGAGGTTTATAGTTGTCAGTCTTTCCGATAATGGAATAATGCAATCAGCCCTAAAAAATCAACAGCGAGACAACTCCCTGGAAAATAGACAAGCATACCGGACAGAGCTCGGCGATTCGGATTATAAACAACAAGGTCTCATGCCTTTTCTAATATAATAACTACTGCCTCTGTGTGTGTATGTGTATGTGTATGTGTGTGTGTGTGTGTGTGTGTGTGTGTGTGTGTGTGTGTGTGTGTGTGTGTCTGTCTGTCTGTCTGTCTGTCTGTCTGTCTGTCTGTCTGTCTGTCTGTCTGTCTGTCTGTCTGTCTGTGCATTGCTGTGTGTATGTGTCTGTCTGTGCTGTGTGCGTGTGCATGGCTGTTTGTGTGTGTGTGTGTGCTTGTTAGCAGAAGTCTAACCCCATTTCAAACTACGTCTCAATAAAGACGACAACATGAGTCTGAACACGTCTGTGTGTGTGTCCGTCCGTCCGTCCGTCCGTGTCTGTCTGTCTGTCTGTCTGTCTGTCTGTGTGTCATTCTGTCTGTGTGTCTGTCTGTCTGTGTTAGTGTCTGTCTGTCCTTCTGTCTGTCCTTCTGTCTGTCCGTCCGTCCGTCCGTCCGTCTGTCTGTCCGTATGTGTGTGTGTGCGCGCGCGTCTGTCTGTCTGTCTGTCTGTCTGTCTGTGTGTGTGTGTGTGTGTGTGTGTCTGTGTCTATTTCTGTGTCTGTGTCTGTCTGTCTGTCTGTCTGTCTGTCTGTCTGTCTGTCTGTCTGTCTGTCTGTCTGTCTGTCTGTCTGTGTGTGTGTGTAGGGGTGCCTGTCTGTCTGTCTGTCTGTCTGTCTGTCTGTCTGTCTGTCTGTCTGTCTGTGTGTGTGTGTGTAGGGGTGTGTTGGTCAGTGCCCATCCATCATGGTAGAATGTGCGGGTTAACCTTTTTGCCGCTCACAAAGGGACCGAGAGCAGATCAGATGGAAGGGCACAGAATGAGAGTGTACCCAGTAATGCTGTCCTCCCTCAAATCTCTTCACCCGCTTTCCATCTCTCTCTCCGTCTGTCACTCAACCACATACACACTTGAGAACATTAAAGAAAGGAATTTGTTTTTGTGTTCATCTACTTGTGCGTAGTTTCACTTGCTCCTTAGACCATGCAGTCGTCATCACACTAAACCAATGGCATGAATCATGGTGAGCACAATGTGCAGGACCTTTGTAACGATTGCGGGGCCACTTCTGGAGCTGAAAAGAGCGCACTGCCTAGTTATTTTGGTCGTGGGTTCAAACAAAGAATACTGTAGGCCTCCCAGATGCGTGAAGCACTGGCCTTTCGATTTACGTGGCTCTTTAAAACAACCCGTGTTGGGACATGCTCTTCATCCGACTCAATGTGTTATCTCTCTGCCTCTGCTGCACTGTCTGACAGCCCCACCAGGGACATTGACAAGATGTAGATTTTGCCCACAACAAAAGGTCTAGCTGAATACACCTTGGCACATTTAAAAGAGTCTTTAGCATCATTTGATGCTCAACACAGTGTGGAAGGAGACACAGCCTGTGCAGATTACAGCAGCTTGAAAGACATTTTCTATGCAGTGCCAGGTTCCCTTTGGTCTGCAAGACATCAAACGCACGTAAAAGCATTCCTTCTTCTCACCCCTCGCTCTCTTTCATTCTATTATTCTCTTTCTCACACTCGTTCTTCACTCGACCCTTGCTCTTCTCTCTGCTCCCGGCGAGCAATGACACTTCTCTCTGCTCCCCGCGAGCAATGAAACTCTTTTCCACCTTCCTACCTTTCACTCATTCCATTCCTCTCTATTTTATCACACACACACACACACACACACACACACACACACACACACACACACACACACACACACACACACACACACACACACACAAATAATAGTGCTGAAGAACTTAATTTAACATGCTATGGATTAAAAGAGCCCAAATCACCCCATTCCCTCCTCCGCATAGTCTATAAAGAGCTGACAGGCAGAAATAGTTGGGCAGAATAATTGATATTGAGAGGTTGTCCTCTTCTGTTTTGTCAGCATGCTCTGTCATCAGGCCTGGATCAATACCGCGGGTCATAGTTCAGGTCAGCCTACACATCCTATCATTGCTTGTCAGTTGAGCACTGATCACCTATGCATAAACATTACCCACAATGATTACCCTCATCCCCAACCCCAACCAATATTTCCTTATAGGACAACTTTAATGCTGTCGCCAACACATCAGTAGCTATTCACAAGTTGGTCGTTTCAGAAGGGAGGGAATGTAACAGGATGGCCCTGCTATTCTGTCCAAACAGTTAACACATTAGGGGGCAAACTCCATCTGATTTCTATTTCTCTCTGTGTGGCTGGTCTAGAAACAAAAGCATTAGCGTTAATCTATTCTCTCTCAGTCATTGTGGTGCGTATTAGGCAAATGTAAGTGCAGCACTAAATCAATGCAGTGTTGCCGCTGAATAACCGAGGACCCACAGATCATATACGATTGGCCGCTGCATACAATTAGGCTGATCGGAATGCCTACGGTGTAAGCCAGCGAGAATCTGCTGCCTGGGCTTATTGCCTAGATTTTACAGGATAGCCCCAGTGAGACCTCTCCGTGCCTCCTTCCCTTCTTTGAGTGAGAGAGTCATATCATCAACCCCCTGCCCTGCGGTGAGACAAGGCCCACGTCATGAGGCACACCGATTGATCTGTCCAAACATTCTAGTTCCCCCCCCCCCTCTCTCTCCCGTTCTCTCTCTCTGCAATCTGCTTTCCTCCCATTCCTATTGCTTCCACAGTTTGTCTCTATGCGTGTGCTCTTCCAGATGTAATGAGTCAAGATAACGGAGCAATGTTCCTCTTAGAGAAAGCTTGGGAACATCAAAGTGTAAGCGAGCATTAGACTCATGTTGACACGAAAACTGAGCCAAGGCAACCAACCCCAGCGGCTGAAAACAATGCTTGGTGGATCACAACAGTTAAAGATCCATCTCATTTTAAGGCATGCAGAGACACTCATGTAGGGCGCAAACATCATGAAAGTATTTACCACTGTTATAGTGCTCTTTTTTGGTAGTAAACACTCATTATGTTACTGGTTTTGCGTTTAAAAAAGACCAACTATTGCTGTGATTACGTAGGGCAAAGTAACTAAACGCTGGTTTTAATGAGCTAGAGGGAAAAAGAGGAAATATGGTGTATAAATTTGCAGCCCTCAGTGGCACTGCTGGACTAACTCCTCAAAGGATAGTGGCATTTAAACATATCTAGGCTAAAAGCATGTGCACCTGTTATGTATTTTTTTTCTGCTTTCAAATCTCCATAATACACAAAACATAGCAAAGATCAAATAAAAATTGCATGCGCTCAAAGTTTCTGATTGTGGAAGCAAAAATATAAAATGGCTGACTTTGGGCTTGATTTAATCTGGGCTACGCTGTGAAAGAATCAGGAAACATTAACCAAAAGATCGATACGTTTATCAAGCTGATCTACAGCTCATGTCGGGGAGAACAGACTTCCTCTTGTTTCACGGACTTACTGCCTCAATAATCTAATTTAACGGGATGGCATATGGCTCTAACTTATATGCATATACCTACGAATGCACACACACAGTCTGACTTCTGCATACATATGTCTTTTCCCTTTCAGTAGAGATATATACGGGTTTATAGAAGACAGCAAGTTCAATCTCCTCTCTTTGGCAGAACCCAATATTGCCCCTCACCAACCCTTCTTTGCTTTATTGCCACTTTCTCTTCATTGTTTTATCACTGGCCCTGAACTCACCAAGACTTCTCTCCTCGATCACACACTAAAAAAACTAGGACTCTACCCGAAGCCTAGAGAGGGATGCCATTCGACAGACAATGACCACTAACCGGTCAGCCAGTAGGCTATATGTTCAATTTATAACTGCTAGTGTGTTCTTATCATACGTAAAATTGTATTTAAGACTACCCATCGAAGGGGAAACAATTAACACTGACATGGTTTCACCAGATAAATGTATTGTTTGACTCAGGAGAAGATGACGTCAGGGAAGAGGGACGGAGGACAACAGAGAGGAGAAACGGAACGAGTGCCACAGGCAGATGAATGTGTGAAAAGCAACGGGGAGTCAAATGAACCTATCAGTAGGGGAGGTTTTGAGCCTTTCTAACACCATCACCAGTGTGAATCAACCACCACATGTGTGTAAGCCTATCTCAACAAACAGCCCGGCACCACTGCTCCGCCTGCTTTGACTGATCTTTCCTCACGTCCTTCTAGTGGCCTGCATTACACACACACACACACACACACACACACACACACACACACACACACACACACACACACACACAATCTGGCTTGTACACGGCTGTTCATGGACCTTTTGTGTCCTGCAGTCTCCTGGGATTGTTCAAATCAATTAGAATCCCTCTCTCTTCAATGCAAGGCAACTCCTAGGGCCGAGGATAAGGGCAGAGATCTGTGATCAGATTCCAGCTAAATGATTAACGGGGACAAAGGGTTGAGTCTAAAGAGATCTATGGGGTGGATAATAGATGAGAGAGAAATCAGTGCAACCATTTCATCCATAACGCTCTGACTGCCATGGCCTAATAATCCTGACAGCCACATGGCCTGACGCACGTCAGAGGGTCCAGACCGAACTCAGCCAAGGATGTCAGGATGTGCTTCTTAATGCCCTACTTTCTTTGTGGGGGAAAAGAGCTTCATTTCTAAAGACGGTTGCCTCTTCATCAGCATTAAGAATGAACAATTTGACAGACAACTCCATACTAGCCATTGGCCAACATAAGGAATAGTAAAACATGGCCTAAAGGCGTGTTTGCTGTTTTTGAAGAAGTATTTATTGTTGATGAGTTGTTTTGATACACGCAAGCCACGCAGCCAATGTTAAGTTGTGTATCAACGTTTCACCTCGAATCTGATAGACAAATCCACAGCCACACCCCAACCAAAACACACACACATTATGCTTTTCTGGTACGTATGTGTGAACTGTTCAGCTATACCCCTGTAATTCCCTGTAAATGTTTAGGAAAAAGTTAAGGATTGCATGCTCTAGATTACCTTACAGTTGCTACAAACGGGTTCTCTCAATGTCCTCGAATTTGAAGGCCATTAGTTGAAAAGGGCCTATTTGTGATAATTATTATTGTCTCTTGTGATATGGCCTGAAGCGTGATCAGTAGCCAACGTTATATTAGGCTACTGACATTGGACCAGCGTTGAATCAGATAATTGAAGTTTTCATTAACAACAACACCTTTACGCTTATGATTGTGTGTGGTTAGGTCAGGTGAGACAGTGATCCACAATGTAACTAGGACTTGCGCCCATAAAACCACATTCATTCCTCCACTAGATAGCAACGTGGCAAACTAGCGAGGCCAATGTTGCTCATGTATAAATCAAAGGAACTTATTTCGTTTCAAAGCGTCGTTCTAAACGCCTGATATCCCTATTATAAATCACCCGCTATGTTGTTGGGGAATGCCATTTTGCATTGCTGCTTGTCAAGGTGACTTTGCAACACACTGTATTTTCCATTTTAGTGGCTTTAAAATGCGTTTCGATTTTAAAATATCAAATTTGGCAGAGTGCCATATTGCTAACTAATTTATTACACTGGAGCGAGGCTCTACATTTAGCTGTGCCTAAGGTTTTCAGATGTAAAGCCCAGATGTTAACCTCCTTTATGGCAAGCTTTATTAAGGCCATTACAGTGAGAACCCTGTTGACAGAAACGTGACACATTTTGACGGTGTAGAGGTAATACGACCGTTCTCTCCTAAACATTTATATTAATGACATGTTTGGTATGAAGGATGTCTTTTCACATATTGACCTGAAAGGCAGCTTCTTATGAGTGGAAAAACATCTTCCCATGAGTACATGAAAAAAATAAGACTTTCAGGACTTTGCAGCTGTCACTCAACCTGGATGACGGGGATGCCAGGGCACGAGAGGACTAGCGCATAGGCATACAAACAGACACGTTGTACATGTCAAGGTGTAGCTACGCACACATCTCTCAAAGCCATTGAAAGGCATTCAATTAAAAGAGGAGAAGAATATAGACAGACACTGTATAAAGAGGAAGAGATTACAGTTGCAAATCTTATGCTGTGTTTCTTGGTTTCCTCCAAGGTCTCAGAGCTCAACATTTTATACTGTCAATAATTTATGTCTATCATCATCAATATTTAGCAGTGAACTCGCCCGGTGCCCTCCATACAAAGCTAGCTTGGCGAGTGACGCCCTTGCTCTGTGTGTCTTGTTCTACAGAGGTAGAGACAACAGCTGCTGAATGAATAAAAGGTATATTCTGCATAGTGTGGCATCAGTTCTGCAAAGTGTAGACAACTTCCATCACCTGAAACTCAACAAAGGTTGGGTAAAAAAACCGATAGAAGCCAGCTTGGGAAACGTCTGTGTGCAACCTCAAAACTTAAAGATGCTTGGTGTGTGACTTGTTCAAACATTGTATAACTTAAGAATTCAAAAAAAAAAAAAAAAAATGATTCAACATGCAGTTTATTGGCTGGGGCAGCAATAACGCACACCAAGAAGCTGTGAAGCTGAAAAAGCCTAAGGAATGTTCCCTTTCGTCCACAAACACTCACTGAATCTCTGTCTTATTTTGTTATGCCAGTGCAGCACAGAGGAAAAGGGTACAATGCAACCATAGCAATTATAATTTGATTTTGTATTTTAACTATACCGTAAATAGTCTAAATTTCATTAAACAATTCAGGAAAAAAGTCACAGCTGTACAACACAGAAACACATTATAAGCAAAAGATCAGTGAATCCTCCACCTACAAAATATGGCGGCTAGTGTGCCCACCTGGGGAATGCTGACTTGTATACTGATCCTACAGCCATGATTGGTGGATTCTGCATGTTAATGTCCATTCCGGTAGTTGTGCATCCTGCCACCGGCAAGCTGCCCAGGGCTCAGCAGAGCTGGCAGCAATCGGTAGCTTGGCTCTAAAGGAGTTCTAGCATGCATAGGCTATTTGGCAGGAGTAGGCGGCCCTAGGGGCTTTATCAGCCCCAAACACTCACTGGGAATCAGTCCCAATAACCAATCTATCGTAACCATTAACACAACAGACAAGCGCATACAGAAAACTAAAAACACTCACAGACACACACTTGCAATACCAACAAACACCAAATGACCCTCAGGCATGCATGCATGCATGCACACACACACACACCTTCATTAAAAGTAATAATAAACTCAAACATACACACCGTCACGACACAAGGGGGTGGGTGCTTTTAGTCATATGGACTAAAATGTGGGAGGAATTCTAAAAGCCTCCCTATTGCCACTGTCTACTTTAAAAAAAAATCTGTAACTTGCGATCTGATGTCCTTCAGTTAAATAAAAGCAGTTTTTTCCTTTGCTAGTTCGGTTGGAGGTTGACCCCAGTCCACAGCTTTAACTTAGCTCATTACACGGAACTAAAAATACATCTATGGCCGTTGTGGTATAGAGAGGGGGATGGCTGATTCTGAGGTGGAGTATGAAAAGAAAGAAAAAAACACATTAAACGTAAAAAACAGTTTCACATCTCCGGTTCCATTTGTTTCAAAATCTATAGTGATGACCCTACGTCTACTATTGGCATTATTGCTTTCTGAACGGATGAATGATAAATGAACTACTTCATTGTGGAGTGCCGTTTGTGAAACATTCAAAGGCAACATTCTGAAGTGTTCCACTTTATGGAACAAAGTTAACAAAATGTGTGTCGATTTTGTTTCGTTAATATGCTTTGTTTCTCCAGGGCTGTACAAAGTGTTCCTGTGAATAGAATCTGGGATAATAGTCTCCTGTAGTCCCCGTTGGGCTGACGAACAGGAGCAGAGAACACAGGCTTGGAGAGATAATAGGGATGTTGGTTGTTAAGTCTTTGTGATGATTTGTTTCATTAGCTTTTAGCTGCTATTCTGCTGGCATTGTGGAGATTAATTAGTAATGGATGGAAATTAATGTCACACTGTTATACTCACTTCCATCACAGAAAATGCTACCCTGCTTTGTGAGAGTCTTGTGTGTGGGTGCCTGTGCATGTCTGAGTCAGCAAAGAGTTTGAAGTCTGCTTCATTGTGCCTTGTCCTCACTCAGATGCTTGTCATTAATGTCATGCTTTATGTACTGTTAACATGCCAACAGTGCTTACTTCACTGCTGAAAAGTAAAGTTGAAAAGTTTAAACATAACAAAGCAACTACAGGCACTTGGACATCGTCACGTTACACAGACATGCAGATGCAAAGAAGCGCTGGCCCTTATCCCCGAACTCCTTGAAAATGTATCAAGTGAATGTATGGCCCTATTATATTGTCTAAATAGCTTTCCACAGGGAATTCGAATATCTCAAGGGGATTCAAAAGGAAACTGTTGAAGACATCCGACACAGGATGTTATTGTTTACAAGAATACACTTCCCTGTTGATGTATCCGTCACTATTTTAAACCCCTTTTTCCACGTCACTGACTCAGTTTGTTCATTGATGCAACTGATTGGAGAACACGCTCCCTGCTGAAAAGATAACGTTTTGCATTAGGCCTATAGCACTATTGATCAGTTTTCCTTACCTTCATACTGATTAAAAGGTGGGAGCCTTCCGAGAATTAACGGCAAAATGATTAGGTGCATTCAATGGTGAAAAAGGAAGGAAAAGTCACGTTGAGAGTGATGAAGGCTTTGGTAAGGGCTATGTAAAAAGCCTTTTTTCTTTTTTTACAAATGTGTACTGCACCAAAACCATCATATCAGTGTGGCACGTCAATGATGCAATCAATTTAGCAAAGGCTGTTGGCAATCACAATTATGACCTGATAATCAACAAGTAATTAACACTTTTGCCTGATCAGGCTATTTAATTGCACATTTTAGCATAGTGTTAGTACACTTTGACAGTTACACTGACAGTTATTGACCGGATACGTCAATATTCAAAATAAAATGTTCCATATTGATTGGTGGTTACATTTGCAAGAAGTATCATGAATCAAAGCATGTAGATAATTGCGCAACAAAAAATTTAAAAATAGAAGGATAACACTGCTTCACAGACATTCGGTGGTGGTTTCTGTGAAGTGAAGCCAAGTTACAAACAGACATTGCATACTGTAGCAGAAACTAAAGAGTGGGGAGAGGAGAGAGCTCTGTCCGTGCCAGACACTCCAGATGGAAAACAAGGCAATTAGCACTAAAGGGGATGCAACGCTGGTTCCTAGCTTTCACACGAGTGTTGAAGTGTGAGTTTCTGGTAATAAATGAACATGTGTTCGGTTAACACTCTCGAACCCAACCCAATCCCATAACAATTTCTGTGAATTGGATCCAATCCATTGAGAAAAGGGGAAACCATTGACATCAAACAAACTGCAAAGCTAGGGTCAGGAATCAAAGGTTAGGGGTGAAGGTAACACT
The DNA here is from genome assembly GCA_026901105.3 of Galaxias olidus. NCBI lineage: Eukaryota > Metazoa > Chordata > Actinopteri > Galaxiiformes > Galaxiidae > Galaxias > Galaxias olidus. The sequence continues at coordinate 707,607 of JAPMUY010008931.1, forward strand.
GCAGTCAATTAAGAGAAAGTAAAATACTTTTAAAGTATTATTTATGAGTTTTATTGGAGCAATTAATAAATTGTGCGTGTTTACACAAAAATGTAGCAACAAGTAACTAAGGGAAGAAAAATGCAGCAAGAGGATGTTTTTCAGTTTCTCCACTTTCAAAACTTTTATGTCCGGCAATAGCTTTATTTGTACTTTGGAGAGGTGTATTCAATTGCAGAGGTACATGCTGGTAAAAACAGTGTTGTTAAGCTACTCTGTGGAACAGAACAACAAAGAACACTAATTACAAAATTAGACAAGTGCCTTGTTTAATTACAAATTCTAAAGAATGATTTTGTATAATTGTTATGCCGAGTACAGGCTAACAGCAGGGGCTTTGAAAGAGAGAGAGAGAGAGAGAGAGAGTGCGAGAACTATTGAAACAATTAAATAAATAATAGGAAAGAGAAAATGACAGTGGATGTCTATGTGCCTCATTTAACAAGTATCCAATTCTCTCCTTTTTTATTATTATTCTTTATCACATTAGGCTAATGAAGCTAAATGTTGGAATAGCCTGGCCTCTTACCAAGGCATTTAAAAGATGAAGGTTCTTTTAACACTACTGTATATTTACAGGAAGTCCTATTAAAAAGCAATAATAATAAGAGGACATATAATGTAGCAGATTCGGTAAACAGAATGAGTCATGGAATAAAGTAGTTGCCTCTTCCACAGCAGTGGGTGGTGATGGGGGAGTAGGAGAAGAAAAAGAGAAGATGACGCCAATGTGATGGTTTCATGGTTAGCCAGGGACTGATGGTGGCTGGTTAAACCCACGTACACAAAAAAGTGAACACACAAAAATATGCATACAGTTAATGACCACAGGGGGAAAAATGCTTTTACTTTCCCATGACTGTCTTGAATGCTAAACCTTTCATTGGGACCAGTGGAGGCAATGTATTTTCAGATGTGGAATCCCATGCCCAGCTTAAACTATTGAGGGTAAGTAGTATGAGGGGGCAACATCTCACTATAGCCTTCCATCATCGTATTGACTGTTACATCATGTGGAGAGGCTCAACGACATCCCAAGGATGTACTGTACACAAAGAGCAGCTAGAGCTGGATCAAAAAAGAGGGGAAGCAATACAGGGAGACTCCTGCAGCGAGATGGAGTGATAGAGGAGGGATGAAGGGCTTTAGCTGCCCCGTGTGGGAGTAAGAGAGAGGTTGAGAGGGAAGCAGAGCCTCGTGTCCTTTATTGATCTATTGCTTTGGTCCTTTGCTTCCCTTAATGTCCATGCTTAAAGGGACTGCGGCTTTTCAACCCTCTGGGACAGGCTCCCACAAGCATGGGTGGAGAGAGATCATAGAGCCGATCAGAGAGTTAGAGCAAGTGAATAATTTATTTAAATCATTGATTGATGATTTACTCAACTCTGCATTCATATCTTCATAACCATTTCAGTTAACTAAGAACATATCGCCTAATGTCAGCTATGTCACTGAAAAAAATAAAGTACATATAATGTACTTGACTTTGTTCCCAGAGATTTGCGGTTTGTATTCACTAAAACAGAGTAAATACACTTTTAACAAAACTTGTGTTCTCATACAGATATACCGCAGACAGATTGGGCGAGATTCATTTGACAGCTAGAGAATGAAATCTAGGGCGAACAGATCCAAACTGGAGAGGACAGTGGGAGTTAGATAAACGAGGCAGCAGTAGCAGCCACATTACCAAGTGACATTAAACAGGCAGAGGACAAGATAGAAATATACATCCAGAGGATAGCACGAGTAGAGGATAAAGATAAATGCGATAGCAGGGAACAGAGAAGAGAAGTTAGCGACTTGCTTCCTGTTCAAACAGACTGATCCATTACAAGATCTAAGGCTGTAACTGGATTTACTTTAAAGCACAAGCGAGAGAAGGGGGGATGACAAAAACCAGAGAAAGAGAAGAAGAAAAGAAAAAAGTTATTAGTTCTGACATTCCCTGATGGTTTAGAAAGACGGGCACAACAAGAAAATGGGTAAATGGAGTGGACTAATGTTCAAGTAGCAGTGGTTATTAATTAACATGGGGCATTACTGATACAAACATTAAATAGACAGCCGACAGACAGGGAAAGAAGGGATAAACAACGTCATTAAGAAGTGAGTGAGTGAGCGAGCGTCTAAATGGTTAGGACAGCAGGAACATTGTTCTAGAGACCAACAAGGCTATCTGTTTTCAACATACAGCTTCAGCTTCAGAATGTGTTATGCAGTGTCTCAGTGGACACAGAGGAGAGGAGGAGAGATCAAACACATTAGAGTAGGTATAGTATGTAGAGGCAGGAAAAAGAAAGGGTAGGTCTTTGAGAGCAGGTCCAAACGCTGAAACAGTTGGAGAACAAGTGCAGGTTGGGTCACCAAATCATGACAAGGCAAGTGGAGAGGTGAGAGAAGAGAGTTGGCTGGAAGCAGTCAAAATATCCCACATTCCAAAGCAGACTCTACAGAGATACAGAGTGAAGTCTCAAAAGTATATATAGCATGGAGAAAGTTATTCATTGACATTCTACTGGTCTAAGTTATTGTAATGCAGTGAGAGTGCACGTAACTACTGATAATGTAAATTATTGCTACTTGATTAAGAGGGTATGCAATTAGTATGATCCTGTGATTATTACTACTTGAGCAGGACTTGAGTACTTATCTTTATTATTTTAATACATAAATTAACAAGCTTTAATTTTCTTCCACTATGTTTTTGAAAAAAAGATACTTGTTGCTAGGTTAAACCCTTGTATGGACAAAACCATTAAATATACCCTTGTGCAAGACATTAAACCCCATACTATGGAATGAAACAATCTGAGTAAAATAAAATAATTTAGGATAATGTTCATTCTGATGCGCTCAAAAAGTGAGACTCCATCCTTTCACATTTTTTTGTTGCCATAATGGCACTAAAGAAAGATCCCTAAAGTGCAAGTGACCTTTGGTAAAGAGAAGTGATTCAACTCTGTCCGAGCATGCGGATGTTTTATGTTAAGGTCAAGAGACTCCAACTCCGTCAGCTCTGCTGGGTCCCACTGGAAAGGAAAAGGAATACCTATTTCCTTATGATCCAAAATCTGGACATATAAAAACTAAGTTGAAACGGTATTGCTGGAAGAAAATGTCTTACTTTTGTTACACAACCGTCCAGAAAATTCCAGCACTACTTCCAATGGATACGGTCTGAATTTATCGAAAACAAGAAGTGGCAGAGCACTTCGAACGCAATGTCTCACGTATTTGTTCCCTGACTCGCATTACTATGAATAGTCTCTTTCAGCTGAAGTATTCCGGATGGTTTTGATGACTAAAACATTGCCACTGTCGGCGCGTGAAGTCGGAAGCACATCCACACTGAGAACAATTAGGTTTTTCTTTTTAAGTCTGTTCTATTGGGCAAGTAGCTTCTCCACCAGAGCAGTGTCACATGTCTAAGCTATGATTCCCAGGGCCTAATGGAATACATGCTGCCATACAGTTCTTTATAAACAAGGAAGAGCGCTAACCGTTCACGGCGCCACTTTGAAAGTAAACAACATTCAACATGGACACATTATCTACCCACTACACTCTCATACATTATACGCTATTGAAGGAGAATGGTTCAAATGGCCATTCATCAGAAAGGATTTAAAAACAAAACACTCACAACATGACACAATGGCTCACAACAATGACACTGGACCAAAGCCAGCTCAGCTTGAAAAAAAAACTAAAAAAATTAACAGGGTTTGACAGACTGAATATGTGAATGTACACCATTTACTTCATTGAATTCATGAAACATGTGTCACAAGTAAAATGTACTAGAGTTGTGTACTGACAACTGCTTTACATTTAAGACTCCTAGAGTAACATATTTGACAGCTTGATTAATTTCTGATGGACTCTTGTACTTTTACAGATCATTGTCTTGGGTAAATGGCATGACTTTTTATTATGTTTGTGTTGTTGTTTGTCATGCCTTCTGCCACTTAGGTCGTCACAGCAAAAGAGAACTCAGTGTCAATTGACCTACCTGGGAAGACTGTTATTATTACAATAAGTAAGGAACAACAAACCATAAGCTCTAATGTTATCAACAATTACTGCATTTGGCTTGCCTTAAAGTATTATCTTCCCGATCGTCCACTAACCTTTAAACTACGAAATAATAGTTCAACTAAAACTATTGCATTTCTAACAACAAAACCGGAACGTCATTAACGATTTATTTTTGAACTCACTTAGAATCATCTGAGTTGCGAACACAATAGTCTCCTTGATTAAAAAAGTATATTAAATATATAATAGTCAAAAAGATTTGAACATTTTGCTAATATACTCTTTTTGTAATCAATCTGCAATTGTATAGCTTTAAAGGCCAACCTGATTTTATGTTACTTTACACATCATATAAATGATCCTAGAAAGACATAGGCAACTCTGAATATAATTTTGTGATCTTGCCCAGCTTGTTACCATCTCTGCTAATCAGTGTCACTTGAGATATTTTGTAAAACGAAGGTCGTGTGGACTTTCATTTTTAATAAATTTTTTAAACGGATGAGTAAAATATCAGTATACATTTTTTTTCGTTTAGGTGTGGACAGGGCTTTAGTCTCACTAAAACCCTATCAGAAGCAACAAAAGTTTAAAAATTTGCTACTTTTTAAATACTGTTTATACTCAGTCTGCTCATTCCAGCATCAGGCATTACTAAATGACATGCTTACTTCACATTCAACTGCAAATCTTGAACTACTCGTCTAAGACAATGTTCTTTTTTTCATGGCACCAATTAAATTGAATATCCCTGCAAATGATTTAAAATACTGTATGCTAGGTATCGTGATTTGAAAAAAAGACATTACTATAAGATAGATTACATAAACAACAGTGAAGATCTGCTTACTTTGCAACTGCCAGTTTGCTTTTGGCTAAAATTCTAATCTGGTTACTCTGTATTAATAACTGTGTATTTCCTAAGTACTGCAGTCAGTAGAAGCTTTACTAGGTACTTTAATATTATCTGAGTGTGAAAAGAATGTCTAATATTGTATTTGAATGGGTGATCAAATGATAAATTACTTGATATCTCCCTCACATCTGAGTCATTTTTAACATGATTTATGAAATGTTTCTAGGTGGCTCCTAAAATGACTTCTGCTAAAAAAAATTGATGAAGTAGCGAATTAAAGGTAGAAAGTGGGTAAGAGAAGATTCTTTTGGATACAGAGAACTTCTAACCAAAAGCTCAAGGTATGCTCCATTTTTGATTTTCATAAAATACAATGCAAACCGTACATCAACAATAAACAGTGGTGATACTAAATAATTGTTTGTTGTTGTGGCATGCGTTTATTCTTTAAAAATAAAACAATGACTAAGTTTAAAGGGCATTCTATCACTTTAAATGTAATGGGATTTACATCAATGTTAAGTGAACTGTCCAATTACATTTGACTTCACACAGACTTTCTTTATTACTTCACCTGATATAAATGTAAATACCATCACATTTAAGGTGAGATTCTGCAATTTAACCTCAAAGTCATTGTTAAATAGGAAACACCAGGATTTAGAGATACAAACCGCAAACACTGTGTCACTGTCCGAATAGTCAAGGTTGAGTAATTAGTGTGTGTCTGAACAAATAGTAACTACTTTGTTAAATGCAAGCATCCACCAGTGGAAAACGTCATACAATGATCTATGCGGGGCAAAGGAGAGAACTAAATAACCTGATGTCCTTAAAGGGATACTTCACAGATTTTCTAAAACAATATACAGTATGTTGTTGGTTAGGGTAAGGGCACTTTCACATTAGGTACGATTGATTCGTACCGTGCCCGAGTACGATTGGCCCTCCTCCCCACTCCCCCGCCGGTCAGCGTTCACACTAGTAATGTTGTGCCGTACCAGAGTACACTTGCATCATCAACTACGCAACATTTGTTTATATTGTTGCTCGTGTATGAAAGTGTGCAAAATGCAAAGATCCCTCTACAGTCGAATAATTCAATAAATCTGCCATAAAACAGTCGTACTGTTGCTCGCGTACAACAGTGAAATGATCCCAAGCCCATACAGTGGAGTCTGCTTTCGCACTGTACCTATTATTAATATGTTGGTTAACATTGAGGTGTAATGAACAATCCTCTCGCCTGCCTTCCTACTGTGGGGCATTTCAGAGGATGAGATCGGCGCGTGCTGCACGCATACGGAGATTTAGAAGGAGATAGGTGGAGTATGGATATTTTTGTCTGCCAAATTTCAAGTAGGAATTTAAGTTCTGCAGTTGACCATAGATCGTTTTGCGGCCGTATTTAAACGTGATCGAACTATAGTTATGAAGTCCACTTCCATGTTTTGGTACAGTTAGCATTCACACTTGATGCGAACTGTACTAGAGTACACTTGACCGTACTCGAAACCACCTTTTCAAGTGGACTCGGGCATGGTACGTTTATCCGTACCCGGGCACAGTACAGAGTGTTCACACTATTCAAAAGAACTGGACTTTGGGGTCAAGTGTACTCGGATCCGCGCCCGAGTCACTAGTGTGAAAGCCACCTAGATAAAGTAAATATTTTGAACAAGTTCGGGTTACAGGATCAATATGAGTGAAATTCACATATTTTTCCGACCACCGGTATTTCAATGTTTGTTTCATTGTACACCACAATGCCCATAGATCATTGCGCAAATCAAACTCAGAACCAGCAACGGCTCTCCCTCAGATGAAAATGGCAATGGTTTAAAAAAAGGACCCCCGAAGACGCAATAGAAAGTCATTTTCTCAGCTTATTTGACATTCTGCTGTTTGATTGCAAAATGCTAAATGACAATACAATGTTTAAAATGCAACATTGGTATCTGATGAAAAACATATCAAAAGATAAAAAATGGGTGAACTATCGCTTTAAGCTGTTTTATCTGTACAGAATAACGCAAACAGGTCATTTTCAATTATGTAACCATTATATAACAATGTTCGCACAACCTAACGTTAGTTACGCGTAGACATACTCCATGCATGTAAAATTAGCCGGCAAATGTTGCGAAGCTTGTGATGAACTTTTGATGAAACGCAAAAAACTGGGGGTGTTTACTGTACAGGCTTAAATATGTAAATGAGAACAAACTCAAGATAGGTCACCAAGCTCCAGTGACACTGATCTATTTTAAACAACTCCCCACCGTTTTAGATAACTGAACGTTTCTTATGCATACAACTGAACAACCACACTGTGAAATTAACTTTTACCTGTGTTAATGACCATTGCATTTGAACCCAACCCCAATTGTGTTTATGGTTCCATAATTTCAACTAATCCATTTCAATACCATCACACTTCCAATTTATCCTTTCCACCAATTGCAATAGTATAAGGATACTTAAACATCTCCACTGAGGTGATAAACAAGCCACTAACCACTCCCCAATCAATCAGCTACAGCTATCCCTCCCTCAATCTCTCTCTTGGCCTTACACTTCGGCTGCCCTCTTTCTTATTGATTTACTCCCTATTTCACTGCCAGTCCCAGCTTATTCTCTTTCAATTGCTTTCTCTCTCTTCACTAAATCTATGCTGTGTCAGCTTCTCTCCTCTCTATGCACTCTTCTTTTTCAGCCTGCTGTTCAATCTGGGAAATGCTTCAGTTTCAATGCTGCCTGTGCCCTTTCCCCGTCTCATCCACTTCATCCTTCAATTTTTCTTCCTCTCCTCCAAAGAGTGAGCAGCAGGCATATTATTGGTATTTCACAATGGCATTAATTTAATAACAATCCCAACATAATGTAAATGTCTTTCGAATATTTCCAAACCATAAAGCCCTAAGACAAATATTAACACTAATCATACAATGACATTAAACAGAACGTCATCTTGAAGATATCCTGTGCATATTCTGTATAATGAGCGCAATTTTAAATATTTTAGGCAAGTTTCAATAGAGGCCCAGTACAGAATGTTAAACATTTGTTTATACATGGAACCCGCTAAAACCAAGCCTGTGGTATGTGGTATAGCACAGTAACACAAGGTGATATTATTAAAAAAATTATAGCTTTACGTGGACAACAGATGAACATTAAAAATCACTAAAAAACACAAAAAAAACTGCAAAATCATAACTGCATCTCTGAATTGTTTAATCAAGTTTTCTCTTGCAGCTTTGTCCACGGAGGTTGACTAGTGCCGTGGGCTTAATACTGCTAATAACATTACATAATGTGGAAATAATAACACGGTCTGTGGATATTGATTTGTAAACTTAAAATTGTAAGACACTAACATTCAAAAGTAAAGTCAAAGCAACTGATTGAACTATAACTATTTATAGTTGTGCCAATAACATTGGACAACCATTTAAAGGAATTCTGTGTGTAATACAAAGAACACATTTGTATACATTTATCAGCTTTTAGTGTTTCTTAGTCCAACTGACTAAAATAGTCTCATGTCGCAAAGACTCTGCTGTGCCTTTCTCCCTCAATTGTACATCAACTCTTTTTTCTACTTAAGAAAAAGTAGTTTCCCTCTGTAGCTTCCATCTTGACAGTACAAGTCCACCAAACGTTGAATATTGCATTACTGAAACAATTTGATCATGGGAGGTGAGAGAACAATAGTAAAGAAAAACACATTAAAAATAAAGAAAAAGGAAAATGATATTTTGATTTTAAGCAAGCCTTTCACAAATAATATTCTTTATATCCTTTTTTAGAACTGTGAAATTTAGACTTCTGAAATGTGTGCCGTTGTCGACTGATAAAACCAATTATATGTAATAAAAGTTGGTGCACATATATCCACACTGAGGGAGAGAGGGAAAAAAGAGGGAGGGGCAAGAGAAATTGATGGCAGAAGGGAGGAAGAAAGAATGAGAGAAAGGAAAGGACGGCAGTGATTAATTGTAGTAGTTCAATAGTGAGTTGTAGAGACACTGCTCTGAAACAGCAAGAATCAGCAGCCAGACTCATCTGACAAGGTTCCATTGCATCCATCCACCTCTGGTTTCTACTCTCAGTCAACAAGGTTTTTATTCCTCTCTTTTAGTTTGGTTCAAAGCCATGTCATCCATTCCTTTTTGAATAACTGTACACCTTTTAGCATATTTGAATAGTTCAAAAAGAGAATACTCAAAAAAGCTCCAGGTTATAATGATGATAGTGATAGTGATGATTAAGGGAATTATTACTTCTCCTATGATCACGATCAGTAAGGTTGATCAAGGCACACACCATTATGTGTGCTGTGTGTGTATATGTGTGTGTGGGTGTGTTTTCTCTGCACGCATTTGCAATAGCAGTGACAATGGGACTGAGAAGAACACAGAGTCCCCCTGAAAATCCGGAAACAACACCCTGAAACTAACATAATAAAATAAATGGTGACGACGGACTTTAAAAGCCTCTGGTTTCATGTCAAGAGGCCTTGCGCCTAACAGTTATAACAAAAAAACAGTTGATATGAAGCCATAAGGTATATCAGTTGTTAGACCGCATATGCCTGCATGTTATTTTAATGCTTCAGGAATTACATATTTCCCTAGAATTGCATGACGTTGGGAGCATATACAAACTAGAAGAAAATATGCGGCTAAAAAGTAACTGTCAAATCTTAATCAAGACAAAAAATAGATCTGATATTCAGACCCGGACATGACACTCAACACAGGCCATTATCAAAGCACTGGGTTTGCTGTCAAACTCACACACCAGTGGAAGTGTGACAAAAACATACAAAAGCTAGAGCTATTATTTAACTATAAACTGTAAAGTATTCTCACAGTTGTTTACTACTGTACTTATAGCCACATTGGGGTTATTTTAAAAACAAATCCATGCAATAATCCCTTTTTGCCAAGTACATTGCTTGCACAAGTACATTCTAACATGCAATTGTTTTTTTCCGGGGATATTCACTCATCAATCAAGTTTTTCTAGAATGATCATTATAAAAATACTTTGTTATATTTCAGACCTCTATGTTGAGTTCACAATTCATTACTTTAGCCTTATTTTCCGCTCGTTGACAAGTTTTTTTTAAAATCACAAACAAAAACCCCAGATCGAAGGCATTTCTCAGTGCGCTCCTGTGAGCAACAATCTTTTAGTGTGAACTGCTCACGACGTGATCTGAGACAGTCACAGATGCGCTGCAGATGCCTCGCAACTAACGATGCCCGACTAGGTATCTTGCAGGTTATATATCTGGTCACGTCAGGGATTCCAAATCCTGCAGTGTGAAAGGTGTTTTGACCAGCAAAGAGAGCAGCAACGACCTACAGCCAACGAGAGCCGAAAACAAAACAAGATGGAGTTGTAATACCAACAACAGCGTCAGTTCTCGCGTGTTTTATCGTGATACCAACAACAGCGTCACTTTTCACGTTTTATCGTGACTTAACGTAGCTTGTAAACTAGACAGACTCGTCGGTGATTCCTCCTTGTGAAAAATATTGTAATGTGTGACCTGTCGCCGATCAGTTATGTCGTATGAACCCCACTACGACTTCAAGATACCTGATTACAAGACAGACAGTCGTGTGGTGTGTGAAGTACAGCGATCTGACTTATTTGAAAGATGTGTAGTGGGCATTAAGAGTCACATCTGGCTTTCTAACAATTTCTCTCCTGAAAATGTACAACAAAAAAAGCAAAAAGCAAACCGCAAACCGCTCAAAAGTTTGGGTTCACTCTTAAATGTCCTTATTGTTTTAAACAAAAGCACAAAACTTTTCAATTTAAATATCTATATTTGATGATACAGTCTAGGCATTGTTAATGTCTATTATACCTTGAAATGGCGGATTTTTTATGTAAAATCTAAAGTACAGAGGCCCATTCTCAGCAACCATCACTCCTGTGTTCCAATGACCCATTGTGTTAGCTAATCCAAGTTTGTGCTAAAAGTCTAATTGATCACTAAAAAATCCTTGTGCAATCATGTTAGCCAAGCAGAAAACTATTGTGCTGCTTAAAGATGCAATAACATTGGCTTTTCTTAGGCTAGTTGAGTATCTGGAGCATCAGCATTCGTGGGTTTGATTAAAGTTTCAAAATGTTGAAACCCGTCAGTCTATTCTTGTTCTGTGTGAAGTGAAGGCTCATACAACGGTGTGTACTACTCCCTACACAGAACAGTGCAACCTGTCTCTTATCAAAGTAGAAAAAGAAGTTGGAGGAACCGGTGCACAACTGAACAAGAGGACAAGTATTTCAGAGAGTTTGAGAAACAGATACCTCACAAGTCCACAACTGGACACCAATAAATGATAACCGCAAAACTCCAGTCTCAATGTGAACAGTGAAGAGGCGACTCATGGATGTGGGCCTACTATACAGAGTAGCAAAGAAAAAGCCATATCAGAGACCGGCAAATACAAGGAAAAGATTAAGCTGGGAAAAGTAACACAGACATTGGACAGAGGAAGATTGTAAAAAAGGATTATGGACAGACGAATCTAAGTTTGAGGTTTTTGGATGACGCACTAGAACATTTGTGAGACGCAGAGAAAATAAAGATGCTGGAAGAGTGCTTGATGCCTTCTGTCAAGCATGGCAGAGAAAATGTGATGGTCTAGTGGTGCTTTGGTGCTGGTAAAGTGGGAGAATTGTAAAGGGTAAAAGGGATCTTGAATAAGGAAGGCTATCAGTCAATTTTGCAACACCATTCCATATCATGTGGATGGTGCTTGATTGGAACCAATTTCCTTCCACAACAGGATAACGACCCAAAGCACAGCTCCAAACTAGGCAACAAACCACGGAACTCAATAGATGAAAGAAATTGTAAGTTTTCATGGAAAACACAAAGGTTTCTGGGTGACCCCAAACTTTTGAGCGGTAGTGTATAAGTGTGTATATATACCAGATCATACAGGATAGTGAGAATATATATAAACGCAAAGGGAGGCAATGTATATGATAAAAATGTGTTTAAGGATTTTAACAGTTTGTTACTTTCACTAACCCCCCAACCCTCCATCACAAAAAGTCGCCATATTAACACAAAGTGAAGTAGTAATAACAATAGGTTGTAGACACGCAGCATTGTACAAATAAAATGTAGTTAATAACAGATTCAATAGTGGAAAAAGATGTCAAGAAATGGTTTTGAGGAAGCAAACTTGTGTGAGGTATTGTGATAATTAATCCATATATCAACATGCTGGTATGGCCCTTTAAGCTGGACTGAGATTCAAACCTTAATTTGCATAAAATAATTGAGACACTGGACCATGACAAGACAAAAAGGAATGGAAAAAAAAATTTCCTTCACAAAGTAAAGAATTAGGACAGAAGAAGACGAGAGAGACGTGAGTAAATTAAACCTTCCTTTACTCAATTACCATAAAAGGAAGACTTATGTTAATGCTGAAAGGGGTTAGGGAAACACTTTATAAATGAAAAAGAAACCCAAGAGATTCTTTTTAATTACAAGGAAATAATGACGTGCCTATTTCCCTAAACACTGAATTTGATAAATAAACTATTCAAATAAACAATCCTCCACTCTTGGTATGAGCTAAACAATTTGGAGATGATATGAGGAAACATCCTACTAAACGCGCTCCAACTCCCCAGGGGCGTATGTTGTGATTGGGCCAAGATGGAAGGAGTTCCAAAACCAGAGTGTCTGTGTGAGTGTGTAAAAGGAAGAGAGGGGTAGCTACAGAGAGATTCAAAAAACATCTATTAGAATGTTAATTTGGTTGAGGTATGGAGGTACTTACACACTACTCCAGCAGCACAGTCTTTTCAAGGGACACTCAAATAAATAAACACTCAACTACACCCTTCACCTAGCGTACACATTAGCAAGCACTACAATGTGTAGTGTCACTAAATACTACAGGCCGCAACGTCATCAACCACAGGAGTCTGCGAATTTAAGGGGAAACAGGTACACTTTAACCCACAAGGCCTTAATATGCCTACCCTTCTCTCATAGCAAGTAAAGAACCAAAATGTGCAGAATGTGCAAAGGAAATAGAGAGGCAGCTTAATTTGTGTTGATGCTTGAGGTGAGGAGTGGAGCAGAAAGAAAAAGACACTGCTAGACACTCTACCATGGCCATAGTTTTGCGATGTCGCTTACACCTCAGGAGAAAAAAGGGAGAAATGGAGGGAAATCATCATCAAGGCAGTGCGTAACAAAGTACAAAAAAAGAGTACAAACAAAAACACGCCCACAACTACAGCTTGAACACATATACAATGTACAAGTACAAGATATACAAAACCTTAAAGGGTAATGGAAACAAAAACACAACTTTAGATGTCTAAACAGACGTGTAATATTAGAAACTATTTCTATTTGAAAAATAGAAACCCCTATTAATTACTCATGGTGGGGAAAGCTGAGGCTAACTTCTTCTATGGCCAGTATTCAATGGCATGGGAAAACCCACCTCTGATGCAGTTCATGTTTGAGACGATAATTTGCCAGCAAAGGGGAGAAACTAACTTTTGAAAACCATTCTAGTTCTAATTCTTGTTCTGGTTGTGCATCTGTCCCTAACATCAGTCTTTAGAAATTCCACTGCACTGGAATACTGGCAATCAATTAGGCTTGGTCTTCTTAAAAGACAACCTTTCAATCACGTCGCCATGCTTTACATGGTGGGCCTCTTGCCACTCACAAAGTTATTATTATTTGAATGAAAACATCAGAAAAGGAAAAGTACTGGCCATGTTGAGAATCCTCAGGCATAGTTTAATATCTGAATAGCGCCAATCCCCTTTCAGATGCCTTTTGATTCACGTTTGTTTCCACAATTTCCCGACACCCAAACAAAGTACAAATTGTCAAGATAATAATATAATAGGATTTCAGCAAACAGGGACTTTATTTCATTGTATTTCAAAGTGCCAAAAAATGTATTTTCTCAAACACCTTTATTCGGATACACAGCTCTCAGTTTCCACACACAAACTGTTGTTACATTTCTGACTCGTCACTCAAAATGTCCTCTGTGAGCAGCACTTTGGAGTGTGCAGTTTGATACAGTATGTGGGCAGTGTATTTTGTTTTCTTCTGAAAATTTTTTGTCTTTTCATTTGGGATGCATTTGTGAAGCTTACTGTAGTTGTCACCTCTATATAGGCATTTACAACTCCTTTTATAGTATTATTATATTGGTTGTGTAATGGATAATTTCAATCTATGACAGAAAATAACCAATTAATGAGAGGGAGAAACCATGAAAAGATCGAGTACAATTTTATTGATGACTACAGAGTCTGAGTCAGAGTCTGTACACAGAGAAATTACTACAGTGAGTTCACTCTAACGATATAGCAAGTTCTGATTAGTTGAAAAGGTTGAAACGAATATATTGGTCTAAGATAAACAATCATTCCATTGGTCAAGGTGGAGGGGAGTGGACGTAATCAGCATTAATAAGGACACTTACATAGGACACGTAGACATCATTTTATGTTATGTCTAAGACACAAAACTTTAGCCTTCAGTGTCTCCAAAAGGCACATACTGTCTCTTTCGTGACCTGGTCTTCACTCTGACCTTGCCCCCACATTGGAACAACAGCTTAGGCTTGAACATCGGTGAGGATGCCAAAATTTCCCTTAAAGTTGTTAGTGGGAGTTTACTTCTTTTCACAACAAACAATCCCTGATTGGCCAACTCTCGACTCAATGTGGGCAGTTTGGGCTTAGGCTAACCCAAAAGTATCTAGAAGGACCTTACATGGGCTAGCCCACAACAGAACCACACAACCAATCCGGAATGTCGTTACTACAAGTACACAACAGCAGTCCGCACAGTTACGGTTGAGTTAGGGATACACATGCCGTGTCAGCACTGAGGGGTTAACCATTTGCCAATTAGTCCAATGAGCCGTGCACAGAAACCACAGTACAGACCTAACAGGCAAGTGCAGCCTAGTTTGCTATGTTAGATGTTACATTCCCCAATAAAAATAAATCCAAGTAGAGAGGCCTTGTACACTGATGCATTTTCTAATGTAACAACTCTACTAGTTTGGGTGCGCAGAGGAAAAAAAAGAAAATCCCGTATTCAGTGTTTTTATGCAAATCACCTCAAACAAAGACGTCAGGCAGTTCAATGACGTATCTTTCATTGATGACCAAGTGTGTAATGTTTATAATTATGTAGTGTTATTTCGTATTTAATTGTATTTAGGCCCGAGACAGACGAATGGTGTTTATGTGCAAATTACATTTTTCTTTCTTCATTGTTCTTTTATTTTACACAAGACATATGCCAGCATTGCAACGGATGAGCATACAGACATACACTAAAAACATACACATCCCCTGGATGACCATGCTTAAAATTCTAAGGATGTTTTTCACAGAACGGGGGAAATATGCTCCCACTCTCATAGTGATGACGGTGTTTGGTTGCTATGGTCACTTGTAACATAGCAACTAAGTGAGTTTTTAAGTATATCCTTTCATAGTACAGATGTGGACCCCCAACCAAGGCCTTTAGACCAAATCTAAGGGCAGTGGAACCCCTTTTACATTATCTGTATAGAAGAGGAAAAACCTCAACATATAAAACATTGTTTAAAAAAATAAGAAATTGAAGTGACCCGAAAGGACAATAAAGGTATTTTATCATCTGTTCAAACTAGTACGAACAGTTAAACTTTTTAGTTTTTCAATAAGCATTTTAACACCTACCAGTCAGCATGCTTGACGGGTCCCTGTTAAGTGTGCCCACACTGCTGTTAAACTGTGTGAAAGCATAGGTGTAGCCAATTATTATGACAAGCTAGTACTGAGTGCCAGAAATGTTTTGTTTTTTTATATTCAAGGCACATGCTAGGCATTCATTCTAAATATAGTTCATAAACCATGGGTTTTGGACCAGATAGCAGATTTCAACCAACAGCATATACATCAAGATATGTTTATTTAAAAACTGAAGTTTTACTTTCCCTGTATTTCCACTGGATGTCATACAGGTGGGGAGCACTCTTATGTTCAAAGATGTTCTGTGGGGTGCATGTCTGTCTTTGGTTTGATATTCAGATACCTAGTGTTGTCTTGGCTGTAAGCTTCAGGTCACTGTGGTACTAAAGGTGAGCCTTTGCCCAGGTTTGCGCGCCCAATCTTTGCCAAGGACTTCTGAGGCTTTGTTAGAGTGTCCATTGGGTTCTTGGTTACCTTGCTGACCGAGGCTATTTTTTGCTTGTTCAATTAATTTGGCTGAACAGCCAGCTCTAAGGAGACTTTTGGAGGCTCCAACCTTCTTCCATTGTGTGCATTTAAGCAAAGTACACTAGTGGCTTCCTTTCCAAATCCAATCAATTAAACTTACAACAGGTGAACTTCAACTAAACTATTTGGCAATCATAGCCACGTTAGCTATATCTTTCTTTGCCTTTATCTTTAGAATCTATCCCTACAGCTGTCATTGGGAGCTCAATTTTCTTCCATCTATTTTGGACAATGAGTATTCATGACACACACACCAAATCAAGGGGTAGTGGGGGAGACAGAGACCTACGGAGCAAAGAGAGAAAGGGGGATGGAAGCGAGCTGCACGTTGAGTCAGAGCTCATTTGATTTTGTGTGCATCTTCTAAGCTATGACGCAAGCACAAAGGCACATGAATGCAGGAGCATAGCACCATTTGAAATCACACAAACACACACACACACACACGTTAATCTTCAAGGCCATGGTACAGACAAAACCGCATGTAAACAGGGATCCAAAACGTACACATTCAATCAAAAATACGTTCGCTTTCAAAAACACACACACACACACACACACACACCCCCACAAGGCGGATTAGTTCGTCTAGCAAAATGATTCTCATGAAGGCTCCTCTCTTATCCATCAGAGGGCGAAATGACATGACACTCCTGATCCTGTAAAAACTGAAACACATTACATGTAGGCTTTGGTTCATCCTTCTACTCTGCCTTCAAGCATTCACCATCAGTTTTCAAGGACCCCTCTTTTTCTCCCTGCCAGTCTCCCTCTATCTCACTGCCCGTAACTACCTTCCAACTTTCACCTAACTTTAACTTGTCTCAGGAAATAGAATAAATGGTCATTTAAAAATGCAGAGCATGAACGGTAATGTTCTTGTCGTGAAGGAATATGATGATTGCAGTACATACAGGTGAAGGGAAAGTAATTTCGTTTCTTACGGTCAAGATCTTCATTGTGACATTCCAATCATAGCACATTGGCCTATGTCTAATGCATCTGCATTGAATTACTTTAATTTTAGATAAATTAGTCTCTTCTTTATATATAAAAAAAGAAACTGAACCAAAAACATATTCAAAACCATGAGTCCTTGCAATGAACAGCAAAATAACCACTGGTTCCACTAGAATAAATGGATTTGGAAGAAAGTAAATTATTATGTCATTATGGTATGGTATGGTACGGTTTAATGGCACCAAACTGTGTGAGTGCATGAGAATTTGTGTATTAATTCGAAAGGGAGACACATGGAAAGCAAGTCACATGTTGTAGGCTTATGTATCCAGGGGTGTGTTTAAAACGGATAAAACCTATATTTGAACATGACTATCTTGCTCAGGGGCAAACCCGTACAACTAACAAGGCAGCTCGGAAGTCAGCTGCTCCATTATTCAGGGTCAAAACTGAGAGATTAAACCGCAGACTAATATAAAAATCTGAGAAGTTCTGTTCAGAACTGCTGTCTTTTTAGTAGACCCTTGCCTTTTGCTATGGATCTTGTATTACTGTGCTCTGAATGATGACAACTCATCTGAAACATATCCCCACTAACCTTAGTCAATAATAAATGTAACTGAATCAATGTGAAAAAAGTAGATGATTTAGGTGTTACTTGATAAAACAGACTAAGAGAAGGAATTGTACTGACAATCTGTACAAATATCTAAATACAATAACTGTTGAGAAAGATCCTATAAATCTGATTGTAGTAGTGTGTTTCAGAGTGCTAATGCATGTCATTTTAAGAAATTGCTTCTCAAATATGTACATCTATTCCCACTGTGCCCAGTCGTCTAAACGACCTCTATTCCAAAGCGAATTTTGGGTGAGCAAAGGCCTACTGTATTTCCATTTCCCAAAGACAACTTTATGCCTTGTCACATCCTCTGCCTCAACTTAGGCCATTGCACATGTAGCTGAACAGAGTGTGAAATGTCATCAGAGAATTTGTGTTTAAATGAGAGTCAGCCAGGCTTGTGTGATGTAGAGCTTAGATACGCCTAGCTGGCCATAAATGGACCATAAATCCTGCCTGGCCTTCCTAAACAGGACTTTATTTGCTGTGCGAGAGAGACATTAGTGTTTGCTCTGCCGACTGCTTAAAAGGCCACTGGGAATCACATCTGTCAGTCTATCTCTCTCTATCTGCCCCCACTAAGGTAATTTGTCTCAATTTGACTGTATCTGTGACTCTTTACTTTATGGTGCCAAAATAGCCAAGACAGACTGACATAGTCTGTGACCAAACTAACCAATGTGTTAGCATTTTGGACTGCTGAAGTGCACTGTATCACAAGCTTTAAGAGTTCTCTTTTACTGTAGTTGCAATTCAATGTTTATTGTCAGCAGACACTGTCCCTTTACTATAGACTTGAGACAAATCTCGCCAGAGAACTGCAAAAAGAAATTTTTTGACACACACTCGTGGCATTCTTTCTACAATATAAATTGAATATTGTTTGGGAACAACAACCTTCTGTCCAGTTCATCCCAAACCAGCTCGATGGGTTTTAAGTCTGAAGACTACGCTGGCCATTCCATGATTTGAAGCCTGCCGTCTTCTTTCCCTCATTAGTTCTGACATAGCCGAGGTATGTTTGGGGTCGTTACCTTGCTGTAGAATGAACCCTTGACCAAAGGCGTAGACCAGAGGGTATAGCATGGCTGCAAAATGCTGTGGTAGCCGTTTTGGTTCAGGGTGCCTTTCACTCTGTACAAATCACCGACCCTGGATCCAGCAAAACAGCCCCAGACCATCACGCTTCCTCCTCCATGTTTGACAGTTGATGTCACACACTGAGGAACCATCCTTTCGCCTACTCGACGGCGTACAAAAATCCTGCGTGATGAACCATTATTGCCTTCTTAGCAATGGCTTTCTTACTGCCACTCGACATGTGAAAGCTGCAGCTCAAAGTCTTCTCTTCACAGTTGAAACTGAGACTTGTTTCCTTCGACCAGTGTTAAGCTGTGCTTGAAGCTGTTGACCTGTGAGCCGCCCATCACACAAACCGTTGACACTCAGAAACTTGCCTTCTGATTCTGTTGTGGTTTTGGGTCTGCCAGATCTCTTCCAGTCAAGAATTTTATTAGGAAACTGTACTCAATGACCCCTTGACTTTCTTTGCAATTTCTCTAAAGGAAAGTCCTACACCTTTATGGGTTATAATGGTCTGTCTGTCTTCCTTTGTTAATGGCCTTTTTCTCACCATTGGGATGGCAATATACTACTTCCTGCAGAGCAATATTGTCCAAATAATGCTGCAGACACTGCTTCGAACACTGCTTCTACACACACAGGGGGTTTGTAATCACGCAATCAACAAAGGTTGGAACACCAGTGGGAAATATTTGCATCAACTTTCAAGGCTTAATTCACTTCCATTGCTGCAGAACAGCTGTACAATCTTAACCCATTACTTGTTCCCTGGTGATAATTGCCTTTTTTTACAACTGTGAAATGTAACATTATTTTTGCCAACCCAAATTTTTTTTTTTTAACTCGAGCAGGTTACCGTTTACCTTTGTAACATTTCAGGTTATTCACTGAACTTGAACTGAGTAAATTTCAATAACAACTGAAATAAATCAAAAACTTTGGACCGGTAGCGTATGCGCAGCTCTTGCGGAAAGGAGCCAGAACAGAGCTACCCTCTAGGCTCAACACAAGGATTTAAATGGGAGAAACCGCACAGCTTCTAAGCGCATTTATGCAGAAATAGATTATAAAAACATTTATCATTATCTAAAGACTGCGCTTGTATTAATATTTTTACTTTTTACTTAAAAGTAGGCCTTTCGTGTGGCGGAAAGGATTTTGTTGTGGCGGTGCACCACAGCAAAACATTACCAACTGAAACACTTATTCTACGGCTGCTCTTACAATTTGGTGAGTGTGTGATTGCAGTTTCTATCCTGAGCCAGACACGGAGATGGCGCTCAGCCCAAGCTAAATCTTGACGCTTGTAGGTTTACATCCCCGTGAAAGATAATCCTCCAGTCTCATCTCATAGGCTCCTGCTTTATTATGGCTCCCTAAGCCCATGAAAGTTTGTTCAATGCAGTTTCTGTCAGTGAAGCTCAAGAAACTACAAAGAGAGAGTGGAGTCATTTCACAATTTACAAACCTTCACCTGCCAATGCTCTGGTTAGCACACACATACTTTCCTGACTCTTTCACTGTCATTGTTTCAATGTGGCAATAAGAATGCAAATTGACTACATTACCTATGCATTCTATTCCATGTCCACTCACAGTCAAGCAAACAGCTACCATCCTTTTTCACATACGTTTCTAAGGTGGCACAATAGCCACAAGCTTTTAAAGAGATAACCTGTGCTAAGATTGTATAAATGGATTTATAATAGTATTTCTAATAACTTGGATAATAATTTTATTTCTTAACTTCTGTTGACAGCCTTTGGGCGAGTTTTTTTTCTAACTTGCCTAACGTATGAATGTCATAATACTACAAACATTTTGTGTAATGGAGCATTGTATTTTTTGCATGGATTTGTTAAAGTATATTATTACTAGCAGACATGTTAATATACTTGTATCTTATTTATTCTTTTAACCTAAGGACATTGCTTATTCAATAATCAATTTAAAGAAACGTGAATAGAAAATTAACTAGCTTATTAACTGAATCACCATTACCATGCCAAACATTTTGATAGATAAATCACATTTCTAATCCACGTTATTGTTTTCAAATGGGCATGTGCGAATTATGTGCAATTACAGCTAACCACATACCAGGACACAGGTTTAGATATATGGATCCTATCTTTATCACAAACAGTTCTAAAGAGAAGTTTAGGGACAGTTCTTTAGAGAAGATTTTAGGAAACACTGTTTTTACCCCACACGGCTGTCTGGAATAAACCGATATAGAGTTACGAGTGTGAGAAACATAAAGTGAACAATTCCGTGAAAAGTACATTGATAGATTAACATCTGTAAAAAAACAATTACTAAGAACATTCACAATTCTATCCATGTGTGCTGTTTTCAGCAAGAACACTAATTATAGTTAAAACATGTCCACATTGCAAGCTGGCCCATAGATGACTTGCTCAAGTGTGCAAACTCAGAGGCCCATACTTTCGTGTCAAATAGATAAGAGAAAACACAGGACTGTATATCATTTAAAAATGAAAACATTCTAGAATGAAGTTGAAATCATTACTTTGAAAAGATAATACACTAAC
The DNA here is from genome assembly GCA_026901105.3 of Galaxias olidus. Classification (NCBI taxonomy): domain Eukaryota; kingdom Metazoa; phylum Chordata; class Actinopteri; order Galaxiiformes; family Galaxiidae; genus Galaxias; species Galaxias olidus. The sequence goes on from JAPMUY010008931.1 coordinate 729,067, forward strand.
ATATGACATTAGATGTTCCTTCTTAAATGAATGTGCAATTCATGCTATTTGTGAATTATTTGTATTGATTTTGTAGCAGAGACTTTAAGCTCATTAAAAAAAGGAAAACCCCGGTTGAGGCCAGTGGGAAGGTTGAGTGGACCGGGAGATAACACTGACTGTACAAACTGCCATTATTACGGTAAAAACTAAAATGAACAGTTCAATCCACGCTAGATGATCAGAATATTATTTCATCCTACACTATGCCACCTAGATCCTTATGTTTCCATTGCATAAAAGACATCTGGAAATGTACCCTGAACATTTACCTTAGTATGGAAGAACCAAAGTGTGTACATGTGTGAACACTGATGTTATACAGCTCTGACAAAAATAAAGAGACCACTCTAAAGCATTCTTAAATCAGCATGTCTACGCGTGTCAACCATTCCATTCCATTGCAAGCACATCATTCTACCTAATGAGGTAATAATTAGGTGATCACCTGACTCAGGAAAAGTATGGAAAAAAAACTCTGTGCTGTGATCATCCCTATCCTCTTGCAATAGTACTAGCTGAATGGCACAAACAGTGCTAGTAGTACCTCAAAAGTAAGTGGAATAAAAAAATAGCTATTGACTATGCCAAAACTGTTGAAAAGAAAGCGTTTTAGTGAGGAAAGGAAGGGTTTAATTCTGGCTTTACTGGCAGAGCCTAATTTTGTATATATGACCATAGAGCTTATTATTGATTTTAGAAAGAATAAGGCTGCAGCAGCCAATGTCCTGGGTAAAGATGAGGCCGTTGTGGTGGTTTCTTCTTATAAGTACCTCGGTGTCCTTGTGGATAATAGGCCGGACTGAAAAGAGAACACCGGTGCCCTCTTTAAAAGGGCCCAGTCCAGGCTGTTTTCCTCAGGAGGCTCCAGTCGGTTGACGTCAGCAGGCCACTCCTTCGTGTGTTTACCAAAGCATTTTAGCAAATGTCCTATTTTATGCCGTTGTCTGTTGAGGGTGCAGCTTAAACTTTGAGTACAGGAACAAGATCAATATTAGGGCTGGGACGATGGATCGATGCATCAATCGTATAAACAAACATCAATGGACAAGATAAAAATCGATTTTTAACAATAGAGATCTTGACTAACTGACTTGAGAAAAAATAACACTAAAGTCCCCCCCCCCCCTGACAATCTCAACTGAGTTTTGGAATAATCAATCTCATCCAATGTACTCCAATGTTTTTACCAAGCTGAAGAGCTCTTTTAGCGACAGGCTTGTTATCCCCAAGTGCTCTTCAGGTATTTAGGAAGTCCTTTGTACCTGATGTAAGTTATTGAATGAACATTGTTGTTGACTGCCACTGTTGATGGTGGTGATCAGACGTTGATGACTAGGATTGGGGATGTACTGAGGATTGTGATAATGTTGATGTCCATGAATATGTTGACGTAACATATAACCACTAAACATACAAGCCTATTAGTTACAGTCGCGTTGATGTTTAAATTACTTATTGTGGTGCTGTGCTCAACCCCCTTATTTTGCATTGCCTTGCCGTTTAATAATGTCACCAAATGGTCGCCACAGGGAGCCGATTTATCAGGCCACTAGGGGCAGGGCTGAAGTCATACAAAGCAAAAAAAAAAAAGCCCTTCTTAAATGAGAAGCAAAGAAGAACCAGGCTGAGGTTTGCAAAAGACTTTGGGGATTGGACCATAGAGGACTGGGGTAACATCATCTTTTCTGAGAAGTTCAATTGTGTTTGCCCAACACCTAGTAATGGTTAAACAGAGACATTGAGAGGCCTACAAGCCACAGTGTCTCTTTCCCACTGTGACATTTTGTGGAGGATTGGTGAGGATCTGGGGGTCCTTCTTTGTGAAGGACGCATGAATCAAAACTTCCTTCCTTCTACTCTGACAATGTTCACCTACTCTGAGAATTCGTTTTTTTCCAGCAGGACAATGTGCCATACCACACAGCCAGGTCAATTAAGGTGTGGATGGAGGACCACCAGATAAAGACCCTGTCAAGGCCAGCCCAATCTCCAGACCTAAACCCCATTGAATGTGATCAAGAGGAAGATGGATGGTCTCAAGCCATTAAACAAAGTCGAGCTGCTTGAATATTTTCACCAGGTGTGGCATAAACTCACCCAATAGCAATATGAAAGACTGGTAGAGACCATGCCAAAACGCATGAAAGCTGTGATTGTTTTCTTTGCATTATTCGAGGACTCAAACCTTACGCCTAACTATAACCAGTAAAACCAGAGGAACTGATAATTTTGCAGTGGTCTCCTAATATTTTTCAAAGCTGTATACTGGGAAAGATTAAAGACACACATTTCACACAAACATCGCTAAATAGCAAAGAACAATCACCAATTCTGCATTGCCACAGATATAGTGGCCAACATTTTACCACAGTTCAAAGAATAAGATCACTGAATTAAACAGTATAACTCTTTATTATATTGACTAAGGCTAGCTAAAAAACAAACAGGTAGATATACTGCATTGCTACAGGGAAGCTGAAGAGAGTGATTTATTTAAATGGAATGTATCAAAACATATGGTCACCAGCCAGTTTTGAATCTGATTTCTTAAATCTGATTAACTGCATAGAGCAGTCTTTCTCAAGACCGTCTGCAGAATAAATCAATTACATTCACATAGTATAAATGTAATGGCAAGCATGTGTGCCCGTGCCCAAATGCAAACTCAAGTCACTCTACACAAAACTAAATATTCCAAAATCCTCCTAAATGGCATGTGCAGGCTGCAAAATTTGTTTTATCAGTATTTTATAGAACGAGATAATTTTGTTACTCTTGTGGACAATATATTTAAACTATAAATTAAAAAACTGCAACAGATTATGGAAGATCACATGTATTCCGTCACGCTTCAAATACGTTTTAATTACATATCCTCAATTTAAGAGGGTGTATAGATAACAAAGAGCTAATCAGTCATGGCTTTAGAAATAATGGGTCTCCTTCACATCTCTGTTTGTCTGGCATGAGGCCGATAGGGAAAATGAGCTGTGTGGAGGATAAGAAGACACGTAAATGTTTGACAGACTGTTAGTAGAAGTGTGAGTAAAAAGAATGTTAATGCTGACATTGCCATTTTTTTCCGTCAACACATTTTTATTATTATTATTATGCTTAACCCTCTCTCTCAAAAAAAAGTGTTCACCTGAATTTCAAGATTACTTTCTTTTACAAAACATATCTTAAAGAGTATTTCTTTTATTAACAGTCTGTATAAAATCCGTATTTAGTTTTCTACTATTAGATAATGTGGAGGGGTTGCACAAATGTCGGTGTAAAGTGTTTCTCAATGGTTCTCAAGTATACACTTAAGGAAAAATATCTACTATCCACAGATAATTGGCAGAGCCCAGCAGGATACACTTAGCAATTCAATAGGTTTCAACTCATTAGTATGCGTATATAATATTGTAAAGTTACAGTGGCTGTATGGGTATTCTGGGAACGAGACAATGTAATGGTGTCCGTAAACTAATATGAAACCCAAACTATTAGCCCTATCTAGAAGTCAGCAAGTATATCAGATAAAACAATTACAAAATAGTCTAATTTTAAGAGTCGTAATTATTAAATTTTGGGTGTTGTATGTATACGAAGTAACATTCAGCTTTTCGAAAAGCATAAAATTATGATATTAAAGGTTGAAACTAAAAAATATAAAATAAAATATATATAATTTTGTTTGATTTTTAATTTTGAACAGAAACGTTCTTTGCTTTGTTGATAACTGCGTTGTATAATGTGATAGCGTCAAATACAATACTGGTTGTGTACAATGCCATCAGTGAACAGTTATATACCTGCAAACCCAGGTTTGTTTCCTTCTGGCTCAAGGCTTCTCTCAGCAGTATGGGTGGAAGTTGTAGGCACTGATGAATTCCAGTTCCTGATTCAATTGAATCTGTTAAAGTTAAAAAGAGTATGTTCATTTCAGATTCATTGTTGTTAACCAGTGCCTTTCAATGTCGCCAGGAAATCCTTCATCATATTTAATTTTAAAAAATGTATTATAAATCTTCAATAATAGGTTTAAGTCTTCCTTAACATATTAACAACAAAAAATGGTCTCAAATATGTTACTTTGTATTATATCCACTTTGTATTTGGTAAACATGTTCGTTTTTGCCATGTCCCCGTCATAAGACGCCATTAAATAACTAAATCTGTAAATGTTTTGTTCATTATGTTATAGACTAAGGTCAAATTACCAATTTTTAATAATAATAATGTTTATTAAATAATTTTCTGTTTATCCTTCAAGTTATTTTCCACCCTGTAAGTTTGTAGTTTTTCTCCTTTAAGAAAATTGTCTACACTTCTCATTCATGACCAAATTTGTAGGTAGTTGCAAAATTGTCTTAAGAGGGAATTTACTTGAAGAAACTGAATTAAGTATCAACTTTCAGTTAAATCTTTTTTAGAAGTTTAATGACTGCAAGTTGATCGTCACAACCTTAAAGTTCAACCCTGCTATGCTACTTTATTAAGGTGAATTGCATTTTAAAAACATGCCTTATGTAGGCTAATAATTCTAATGTTGTTTAGGCCTACATGCAGGTCTCATGCTAGCTAGATCAGGTAACTCACAGCTATGGCTTTTTTAGACAGTAAACAAATTAGTTACTTACATTTTGAATCTGTAAAATAAAACTTTTATTAATCCTACATAATAGGATGGAAACACTGGGCCACAATGTTCTGTCACTTTTCACAAATTAAATGTCTTCCTCCTCCCACAAAGCCAAACGCAACATTGTGATTAACAGGGAGATGCTAACACTCATTTGCACCGATAACTAACTAGCTAGCTATTGGTAAAAATTGTTTTCGTAATCTATAAACACATAGCCTCCAAGTAACAGTTCAGTATTTGCAACGTAAAACCTATTTTCTTTAGTACTTAATTACCTAAAGTTATCAGATTTTTAGGTGTCAAGTTGTCCAGATCAGATATCACAACATTGCTCTGCTGCACGTGGTGGAAGCAAGAAATTAAGTGTGGCGTCAGAAACGTCCTAAAGAAAGAGGGTTACACCGTTGAAATCCGATTGCCCGCATGGGATCAGTGACATACAGCTGCGAGAAGTTTTCAGTAAACATTTTTTGGCATAAATGCAATGTTGCATGTCCAGTGTTAGGTACATTGCAACATTACAAGTTTTGTTTATTTTCAGGTGACTTAAAACGGTTTAACCCATAAGCTTTTCATTGCTGGCCATCTACAGCCCATGCAACCCCACTATAGCAGTAGGATCATTAATCTATCTATATGTTGCCAACATTTGAATTATAAGGTCTGTTTGAAATTATTAGTTTAAACCCAGATTTGTTCCTTTGGTGTCCACGCAAGTGGACCCCACCTGTTCTCACTTTATTAATCATAGTGCAGAAGGAACTACATTGCAAATCACTGTTCACCCCATCTCCGTGGCTGATCGTGTTGGTTATCAAATGAAGATGAAGTAGGCTACCTCAGGGAAGATAAAGTGAATAGGAGACTATTTACAGACATCTGGACATACCATAAAACCTCTACACAGAAAAGCAAGCCTGAAGGCCCGCATGTTTTTTCCCACTGTTCTTTCTGTCAGTGTACATCATGTACTGAGCTCCAATTCATTTATTAAACGGATTAGGGCATTACCACGCTAATTTGCATAGTATTCTAAATTAGAATTTCTATGGAAATGACCAAGTTCGTGTGAGGTAGTTCGCAAAATCATGATAGCCCATTATGCCTTTCAATTAAACACATTAAATATTAGTAGGGTAATGACATTTCCAGGTTCCGCAATTAAATTGTAAGCTATTTTGCATAGTCAGTTTACTGACTTCACTTGTGCCTAGTGTGTGGGAAGCTACTTTAAAAGCATAACTTTGAAAGCTACCAATTCACACTAGAAGAAGTTGAACTACAGCAAAGCTACAGGAGAGAATTTTTTTTTTTTTTACCAGATCCACTCAGAAAAATTAGTTTGAACAACTTTGTAAAACAAAACAAAAATATTATTTGTTAAAAGTATGAATGCAAGTCACATGCCAGTAAAAAAATACCACTCAATTGAGTTGATCAGGAAAGTGCAAAGAATGTCAGCTTTGGTTTTGCATGATGCCCATCAGACTGACACATGCTTCCCAGAAACTAGAGTTTAGGTGGTGGTATTGCGCCAGGGTTACTCAGATAGCCAGGCATCTTCTGGAATAGCATAACAACGTATCTGAATATTTGTGAATAAATATCAATCCTTAATTCTAAATTACTTATATTCAAGCTTAGTTTTACAAATTTTTATTCAAAAACATATTTTACATGTGAGCTGAAATTCCAGCTTCTTGGCATACACCCCTGAGGCCTAAACCTGTCTCAAACAAAACAATCCAAACAAACAAAAAAATATATAACTTGCCTTGGACCCTTACTGTTAACCGATTTGGGCACTGGTCCAAAGAAATGGCCTATAGTCTTACTCGTCAGTTTTGTAACATCTGATTTTCTTAAACAACTTGCACCGCTTTAGACAATATGAACAGTAGTTTGTAGTTTCAGTAGTTAACTACACAAAAAAATTGCTAAAAAGGAATTGAAGTACTTGAATCACGATGCAAATATAAATGCAGTTGAAACAAGCTAATTCAAAATGTATAGTTAAACTACTAGTTTGATTGTATGTAGTTCACTACTCCCCAACACTTGTGCATGTGGGTTTCACTTATCAAGTTTGTTCACATTCCTTACAGTCCTTGCTAATATTTCTCTAGAAAAACTATTGAAGCAGTCGGTCAGACACTTTATTATCAGATTAGATTAGTCCTAATGCTATAAACTATTGTTTTCGTTCCAGTACATTAATCTGTGCTGCATTAGTAGTGTCCAAAAAGCAGTCTAGAACGGTAAATTAACGGGAATTTCCATTATACACAAAATATCTGAGATATTTATTTTTCTTGGTAAGTAAATGAAATGCATAGTCATACAACTCACTCTCCCCACACACTAAACTGAGGCAGAGATGTGGTATGAATAGCTTTGATTGGTGACTACTGCCTCTGCCACCCACATTAGGATTGCACATGCACGTATACTCACTTATAGTATGAATGCACTTCACACCCACCCATCATCATCATCAGTCATCATACAGACACACATGTGCATACAATTTCCCCATTATCAACATCAGTCCCTGCAGCTCAATCACGCAAGATGCTGGAACCATTAGCTAGTACTATTATCCCGTGTGTGATGTCTGCAACCACATCAGGCGAATAAACAGTGTTTATACCATTCTTTGTGGTCGTTCAGTATCATCTAATGTCAGTCTCCATGAGCATGCATCAGAACCTCCAGCTTGTCAGTCTTCTAGAGTTTGACCCCCCCCCCCCCCCCCTCTCTCTTTTAAAATGTCCAGGCTAGATTGTATGGGTAAATGTAGGCTAAGTGTATAGTCTGTGAACTATTTTCACAGTTGTGTGCTTTCCCAAAATTTTATTTTTTTTGCTGTTTTCTGTCTGTGCACGACGATGGGGTGTCGGGGGTGCATGCGTATGCTGCACGCTTCGGTTTGAGAGCCAGCTAAACCATGGATTTGGAAAGACACCCACAGTCAGATGCATGTATACCCAGCCTGGTGGAGGCTTCTGCTCACTAACAGGAACCAAAAGCTAAGTATGGAACGCTGTCCTAATGTTTATTTCCATTGCTTCCAATAAAACACATTTTAAATAGTTATTTTGCAAAGTTTTACAGCTGTCAACGCACGGCACTAACACACTAACGCTCCCTAGCGCCCTATTCAATGCCAAATTATGTCACTACACGCACATTGAGCAGATGCGGGTAGATCTGCTATTACTATGCGTTGCCTGTTATGGCTCTGTCCTGTATTATAATCTGCAGAAAGGCCTTATGAAGATATGCACCCAACCAGACACACACAGACACACACACACACGCAAACATTTAATAGCTCTTTTACAAAAGATATGCAGAGCAAGCTGTGTATGTGGCGGCAGTTTTGCTTTAAAATGTGAAATATGTGGCATACTGTTACCAACCTTTGGGGAAATTGACGATGTCCAGTTCATCACAAACCAAACTCCTCCTATAGACTCTCCAATAATTACACATTTAAGCAAACAAGCAATTTGTGGACATCAGGCATCACCAGACGAACTTTGTGGTGTATAGTTTATGTGTGTGGCAGTGTTTCAATGTTCCATCAGCATCACAAACTTAATTCTACCAAGTTATTTACTTTATTTGAATAGCAATATTGGGTTTCGTTTACTTGTTCCCATGGAGTTAGATAGTTTAATAGGTAGTCTAGAAATGATATCATATCATATCATATAGGACAGTAGCATAAACATTATCAATGTCACCTAACTTAATGGGCTGTTGTTTATTCCATATCTGTTTGTTTATTATTACTTTTAAAGCATTTAGAATTGATACTAGCCCCATGTGTGGGAATAATTGGCAACTTCTGTTGTGAGTCAGATGGGATTTTATGAAGGATGGATTTATGGATCAGTGATGCTGCCCTTCCTCCTCTGGTCAAGTTCTTTACAGCTGAACATATACATAAATAAACCATCTAATACAAAACCAAAAACAGTTTTATTAAGCACATGGTAATGGGATTCTATTCACAATTGAATCTAAATTAAATTCAACTGTTCTTTGAGCACGGTCATGTATGAAATATAATGAAAATGAATATACACAAGCATTTAGAAAAGAACATGCTGTTTCATCTCTGCATCCTGTGTATTACTCTGCAGAATAAACAGTCAAACAATGGTATAGATTAAATGGAAGGAACTGATATAGAGGTGTGATGAAAGATGTGAATTGCATGTGAGAAAGGGCACCAAACATCTCATATCCATACTCATAGCAGCGATGTGAAGGACGGACGTGACACTAACGTCTACAGCTCATCCTCATTCCAAAGGGACATCCGGTCCTCTGTCCTGTGCCAGAACTACCACACACATTAACGTCAACAAACTCTGATTCCCATGTCTACAGGCCTGCCTGCATCTATATTTCTCTTGTATGAAATACATAAAAGGGAATTTGGTTGCGCCCTGGATCAGATGATTGACTCTATGCATCAACGTGCATTCAGAAATAATACAATGCACAGCCATCTCAGTTTTTGTGGAAGCCTAAGCGAATAGCTTGTCAAAACATGTATGAGAAAACAGTCAATTGGACAATTTTTTAGTTAGAACATGTAGATTAAGTCCCCACAGTCTTTGTTTGTTTTGTTGTTGTTTTGTTCAATGTGCGTGAGTTGTACTCAGTGTGCGCCATAAAGGAGATGAGAAAGAGACTGGAGTATGTTTGTGCACATAAGTGAAAACACGGATGTGTGCTACCCCCCCCCCCCCCCACACACACACACACACACACACACACACACAAAAACCCGTCCCTCGTCCCTCCTCATGTGTTATATAAAGTATGTGAACTCCATGCTGACCTGGTGACCAGAATAAATAAAGAAACACTCATTCTGGTCCGTTCTGCACATTTGGTAATGTGAGTAATGTTTCATACAGCTGAAAAATCTGTTTGGCCACTAGTAGAAATATCTTTTGGTAGCTGTATACTTTTCTAAGATTAGATTTATGTATTTTCCTTCTTTCATAAGATATTATCTTGTTACTGTTCTGTCTTGAACAGAAAACACCATTCATTCTCCACTGACCAAATTCCTTAGCACAATCAGTCATGGAACACAACACAAAAATACACATTCTGTGGGCCATATCTAGCCTGTTTTGTACACAAAATATTTATTGAACCCTGCTGCCTTAGGCAATCACAAACACCTATGATGGCATCAATATATTTATCTTACTTTTTCTTGCGAAGATTTTATCTTCCCTGTGCTTGCGTTCAGGGAAATGTGCCTTTTCCAGTGTGATTCAGTGGTATTTGTTATTGTAATCCTAGCTAATGGGTGTTTTTTAAACAACAAATTATAGTGAGAAGTAAAGCATGTAATATTAGCCCACAGACCATTGTGGAACTGTAACACCTTTCACATGCAGTATATCAATCATGTTAACTGCTATATCCATTTTGAATCTTTAACAAAAGGATTGTCATTTTAATAGTCCTTTCTCATTTACCACTAGGTGAGACTTAGCTCATGCCGTCACATTACATTTCACGCAAGGTTTCTGGTTATTTTAAAACATCTAAAATTGTATTAGAATTATTAACAATGCTAGTAAACCCCAGAGATGGTTGAAACCTCTTGTTTTCTTTTAAAGTTTTACATTTACTTCTGGACAATCAGGGGAACTGTCACAAAGTCACAAAACATGACTTAAAGACTGACTTGATTTTACTAGTTATTGGACACAACAGTATAATTCTGGAGATTGAAGGAAGATTTTGTATCTCTTGTTATCTCTTTTTTTTATGTGTCTATGTGTGGATTCCTCCATCCACATTCCAGAGAATCCTCCTGTGCTGTTTTACATTCCACAAGAGCCAGGTCTAGGGATGGCTAGAGAGGTGCTGCCGCTGTGAATATAGAGCCCTGTAAACACGTACCTCACTCTTTCTGCTTAGCTACAGTAACCACACCTTGTGCTGCTCACTAACAACACATCCAGGGAATGAATATGTAAATGTTCAGATGCACAGACAAAGGAATGCATAAGTGGTATGACAAGCAGTATGACAAGCAGTGTAACCATATATAGGAGTGTGTGTGTGTGCATGTAACAATAAGCCATAAGTTGGAGTATTTTGTAGAGAGACGTGCATGGATGCTGCCTTACGCCGTGAATTTTCGGCAGGCCTCGGTTCCTACTGTGCATCTCATATCTCAGTTTGACTGACGATCATAGAATTTGAATTGACCAATAGCAAGTCAAGGAATTCCCTTTTAATGTTAACAGTTGATGGTCGATGGAGCATCAATTTGAGTAATAAACATGAAAGGCAGCATTGGAAAAAAACTTCATGTCCTGATTTGCCATTTCTTTAGAATCAATTCAGCAGGGCTCAGTTGCTGTTCCCACGTCTCTTTTCCATTAGATGTTTAAATATAAAAATCTAACAATTTCAGTGACAACATAAAGTCTTTCTTTATATAGTTTTATTTCCAAATTGAAGTGGTCATATGATACTAACCTTTCATGCAAACGTTCTATCCTTTGGGAAATTGGACATTTTTATTACCATATGGTTTGAGTCTTTTGTCAGTCTTTTGAGCCTGATGTCGGAGAGCTAGAGAGAGATAGAGTTAATGCAAAAGAGAGAGAAAGAAAGTGAGATTCCAGGTAAGCACCACTCAACAGCCAAGTGGTAGAATGAATGTGATTTAAAATCAACAATCCATAGTTCTTGAACTAACATAACAGAACCCTTACTTCAAAAATCAGGACTACATTCCTACAGTAGACTGCTGCCTGATTGCGTTAAACCATGAAGCCATGTGATGTGTACTTTTAGGCCATTAAGTTACACTCATAAGAAGCCACGCAAAGCTTTAGGGACTATGAATTATAGCTTTTCATACAATGTGAAATCTGCTGTTTCATCTCCAATTGGATATCTGCCAGAACAGAAATGGATTTTTGTTTGTTGGTATTTCTTGTAATTTATTACAAAAAAATAAATCACAGACTGCAACTACAAGAACGTATTACAAAAAATTTGAAAACAAAAACACAACTTTAAATTTATTCACTTTATTTTTAAGAATAGATTATTCAATAGTCTGCTCTACTTACTTGATCATTGAAATCATTATTCAGGGTCTTCAAAACCTGTACAATGTTATCATTCTTTGTCCACAAAAACAGCTGACATTTAGAAAATGTGTGGAAATAATTAGCAGGAAATGGGTAAACAAACAATAAATATAAAACAAACAAGTAACACAAAATTGTGCTTAATAAATAAATTATACAGCCTTTTTAATTTATGTTCAACCCCCCTCCCCCCAAGCATATTTTTCTTTTAATGCAACACGTAGCCACATGTTGAGTCAGCGGTGGTCTTGCGGCTCTTTGGTCCCTTGGGGGTGGTCACTAAAAAGCCATGCACTTTCTACTGTTGATATACACAGATTTTGACATTTCTAACCTCGTCTCCACTGTTTAAATCCAGAGCATTTAGTAGGATACCAGTTTAGTTCATCCCCGCTCAGCTTGTGGCTGTAGTACCTACCTTCACCAGTAGATCTATTGGATGTGCTTAGCAATATGAGGAATTTTTACAATATGTAGCAGCCAGAGTAGGCACTGATACTGTCTTGGTAATAACACCAGCAAGGCCCTCGAATTTTATCATTCCCTCACTGTTGATGCTCACCAGCATATATTATACGCATGCACTCATATCCTTACAGGTCACACACACATACACACACACAAGTCAGCAGAACTTGAAAAAGTGTTATTTCTGACAGCCCTTGTCCCATGGAGTCATCAGACCTGTGTATCATTCACAGTTAGTCTCTTTGTAGGCCATAAGGAACACAGACAGAGCAGACATATACAGAACAACACAACCTCCCATCAGCAAAGTGCCAAACAGAAGTCCAGGACTGAAACTCTGCTGGCCAAGTTAGTTGACATACACATAACTCAGACAGTCCAATAACGTATTTACCAAAATATGCTGCTATTTTTTTCTGCCACTGTCCATTGCTCAACATTACCTTTAAGCTGATTTAAAACAAATTGTTTGGATTTTTACTATAATTTGTTCTGATGTCCACTCATCACAGTCACTGACCCTCTAAAATGTACATACTGTATAAGCCAAACGGACACATTCTATAGGGTTTAAAATGATGGACAAAGCAATACATTGAGGTGTCATTTTAACAAACATTTCTGATTCCTCCTCCTCTGAAATGAAGCATAACATAAACATTTATCTTTTGTAGCTTTGAGCTGGAAAATAACGCTCAATACAATATTTTGATGGGTTGGTTGGTGTGCCAGGTCATAACTTTAAGCATGATAACATCACTTTGAAACCTTGTGCTATCTTGGGTGCATCTCAGTAGTTTAAATCAATTTCACTTTCTAAAACTTTTTCTAATTAAGTAACTTGCATTAACTTATTTTAACTTTGCTTTGCTTTAAGAATCATAGATTATCAAGAAGCCTTTTCATATTATAAAGATGCAGCCTTTTGTCCTGTGTTACCAAACCATCAAACAAGGGGCACTGCGTCTGGTATATTTGTGCCTTTCAAAATAAAAGCCTACAAGATCCGTTTGAGAGGGGGGCTTTGTTCTTTTTCAGTTTCGCCTCATGTGAGGATTCTCAGACAAGCTCTGTTCTGGTCTCCTGTTCCTTGTAGATACAATCTCACCAGAAACACATGCTAGCCCTGCAGCTGGGTAAACGGAGACGGCAGATGTAAGAAGAAAACCCCCAACTTATGTGCCCCTCGTGCTTCGTTCTGAAAAAGGTGCCTTAGGCTGAGACTCACAGGTACAGTATTTCGGTTCACCCTTCCACCTTGAAAAGATACAAGATTTGTTCATTTCCTTTAAGAACAGTTATCCACTTTTTCTATTTCAATAACATAGCCATTTATCAAAAGGAATCCAGTTGCGTATGTTTCTGATATAGCTGGGCACTACTGGGGATACACAATTATTTTTTGCCTTTCTTTCCCATCCCCTTCATTTAATTACTTTAGAGATTGTTTTACATTTAAAAAATCAAACCAACTTATCTTTGAATACGCCTCATTGAGAATTAATGGAGCATCTCATACAGACCGAAATCTCCCAAATCTGGCTAGGCCTAATTTAATCTCAGTTCAGATGGCGAGGGCTGTGTGTGCAATAACAGGCACAACACCATTAAAGTATGTCATACACTCAGTGAGAGTTCATCTTGTAATTTGTTGGGGAGTTTCATGCCTGAATTACAAAAGGAATATCTTTTAAATTAGCAGCCCTTTCTGTTCAATGAGAAATATAAACATATGAGAGGATACTGTTTCTCTCCAGTTTTTAGTTTTAAGGCCCATTTGTGAAAAAAATGTGCCTTGAGTCTCAACAGAGATGACAATCTAGAAGAAAGTGCCCTTGGTGTTTCGGCACAATATCTTCTTGAAGGCTTTTCTGAAATCTTTGTTGAATATGGTGTATATGACTGGATTAAGGCAAGAGTTGCAGTAACCAATCCAGAAGAAGAATTTAAACAGTGGTTCTGGGAGGGAGCAGGTTTCAGGGCACACCGCCATCAGAGAATAGGAGAAGAAGAACGGGAACCAGCAGACGACAAACACCCCAATGACCACGGCCAGGACGAAGGTGAAGCGCTTCTCTCGGTTGACCATGGCTTTACGTCTGGCAGCACCTGGAGTGGTGTCCGTTTTAGACCTCCTCCCCGCCACCAGCCGAGCCCCTTTGGAGGTGGCTATCATGTCCCGGTAGCGCTGCATGGCTGGGGAGTGGATACCCCCTCCGGACGGCGACCCCGCCATGCTGGCACCACCTCCGCCCCCTCCCTGAGAGTTCTCCATGTCACTGTCCGTACAGGAGCTGTCAACATTGTTGTTGTCTGCTTTCTTTGCACCTTGTTGCTTTCCCTTCTTACCGCCTTTTTTGGTCTTGGCAGGGGCAGACTGGGGCAGGTTCTCAGAGGGGGAAGGGGTGACCGACGAGGGTGAAGGGCCCAGTGGGGACGTAGTAGGAGAGAGGGTTGTGGGGGTAAGGGCCGGAGAGGGAGGAGGAGGTTGCAGAAGTTGATTGGGCATTGGAGAAGGGAAGGGTGGCGATTGTTGCAGCCTACCTGGGGAGGGAGAGGGGGTTATGGCCAGTGTAGGGGGTCTGGCGTTGGAGGTTTTGTGTGGAGTAGGAGGTGTGCTGTCTTCGTCTCCGTTCCCGTTGGCTTGGACTTGTCGGGGAGTCTGGCTTGGCGTAGCAGAACCGATTCCCTCTTTTCTTGGCTCTCCTGGAGGGCACCTCGTTCGCTGCTTGGCAATCTGGTAAATTCTCATATAAACTAGGATCATGATGAGACATGGCGCAAAGAAAGAGCCGATGGTGGAGTATAGGATATACCAACGCTCGTCATTGAGCATGCACTGTGGCCCTCTCTCAGCACCGTCGGCACCTCCCTCGTTTTTGTTTAGGGACAACAGAGGTGGAAAAGAGATAATGGCCGAGATGAGCCACACAACCACAATTGCAGCTTTGATTCGTGTGGGCGTGCGCTGTCGGCCATAGGTGACACGGGAAATGGATAAGTAGCGGTCCAGTGAGATGGCGCACAGGTGAGCAATGGAGGACGTGCAGAACAGGACATCGAGGGCCAGGTAGATCTCACACCAAAGGCTCTTAAAGTACCAGTATCCAAGGAGTTCATTTGCCAGCGAGAATGGGATGATGAGAGTGGCAACTAGAATGTCTGCGGCTGCGAGTGAAACCAAAAAGAGGTTCTGTGGTCCACTGAGAGAACGACTCGTTAGCACAGCAATGATGACGAAAATGTTTCCTACAATCGTGAATATAACCATGAGCGTAATGGCAGTAGCAAAAAGTGCAGTTGCTTCAGGTGAGTAGGGGGCCAGTTTTAGAATGCTCTGGTTACAGGTAACAGAAGCTCCAATGCTCGCGCTGCTATTCCAGCCATTTAGCCCAATTGAGCAACCACTGTCCAGGACTGAGGCCATGGCTGAATTTGTGTTTTAAATGTTGTAAGTCCTGATATCCAATGATTAACTCTGGTTTTATAACATGCACAAAAATAAAGTGCCTGCTCACCTTGCAATCTGTGTGAGGTTAATTGTCTTGTCAAGTTGACTGAAAATCACAGTTGACTTCTTTATTCACTTTGTAGTCTTGTCCATATTAGGCATAGCCTGCAAATGCTGTAGTCCAGAGCAATGCGTCAGGAAACGTATCAGTATCTGTCCTACTGAGCGACACCCTTGCGCGATTGTGCAGAACGCAATTTTAAACTGGACGTTTGTACACTAATATGAATGGTTAAAATACAATCCAAGCAATGTAAACTTGTCCAGCAAATTAAACAAAATCAAATACGTGGAATTCGTCCAATATTGTAAGTGCGGGACGTTCTGGATAAAAAAAAAGAAACGAAAGTAGGCTAAAATCTACTTTCAGTCTAATCGATGCACGACAGCATAGGATAGATTGGAAACAACCAACAACCCATTAACCGTGAGTATACTGCGCGGTCTGCTCAGGAAAATCGGACAGCTCATTATACAACCAGGGCGAGCAGAGCGTGGATGCCAATTAGGCTTTTTCAAAAAGTACACGATTGACCAGCCATTAATTGATTTAAAAAACCTAAGCTTTTAAAGACGGAGCAACCGTGACAAGTCTGAACATCAACAAAACACAGAGTCCCACCTATCTATATAAATTAATTATATTAAATCAAAATACCACCCTGCACATTAGGTGTCCTGGTTTAAGTTTTTAGTCCTTGAATAATGATTTAGTCGGAGTGTCTCACTAGTTTGGCTGGATCCAAGTAGCAACTTCACACCGCATGTTCGTCCTTGTGGCTTTGGGTCACCCTATGCAGTCTATATGACCCGGTCTCGCCGGTACATCTGGTGCGCTTTTTTGGTGCAGCTGTTCTCAAAAGTTTTGATATTCCGGTGCCGCTCCTTGTCACCCTCCCAGTGGTCTCACAACAAGTGTCGCTGCACCGTGCTTGTCTCCACGAGTCCTGATAACCAAAGCGCTTGTCCTCCTTGCGCCTCGGTCTAGCTATCCCCAGTGATGTCAGTGCGGGCGTCATGCGATCTTGTACATTTCCCTCTCTCTCTCCTCCTCTCTCTCCTCTCCCCTTTCTCTCCCTCCATCTACCTCTTTTATCTAACACAGTTGGTGCTTCGGTTCTGTGTGACTTGCTGGATGGACCAACATGATACGACTCATAATACAATCAGGCACTACTCCAAATACAATCAGACACTAACTTTTCTATTTACCCTATATGTCAAAGACATTTTTATTATTTTAGAATGCTACCTTTAAGGTTACATCATTGTCGCTGTTATTCCTATCAAAGTAATGTCCATATGAACACCAATGTACAGTTTCTCAAGAAGATCATACAGAGCAGTTCCCCAATTCTAGTACTTCCCTTGCCTACTTACAAACGTCTCACCCACTTGCAACCTTCCATCCAAATGCCTCCCAGAGTGCACGGAGACCACTCACGACTATTATCCTTTCTTTGGGGTTAAGTACTTGATGGCAAATTAACAAGAGAAAAAGATATTAGACAACCTGTCATATTAAGGCACCCTCGCTCTAACTCTGTTTCTCTCTCACACAAACATACACACACCCACACGCAAGCATGCACACACACACACACACACACACACACACACACACACACACACGTATGCACACACACACACACACACACACACACACACACATAAACACACACGTATGCACACACACACACACACACACACAGACACACACACACACACACACATAAACACACGTACACACACACACACACACACACACAGACACACACACACACACACACACACACACACACACGCACACACACAATCTCGCTTATGAATGGTGTGTAAGTTTAGTGGGTATGAGGTCCTGTTTGTTGTCCCGGTGGTGCTTCCCCCACGCAGTGTTATTTTAATGAGAGAACTCGAGCAATGGAATTAAAATTCTACCCAACGCTTTCTGATTGTGTGACCTCAACCAGCCGCCAATAATGGTTCTGCATTTTTGCTTAACACTTCAGATTCAAAATATAACGAGTAAAAAGCTTTTAGCCGGAGAGTGCTCTCCAATCAAGTGTTTCTGTGGTCGTGAGTGAACTACGGTTGGTAAAACACTGAAAATGGATTCTAGGGGAGAGGGTTGTGTTAGTGATGCAAAGGTTATACCAATTGGGCACACACTATTCTGTTCCCTGCACATCACTCCAAATGGGCCGTTGTGTAAGAGCCTACACACGCACACACACACACACACACACACACACACACACACACACACACACTCAGACACACTGTTAATGTAGAGGAAATTCTATTGTCATAGAGTACACTTTGTATCAGGAATATTGGTTTGGAATACGTGCTATTTTATATTTACGAGATCAGTTTCCACAACTTTCTGATCCAGAAAGGTAAAGCAAAGAGAGTGACATAATGTGCAGGTCCTATACTTCCTATACATGAGTGAGTCCTATATAGCCTGCTTATTCACACCAGCTTGTTCAATACAGTTTGGGAAAGTGTGTACCAAAAAAACATTTCTTTCATGGGGCTGCATAGCCATGGCCTGTGTTCATGACTCATGGATGGCTCTGTTACTCAGGTGCTTCCTATTGTGAAGACATCGTCCAGAGCTGCCAACTCTCACACATCGAGCGTGAGACTTGAGCAAATGACCCTCTTCACACGCTCTCATGCCATACTACCTATTTCTCACGTGTTCACACATTTGCTTTAGGGAAGCGTTAATCACTGTTGCAGACCATTGGAACTGAACTCTAATATGCTGCTTTGCATGGAGCCTATGACTGTACTTGTCTCTTACGTGTCGTGGTCCGTTTTGGTGGGGTAAGAAGAAAGCACGAGACTCTGACACAGAGGTACAATGATCTTGTACAGATTTTATTACTTCAGTGCTGGAGGGCGATTCAATACAGACAGCAAGGGTGTTCTGGAGAGAATGACAATGACTCTAAGTCCTTATGTTAGTCTTAGAAGCCCACACCCTAAGCATGACCCTAGCAACCTATCGTGCATGGCAATGGGGTCTCTTCCCCTTCCCTTCTTCCTCTTGCTCCCTGACCCCAAGGAAACAGACATCTACCAGAGCAACAACACATCTATGTTATTTATTGTGCAGTGTCTAGATACCGTTCCTATGTCATTTAAATCAACTCTTGACACGCTGCAAGTACCAGTCACACGCACCTTTTAATCGTTAATGCAATAACAAGGCAATAAATCAATCCCTTACATTACCCCCTTTGATAATAACATTATCACAACAAGCCAGTAAAACAGCTATTCCGTAAGGGAGTTACAAGATTTTTTTTTTTTGGTCCTCTAGATATGGAAGAGGCGTCTTAAACCCTCCATACACCTTGAGAGTAAATAGCTTAGGGAGCAGAGGTTTCATCTTCCTCCATATAGTCAGGAATTGGTAACAGTTCAGGGGGTTCTGGCATTTCACCAGGCAATTCATTCAAGGCAGCCCACTCGTCCCCAGTTCCAACACGAGCGTATCGACCCGACTCAGGCTTGCTGGGCCCTTCCTTGGTGAGGGCACGTTTGGTCGTGTTTCACCTGACAGAGTTTTAACGCTTGTGCGTGGGAATTGGACTCGGGCAGTATGAGAGCTGGGCTGTCAGGGCACCCATACGTGTCCTCTCCTATGAGGGCTGCGATCGGCGCGGGCGGGAGCCGTGGTGCTGGGTGAGATGAGTTGTCCCTCTTCAGTCTGCTGGTTCCCCTTTCCACACTCGGCAGTGTGAGGCACCCACGTGGTCCTCTTGGCAACCTTTACCGCTGTTTCAGTTCTTGGGGGCACAACGAATGGTCCTCTCCACCTCTCTCCGTTCCAGTGGGCTCTGCGATGATCCTTGATCAGGACCTGGTCCCCAGGTCGGATCTGGTACAGGGGCCCAAGCGCCGGGGTGGGGAGAGCTGCCTTAACCTGTGTTCTTATGGAGGAGAGAGCAGAGTGCAGGTTACGACAATATGCAAGCATTTTGTCATCACAAAAGGCTGAGTCCGGGAGGGGCGCCTTAGGTGGCCGCACCCCAGTGTATGGGGGGCGACCCATCACTATCTCGAAGGGGGAGAGCTTGCGTGCCCTCTCTCTCATTCTCATCTGCCTGACAACATACGGTAGGCACTTACCCAATTCAGCCCCGTTTCTGCACAGCATTTGGCCAGTTTATTTTTTAACGTGCCGTTCTCCCTCTCCACCGCTCCTCCACACTGGGGATGATAAGCACAATGGAAGGTGAGGTCGATGCCTAAATAAGCAGACACTTGCTTCACAGCTTCAGCCGTGAAATGTGAGCCATTGTCAAAAGATAACTTTACTGGCACACCCCACCACGGAATAATTTCCGCTACCAATGCCTTACAAACCGCAGCTGCATCCGCCTTCTTTGTGGAGAACATTTCTACCCACTTTGACCACAT
Source organism: Galaxias olidus (assembly GCA_026901105.3). Lineage (NCBI taxonomy): Eukaryota > Metazoa > Chordata > Actinopteri > Galaxiiformes > Galaxiidae > Galaxias > Galaxias olidus. The sequence goes on from JAPMUY010008931.1 coordinate 749,309, forward strand.
ATCAACCATTACCAGACAGTACTTTTTATTTTCTGCTGGTGTCAGTTCCACGAAGTCCATCATCCAGTGGTCGCCCGGTCCATGCGGTACAGCATGTGCTCCCATACCTGTAGGTTTAATAGGTCTAGCCACATTGTTATTAGCACATATGAGGCATTGTTGACACAGTTTGGTAGCAACAGATGTAAAATGTTTTGTGTACCAAAATTTGGTTACTGCTGCCACTGATGTAGGGCAGCCGGGAGACCCCATCAGGACAGGACCACAGCATCACAAGGTCAAAGCAGGACAGGCGCCTGAGCCAAAGAGCAAAATCAGCCGGAGAGCCATATTTTTCCTGCATACACCCTAGAGAATGTAAAACGTCAGAGCAACAGGAAGGAGAGGAAGTGTTCGCGGTTCGCAAGGTGACACACATTCTACAAGGAGGGAGGCAAAAGTGTGGCAGGGTTAAGTGTGCAGCAACGCTTCACAGTAATGTTGGGAGTCCCCAGCAGGGCGCTGTGATACCTTAGCCACCTGGCAGCCGAGAGATGAGACGTGCGCTTCTCCAGGAGCATGTGAGAGACTGCATGTGGAACCATAAGGGTGAGATCACTGTAACCAACCAGAGAACGAGAGGCCATGACAGCCAACCTCGCTGCAGCTACCGCCTGCAGACAGAGGGGCAGGCCTTGTTCAACGGGTCAGAACTTAGAGGAGAAGAACCCACAGGGTCTCATGCGATCACCATGAGGCTGGAGTAGGACTGAGGTCATACACCCATTTTTCTGATGTACATGCTGGGTGAACGGTTTGTCATAGGATGGGAGGCCCAAACATGGGGCAGACTGTAAGGCCTGTTTGAGAGCTGAGAAGGAGAATTCAGCCTCAGGTGTCCACGTCAAGGCCTGGCCTATAGGACAAGAGTGAATGATGTCACGGAGGCCTTGCTCTAGTTCATTATAGTTCGGGATGAACATACGGCCGTAGCCTGTCAGACCCAGAAAGCTTTTTCCCTGTTTAACAGTGAGAGGTTTGGGAACGTTGGAGATAGCCTCCAAGCGGTGCTGGCTGAGGCGCTTACCCTCAGCAGTAAGGTCATGACCTAGGAATTTAACGATAGGGCAGGCAAACTGCAGCTTTTTATTAACCTTGTGTCCCCCCTTGTGTAGGTGTCAAAGTAATGTGAGGGTATTGTTTAAGGCATGGTTGGTAGGCCGATTTTGGAGTGACAACAATGGGGGAGGCTGATTTAACTAGATCCACATCATATTTGCCTGTGGTCCACAACTCATCTGTGAGGGCCGCCAAACTCAAACTATCCTCAGTATTCAGAGGCGTTACCATGCAACGTGTGGCGGCCCCCTCAGAGATCAGCTGGACATTCCTGTGACAGGCCTCAAGAGCAACAAAGGACAAACAATACACACACTCTGCATCCCCCCTTTTATTCATTTTGATGTTAGTTAGAATTGCTGACGGGGCCCAACCGTCCTGTAAAGAAACGCACTCTTTTATCCATGGGCCCATGTCGCGCCAATGGTCGTTGACATGTTTTGCAAGAGACACGTGAGGAGACGTGGAGGTCATCAGGAAGGCAGTGGCCTGTGCTGGGGTGAGATCAACAGATGCTGCACAGCGGTCCCCCTGCCAATAGAGATGAGTAATCTCTCCCTCAACATCCTCCCACATCCTTTCATAGTCACTATCCCTCCCTTGGTTAACATGCATAGTGCAATGTAACCTTCCTTCCACCATAAACTGTTTGCCCCCCCCCCCCCATACGTGCGCATGCATGTTCAAGGAGATGGCGGCCATCAACCCCTGTGGGCCAGGAACAATGTGGAGGCCGAATGCCAAAATGAGATCTCTGCCTAGAAGATTAATAGGACACAAGTCGGATCACACAAAGCTGTGCTTAAGAGACTGGGAGTCAGACATAATAGTTCTCAGATGAACAGTTCTGGGCTCAGTGGTGGTGCTACCGGATGCATTATAGATAGTTTCATATTGACCGCTGAGTTTCGGTTGTACAGCCAGACTGTCACTGTTAAGGAGAGAGGAGGCAGCCCCAGTGTCAACTAAGGAAGAGACTTCCTGACCTACAACAGTAAGAGAGATGACAGGCAGAATGCTTTTGAGTTCTGGGGTACAGTGTGTGTGGGTGCCTTTATGTGGTGTAAGCGAGGTTTCTAAGTCAGTAATTCTAGACTGCACTGCACTCATAATGACTGGGGAAAATGGAACGGGCTCACCATTCGAGGAGGGTCCCTGCAGTTGCTCCACTTCCCGGCCTCCCTCCTCACGTCAGTCCGCAGGCTGATAGGCGTGTCCTCCCCCATGGCCACCACCTCGGCGGCCCTCGGATCGATGATAAGGGCGGTTGCATCGCGCCTCTGGGTTTTGAGGGCACTCATTCTTCCAATGTCCAAACTGGTTACAGAGCACGCACGGGGGGTTTTCTGGGGTGCGACGCTGACCCCCTCCTCTCTTGTTCTAGCCACCTCGTCTCTGTTGTTGTTGTTGGTGCCCGTCACCTGAGGGCTGGTGGGCAGCCTTAGCAGAGGTGTTCTCCACCAGGACCACGATTGCTTTTTCCATCAGCTCAGCAGACTTGGCCTTTTTCTCCTTTTTCTCAGTCTCTTTTTGTTCCACATGTTTAGCATGAGCCAATACCTGCTCTAATGGCAGAGTGCGCCAGCCCACACAGTAATTTCTGATGTCTGCCCCGATGTATGACATTTTCGACGAAGAAGCCCCTCAGGCAGGCATCAAACGCAGGGGTGCCCACCTCGACACCTAAGTGGGCCTCTCCAGCCTTTCAAAGGCAGAGGGGCTGGGTGGTGTGGTGTTGAGGCGGCCACTGATTGGCCCATCGGCATCTGCGGTTGGTAGGGCAGTAGATAGGCAGGTGGTGGTGGGTTGAAGCAGGAGGTGGTGGACTGAAGCGGTGCGTCGACACAGACGGAGGCGGAGACATCACTGGCGGGGCAGATGGTGGAGGTGAGAATGGGCGCTGCAGGTCCCTCTCTGCGGATGACAAGAAACGGCCGTCCACCCCCTTGGTTGATTTCTCCTTACCTCCCTGTGACTTTTCCTGTCTGGCCCTTGCCTCATCTTTCCATTTTCCGAACATTACCCACTCAACTTTCTTTCTGTCCTTACTTTCATTCATCCCATCTTCCACTTGCTGTAACCCATTCACACTAAATGTCCCTTTCGCTGGGAAACCATATCTTCCCCACAATCTGTGTTGCCTCACATACGGAAAGGTTTTTGGAAAAGTTGGCGGCTCTTCATCTTACCCCTTTGTGAATATATACCGAGCTATCGTGTTCTCTATCAAAACACTAATTATATTTTGTATGATTTTACACAGTCAAGGATGTTTACACAGTTAATCTGCATGTGTGTTGCTACATCATAGAACTCCAGCCAGCAATTTCTCAAGTATTGCTCATTTCTTCTATTGACACACTGCTTTGGTTCTGACGGTTTAAGTGGCAAAATCATTTGCAGTGAATAGGCTGAAAATGATTTCAAGAAAAATGCAAATCTTCTCTCTCCTCCTCTTGTAAACCATTCCATGATTATATCAATTTCTGTTGAACTACAAAAAGTAAAGAACAAGTTGGAGCCAATTAACAAACAATTAATGAATAATAAACATTCACACATGAAACTAACAAATCAACACTTGTTTTTGTTATGATACAAAACAAAGTCCCAAAATGTGTAGCGATGACTTGCAGGCAACCTTGGTGGTGGAAATGATTTTCATAAGACTATATTATATAATACTTCTCTATATATAGAGTCTTCTCTAAATAAGTCAATGATAGATGACAGGACCTGGGCTGTACCAGTGTGGGAGGTCTATGCAGTTAGAACAAGATACACGCAGCAAGAGACAGATGAAATGGAAGCAGAAATAATTCTGTATTTGTGTGTGGTGATGTTGGCGGTGGAATGACTATAGCTTGAGGGTAGAATGGTAGAAATATAAAGAACAAATGGTTAAGGTTAAGGTAAGAAAAACTGATATGAGCATTATGGTTGGAGAAAATTCCCTGCTGAAAAATGATATCCCACCCCATCAACAGCGGCATCTCCCCTAGCCCTTTTCTATAATCTGAAAGGGAAAACGTAAAACAAATTGAATGATTGTGTTGTTTTGTTGTGAAGACTTTCAGACGCGTGATGTCCTCTTTGATTTCATTAGTTGGGTATAGGGCCAAAAGTAGAAATAGTTGTATGGTCTATTAGCGGCACCTACTGGAGGATCTGCATTTCAGTGTGAGCCAAGACAGTCCCTACAGACTGCTGTGAAACCATAAGGGCTACACTTTAGGGAAATTATTTATTTATTTATTTTATATTATATTTATTTTTATTTTTATTTTCAAGCGATCCATAATTTTCTCTTCGGCATCAGCGCAACTTAACGCCATAAACTCCAACTGGTTCAAAACTCTGCTGCTCGTCTCCTCAACCAAATCTTCTGAGCACATAACTTTTTGACCTACACTGGCTCCCAGTCAATCAACATTTTACCTACAAAATCCTTCTCCTCACCTATAAAGTTCTACATAACCTGGCCCTTCTCTACCTTTCTGACCTCTTCCAACTCTATGTTCCAGGTCACTGCGTTCCTCCTCAGCTGGTCAAGAGGTCATTCTCAAATTCAAACTCAATAACTTTGGGGATTGTGCATTCTCTAGGATAGGACCCAAACTATGAAACTCTCTCCCTCCTCTTATTCGTAATTCTTACACTGTCAATCTTTCAATCCTGCCATAAAACATCTTTTAACTCTATCTTGCCCTTAGTTAGCTCTGTGATTAATAACCTGTTCTATCCTTCAATTGATACTGTTATTTTTATTATACTACCACAACTAATAGCTTGTTTGAAATGATGCTGCTCTTTATTTGTTCTCCCTCTTTCTGTGTCATTGTCTGTTGCCATGTTTACTGTGTACCTTGTGAAGCATCTTTGGGTTTCAGAAAAATGTTATATGAATACATAATTATAATATATTATATATAAATAATATTATTATTATTATAATGAGTGGCCTATTTATTTTTCAATTTTCTGTGATTGCAGGGGATTACAATAACAGCTTAGCATGTGAAGATGATTTGTTTCACAGATAACTGCGAGAAGATTGCCCTATAGTGTTGGAAAAAGAGCAGAAGACACTTTTTCTGTCAAACAATTTGTTTAAATAAATGGTAGGAATGATCAAAACCTTTCATTGAAATTAAAGTGCAATACAACAGTAATCACCATGATGCATTCAACTTAATATCACAGTAAATAAATAGTATAATCATAAAATAAATAGGATTACATTTGATTACTCAAATATCACCCTAGTTTTTTTTCCACTAATCAATGATGGATTTCTTTTAACAGGGCTGTATTTTGATAAAGTATTGTTCATAAAACACCCACACAGTGGGTCAATGAGCTTCTTATTAAACTGGATAGGTTTTTCCACAATGATTATTACTGTACCTTGATGACTTGGGATTTGTTTCACAGAAATGGTATTGACTACACTATTGGCCAAAATATCAGGCATCTCAAATGGAAGACATGAACAAGAAAAAAAGCACATCTAATCATAAACATTCTGGACTTTACCTCTGGAGCTACAGAATGTTTACAAAATGCATATTTTAGTGATTGACTTAGCCCTCTCAAAGTAACTAATCAAATAGCTAAAGATTACAAAAAATATGTCACAGTGCAGGTGTCCTAATAGTGGTTGAACGTCTCTACAGTGATGGCAGAACCCTGAAATTCTTCCGGACACTACTTTATTTCAGTGGCCATATGAAGTACACTGCCAAGCCTTTGGTTTGCTTTTTTACTTCAGAAATATTTATTCGCCCAACCTGGTTGGTGCGGGCCACTCATATTTCCTCCTCTTAGTAACAGTATTTCCCAGTCAAGTCTTTAACCGTTACACAAGACGTCAGTCTCAAACTGTAGCAGCTGTCCCATGAAAGCCAAGTTGGGGGAGATGACTTGACGACGCTGCTTCACAAAGTCAAAAGCCTCGTCCAGTCTGACGTGTTGGGCGTGCATGAGATAGGCCAAGCAGATGGTGGCAGAGCGAGAGATACCTGCATGGCAATGTACCAGCACCCGTCCGCCTTGCTCCTTCACAGAGTCTGAGGGAGATGGAAAGAAAAGTGAGCAAACATGTAATGTTACTCATGCTGTCGCACTGTATTACATGATCGTTTTTTGCTCATGCAACTTGAGCTGAACAAAGAGAAGGATCTGGGGGCTTGTAATTCAAGTTTTGAATCTAACTTTAAAGAGGGGCTGGGGCTGACCCAGTGAATAATGCCGAAGGAAAGAGAAACGACTCACCAATAAAGGTGATGGCCTCCGAAAAGCAAGCTTTGATGTCAGCCACCAGAGAATCTTCCACGGTCAGCCGGAGGTAGCGCAGCTCCCCCTCGTACAGATTGGGGCAGGACGAGGAGACGTTGAGCACAGCGGTGATGCCTGCTGTCTCCAGGGTCTCTCTACGAGAAGAGTGGACGGCACTGCCCAGGAACAGGAATGGGAGGAGCTCCACTGGACCCTCCTGACAACCAATCAACGTGCAATCCATTAAAACATAGACCATCATTTTAAGGTTAGGGTTTGCATCTATGTCTTATTGTAACCTCAGCACCGTGTCTCACCTGATCATATAAGGGGGTTGTGCGGCCAGTCCCTGTGGGCTTGTCTATGGTGGAAAGGTTACTCCCATTTAGGCCAGTGGAGGTGAAGCACAACTCCGGATAGGCCTCAGCAAACCTCTCAAAACCACCTAGAAAGAAATCATAGGTTGTGGATTATGTAAAACAAATTTAACAAGCCTGAGCCTGATACTCACAATAGGCTACAACCAATAGCCAGCTTAAAATACTATTGACATGGAGCTCTAAATTATGTTATTTATTAGCAAATTCTTAATTTAATTGGTGTCAAAAAATCCATAAAATAGAACAGACATCTTTATACAGCAGACTGAAATTGATTGTATTCTGTTTATATTTGTAAAAAAAAAAACATCTCACCTTGTACAAAACAGATCTCTACAGAGCTTTCCTTGACCTCGATTTGAAGTGCTCTGAGTAGCCTACTTGCAAGGCTCTCATTCTTTAATTCAGCTATGGAGTGGCTACTTTCATCAAGTACAACTACAGGCGAATAGTCTCCTTGCCGTATCCGCCCCAGAAGGTCCTTGTCCGGAATGAGCCACTCTAAGCAGACCGCTGAGCATTTAGATCGCCGGCGTAGCATTGAGTTCCAGTTGACGCTACGGGACTCACAGATGTGTGCACGGGAGAACGAAAGGTAAGGCCGACAGTCAAGCAACACGTACCCACCAGATGTGAACTGGTGTGGAGGAGTTTTGAGTATGTGAACCAACTCACTAGCAGCTATTTCCAGAGGTTCGCTGTTGAAATCCATTCTATAAATTTTTTATTACTTCTTGTCAAATTTTTAACAATATTTTTAAGGAACAGAAATGGTTGAAACAACAAACACGACTTTTAAGATAATGGAACCATACCTACAGGCGAGGCCTAAAACAAGCACTTTAATTCTGGTGATATTTCCTTTTAATGTGAGCACACTTCGACAATCTTAATTTCTCTTAGTTCTAAATGGTTGGTTATTTTTTCACTTATTTCATTGACAACATGGGAGGAGTTTTAATTGCTAAGCATTGCTCCACCCCGCTTTTCCACATGAGGAAACAACGTCAAAATCGGAAAAACTATATATGGTCATGTTCCTTTCCGGGTAATCCAAATATGGTTACTGACATATTTCAGAGTTTCCGAATACGCACGTGAACCACATGCATTAGGGGTTATCCCATGTTTTTGTGAGGAATGACTTTATGATAAGAATTAAACCACATTGACCTTTCTCGCTCTTTTTAGCACAAGCACACACCCAATTTATATGAACTATAAAGTGAATTGTTTACAAAAAATGTAATTCATTGGAACTCCCATACGCAGTCAGACACTACGCCTCTCCGAAGTACTAACCGCATGTTCACTCAATTGTCTTCTCTTCCTTGTTTATCTTTCCACAGTAAAGTGATCTCCTCACACGGTCTCTCTGCTGAGCATGCATTTCTTGTGACCACAAAGTTCTTGAAGCATGTAATCGAGGACAGCTGAGCCTTCATTTAGACATAACACCTGCAACCCGTCTCAAGCGTTGGCGTTGCCATTGCCAATCTTACCAATCTTCCTCATTGAAATATTGGCATACTTTGTAGAAGTCAAGATTAAAGAAGTTGTCAGCACAATGGCCAAAATGTGCTGTGTCACATATTGCAAGTTCCTTTTTACAAGTATTAGGGGCCCACATAAAGTCAGTATCAATAAGAAGTGGGGGAAAAAACACATGAATCTACATGCAAACTGACAATGTAGGCCTTGTCCATAGATAGTTTAATTTAATTTGATTAATTTTGTGATGAAGAAACAATAAAACAACAATGTTTTCCAACTGTCATATCATAGAATAATTGAACCATGAGGCTGTTCTTCATTAACAAATACTGCAAAGCATTTGAAATTTTTCCACTGTAGCATTCAATATCTTTAATTATTGCTGGATCAATAGTTTTGGTGGACACCTTATTCCAGGCGCAGACAATGCTTGTATATGCCACACTTATCCTAGAGGACAGAGACCTCCAGCTTGAACAGGATCTCACCTACTTGTGAGCAGCTTTTACCTTGTCTGAGGCAAAACATAATGCTGATAGTTATGAGGACAGCTCCGTTTCATAATAAATAACAAGGGTTATCCTCTTAATACAGTCCACAAAAGCTTTTGCATGAATATACTCCCTTAAGTAGCTGTCAATAGCATTGTGGTGTTGGTAGGCCTATCAAACATATACCCACGTTTATTTAATAAATGTAATATTCAAAATATAGGATAATGCTGGACCTGGGTTGTGCACCAAGAAATTTGTAAATAACTTGTGTGCTTTCAGACATCTGTATTTCTTCATTCTCCTTGCTGTGTAAATTCTGATGATAAAAATTGTTTCAAAAATATTAATTGCAAAAAAATAAAAGAAGAAGCTGGACTTTTTAAAAATAAACAATGTATTGTTCATACATTGATGTAGTAAAGTTAAAATTATTGCATGTCTATAGCCAACTAATACCCATGTTCATCATAAATGATGATTAACTGGTGACTCTTTCAAGTTTGATTAGATGTCTGGATAATAAACATCCGGCCACTGTGTAGAATCCTTGTCCCAGGCTGAATGAATGGCTGGGATGTGAGAATGGGAAATGAGTAGTTTAAAGGGATAAGATTGACTATTGCAAGATTGACTAATCGTAATTTATCTGTGTAACACAAACATTCAAGTAGAGGTATCGTCAAAAAGTTATTAGTTAGGCATATGTTTTTTTATTGTATGTATATTGTATGTTTAAGAGTATCAACAATGCATTGGCAACTATTGAATATTTTGAGTTTGTTTTCCCCCCAAGAGAGCAGAGACTTTAAATACATTGGAGTATGCCAATAATGTATATTATCACCTGTGTCTCACACACACACACACACACACACACACACACACACACACACACACACACACACACACACACACACACACACACACACACACACACACACACACACACACACACACACACACACACACACACACACACACACAGAAGGGGGGTGGAACACCGTGACAGTGTATCTGTTTGTGTTTAAAACAGAGATCCATTAATCATATCTTATTTGCCGTTGTGATTTTGGGTGAGAAGGAGTAAATGTTACGGCTTTTGTCTTATTTGTTTAGGTGTTCGTTCCTATCCCCCAGGGGAAGCAATACAACAGTACTATCCACATCCTGTCATAATGGGGGGGGGGGGGGGGGGGGAGTCTGCACACGCTCCTTCTGTCATTGTGTTGTGACTGCAAGGTGATTGCAGTGACCGTTGTAAGCAATTCAACCATTCAGAATGTGGCACAGGGACTCTGACGTCATGATTGCAAAACAAACAAGGTGATGATGAGGGAGCCAGATGGAAAACTAAAGCACACGCATACATAAACATCAACAAACCTATACTGATGCAGGGTTCATTAACAGTTTACGGACCCAGGTTTGCCTAGACAACCCAAAACTATCCCAATGGATTAAGCAAGGCTTTACAAAGATACAGAGGAATTCAAAGTTAAGCCTCTAATGAATAGTTGTATTGTTTTATGTTTTCTAAAAACATGGTATCATGCTTTTATTTAATAGATACAGTCAAATGGTCAGTGTTGGAAAAAAAAACGGTTTGATATAGTAAGGACAGCCACTATGTTGGGAGCAAAAAGAACGTAACTCCAGAATTCAAAAACAAGTTTGGTATCAGAAAGTAGTAATGTTCATCTTTATAGTCATGATGATGAAGATGATAATGACGATGATGTAAATGTGAAGTGGTATTTTCTTTACTAAAAATGATTCAAAAGTGTTTACTGCTCCGATATTGTGGGACTCTAAAAATAGCATTATTATTATGTGATGATATAAAACTGTATTTTTTTGTCTTTTCTGAATAACAAAAATACCAGTACACTAAAACCTGAATAACAACATATTTCTGAAAAAGAGGTTATGCAATTTTCAACCCTTCCCAGTTTATCTGGAATTAATCTAATGGCTTTGAAAATGAATCTATGTAAACCAGGAGATTTAGCCCATCCCTAATTTCTCTGATCTCGTCTCACGTGTCTACATAGAACCATCTATCCAGAGAAAACAAGTCCACAACACCGGTGTTGGGTAGCGTGCATCACGCTTAAGAAACAAACACACATTATATTTGACAATAATAAAACATTATTAAGATCGCTGACACATCCATTTGGTTATGCTGAATAACAAAGCACTGAGCCACAGTGATCCCAAAAGGAATTCAATTATTAATCGGATTAGATTACAGAGTTTAATTAGGTAATACAAAGGATTATGTTTCAGACAAAAAACATGATTACATTTTCCAAGTAATCTGACCATCACCGCGGGTAACATAGTTCTTGTCCTCGTGTAGGCTAATTCCTGTTGTTTCGTTTTTTTCAAGTCTCTCTTTGGTTCTCCTTGTCTCAGAGTACTACAGTCGTTTGTGTGAGGTGACTGTGCAGTGGTTTTAAAGATGTCAGAGATATTTGTTGGAAATGAATCAGCTCTTGGTTTGATAAACCATTGTGATTAACAGTGTGACTCACATAGGCTCTAGTTGTTCTGTCGCCCGCTAAACACTCTAACCGACTCTGTTCTCTTTCAGTTGATCTGTGCCTTACCACCATAAAGTACCAAAGGGCTATAGATTATTTCCTGTGATTTAATACGGGCATTAATGTTCAACTCATCATTACATTCATTTTTCAACGTTTTTGTCACACTCTTGATTCTATAGTTCCTTCTTCTCTTTGTTGCTTCAAATTCCATCTGAATGAAAGATAAATAAATAGAAAGATAGGAAAAACCATCTGTACTCTACTGGATGACTGTAGTTGACTGTAAATATGCGATAGTATTACTCACAAACTGACTTCATGCTAGTTACTACAACGTGTGTTATTGTGAAAGAGGCTACTGTTGTCCCAACTTTTTTTCTAGCATCTGAATACACCTCACCCAAAGAAAATTGCAAGGCCTAAGCTTCCAGCCAGACTCAGAGCAGTAATAGAGTACATCAATAACAGCAGCAGGTCTGTGGGAGGAACGCCATATGGATAGGCATCTTGAGGAGACAAGGTGGGCAGAGTGAGGTGTGGTCGTTTAGTTTGAACTGACATAGGTTCCACTAAAAGAAAATGGAGATTTAAAGCATATTAGTTGTAGAGTCACGATCAAAGTAAAACGGCTGACTCAATGTATATCAAAAACAAAGTTCAGTTTAAAAGCATCTTGTTGCTACCAAAGAGCAGGAAGGTGATTTTTGAGAACACGGTTCCATTTCTATCACACAACAAGCAGCGGTAGGTCCCCTGCTCATCCAAACTAATCTGATTCAGAACAACAGATGAGTCCTCAGTCACCACCAGAACTTGGAAGTCAACCTCAGTTAGCTACAGAAACCAGAGAGAGGAAAGATAATTGATGAATAAATGGACTTGCAATTGTGATAAACAATATGTCCGTTACAATAAAGCGATTTCTATGATTTTGTTCTACAAAAAAGAAGGAGAATGGGTTACGGGATCAAACTATGAACTTCAGCTTTGTATTAGAAGTGATCTCCCCTAAGGCTGCTTGTTACATTCTTAGACCAAGGCATTCCAGGGCTCCAGGAGTAGTGATACTCTGGTCTCCCCAAAATCAGTTTGTGCCAGGGGAGAAAACAGTCCAACACCTCCTGTCCTCCCTCCTCTGCCTGTACGGAGTACTCTACAGGAAGAATACAGTCTCAATAATTTACATCCTTAGTAGTCTAAATCATCTTTTTATTTTTTCATTTTAATTTGTACATGGGATGGGCAAATATGCTTCATAAAAGAGCACACTCACAGACGCGTGACAGGATGTGTAGGCGTGCCCTAACACAAATACAGTCTACAATATGTGCATGCTGAGCACAAATGGTGCACACACACTCAAACTACACACAAACTGTCTCTCACACGCAAACACAGACACACACACACAAACACAGCAGAACAAGAACACACCTGCACAATCCTGCTCGGGATCTGTCGAATGGCAAGTGTACAGCATATACTGGCATGATGTGCAATCCACAACTCTCTGAAATAACAGCCCTACAGACCACAGGGTAGATAGAGACAGATGATAGAACTCATGATAAACAACGTGTAGCTTACTGTATACTAAACATTGAGAAGCCATTATATAATTTATAACAAATTGCACAGTGGTCAACATAAATCTTAAAATAAAATTAGGATCTAAAGCCAGAAATAAGGATACAAACTATTTTGACACTTACATAAGCTGGACAGGTTGTTTGTTAGGTATTATAACATCTTACCGCATTTGTTAGGACAAAGACCTAAGAGAAAATACAAACTTCACTCTGCAACTTACAGAAATAAACGCATTGTTAAGAAATGCTTTATTTTGTAAGTTTATATTTTGCCTTTCATTTACCCGTGAGAGCAAATATCTCCACATGCTTCTCTAAGATTTTTCTGCCTTTCTCCATGATCTGAATGGTCTCAAATGTCAAGGAGTCTGAGAAATATACATTTAGTATCAGCCCAATATTACAGCTGCCAATTTAGCACACAAAGGATCTTACGAAAACGATGTACATTTTTGTTCAGATTGAGTATACAAAGGGAAAGTGAGATAGTGAGATCAGTGTGTGTTCTGTGTGAGCTTTGTTACGGCCTCTCTTACTTTGGCGCTTGGTTTTCAGGAACCGATCAAATTCACTTTGGTACTCAGTGCTGGCTCTGTAGAGGGTGGTGGGATCTGGTGGAAAGATTGTCAACTTTATTGTTTTTGCCTCTTTGTAGACCTAGCCTGGATTATACGGTATTGTGTATTCTATTCCTCACCGATAACCCCACTGTGCTCCTGGCTGGTTTCTATGTATGTGACATAGGCATGGTCTTTAATTTTATTCAGCTCAATCTGGTTGTCCATGCTAGGTGCAGACAGTATGAAGTCCTCATGAAAATGTCTGACCCTGGCGTCACACTGCAGACAGCTCCATGCTGCAGGAACACAGCATAACAAGGCTGCCAGGCATAGGAACCCAGGGTTAAACCCAGCCCAGATCCCCTTTTCTTTAACGAGTATCATTAAGATAAAGATTAATATAGTGATTCTTAATTTATAGCGATCAATATTAATCTAGTATTCAAGGACCGCAAGATACATGCAAGGTACATGATGCATCTTGGTGCAAAAATCCTTTTTTTTATTTCAATAATGCTACTAATTCCTTTGTGATGCCATAATAAACATGGGACATTGTAGGTTTTTAGAATTCCACATAGCTTATTAATTATGATAAATTAGTAAGAATGTTTTTCAAGTGCCCTAACAAAAATCTTGTATAATGTTTTTTTTTTTTTGTATGTTTCCAAAAGAGCAAAATGGTCAATTTTAATGAGTGCTATTTATATTCGTCTGTTTATTTTATTCACATAAAAGCATAGGAAAAGTAATGTTTTTTTTAACCCTGTGTTATCAAGACAGGCCATTAAAAGGCCAAATACATGTTCTGATGAGTGTTCAGCGGCTACCTTTGTACTGTCCCATGCCCATGTTAAACATAAGCACAATACTGCCACTCAACGTCATAAAGTAGAGTTGCATTGGAGATCTGTAATTCCTTTGAAAAGTTGTATTATCTCAACGAAAAAAAATTAATGTGTTTCCATCCGAGTTAGTGAGGTAATTATACATATTCATACAAGTACTAAAAAGAAGAGTTAGAAATATTTCTAGAAAGGTTTTTTCTTTGGAACAAACTGTCGACTCCCACCACAACAAGACAAGACAACGACTAAACAGCCCAACGATCACTGGTTTGTATTGTGAGCGACAAATTATCAGACCAATCATATTGTGTGTGCTGTTCAATGGGTGGGATCACTACTTTGAGATTGCGCAGTAATAACAAGTATCATAACAGTGAACGAGTGAGGTGAGTAATCTGTTATGCCAAACAACACGATCGAAAAATAGGTTTGTTTTGGAGTTGTGCTAGCGTTAACGGTATTATCATAACGATAGTTAGCGGACTATAGGATAGATTGACATACGTGATTTTGTGTTAAGCTAAGGTTGCCAAGGTGGTGGCTTGTATAACCGGTGGTACAATGTTAGCACTACTTTTAGCAGCAGTGTGTTGACAACAGAAAAACACTAGCTAACTCACCTACCTGCAAGTACCAAGACCACTTGGAGGTCATTGAGGAGCAAGTACCTCATGTTTTTTTAATGCAAAAACAAATCAAGGCGTTCGTGACATATCAAGGCAATGTGCCCATTTTGTTTGTTTGTACAGTTAATGGTTAACACGTGTTGTTTATACAAGGCCAGTCCACCATCTATGCATTCAAAGTTTGTGAGTAACATGTTGTCCTGTGACACGCCTGTTTCAGATAAGATGGTTGACTTATACAATTTATCGTATTCAAGTGCTCAACCTCCCGTTAATATAGTACATTATTTTAGTTTTCTTTGTGTGAGTTTTGATCCTGTTGCAGAATATAGCTGCGGGAGTGTTTCTGGTGTGTTATTGGTTAATTAATGTCACTTAATCTTTTTTTCCATTCAGCAGTATGTATCAGATAGTGCCAGGAGGTCCTGGGGACCCGTCTGTAGCAGCAGGGGCCTCTAGTTCTCCCTTGAGAAAGAAGCTGGGTCGGGAAGGTCGCCCCTTGGTGGCAGCAGGTTTGCTTGGCTGCGTGCTGGTTTGGCAGCCGTGGTCGCCCTGGTGCTACTACTCGGCTTCGCTACGCAAAGCCCATCTGTTAAAGACTGAGCTACTGGACCTCAACAAAGATGGCTTCATCATTCGCAACCAGGCTGGGGCTGTCATCTTTACCATGGCCTTCAGGTGGGCTTATGGGTCATCAGGTCCACTGTGCCATATGTGCCTGTGTATGTCTGAGTGTGAAGAACGTGTCTGTGCTGCTGTCTGAAACAAAGTTAGTTCTCTCTGCTCTGAGTGAACTTTTCTCACACTTCCGTGCTGTGACATCTGTGTTTGGATAATGGAAAGTCAAGAGTCTTGACTTTCCATTATCAAACGCAGATGTCTGGCACAGAAGTGTGAAGAAGTTCACTCAACAAGTAGCTTGTTTCAGACAGCAACACAGACACTGTCACACCAGACAGCATGGCACAGTATTATGATGACTAAAC